>CM032228.1:96882500-97355000 GCA_019009955.1 Riptortus pedestris | reverse complement strand
TTATTTTCTTCTAATGCACCGTAAAGTACGTCTCCATAGTAAAAAATAAAATAAAGAAAAATAGCGCAAATATAAAGTCAATCATACAGGAGAAACCGTAAACTAATTAGATTTCTCAACTGCAGGAATAAAACTCGCTTGGCAACTCTAGGTGCCATACAAGCACTGGCGACATCTGCACATTCAATTCAAGATTATCCCCTTTCTATGGATACTACCTCAGTAAGCGAGGCATGGAGCTTAAGCTATACATGAAATATTAATGATGTAGTAGGAATAGCAGATTCAAAATCTGAAGACATAATCCGCTCCAAGTAACCGCCATTTTACATTGGGTCAGGAGAACAACAGGAAGGACATTACATTAGGCCCAAGGGTAAGGAGCACTTCATGTGTAGTCAATAGAAAATTGTAATTTAAGTTTCTAATATTAATTACAGTTTGCTAGTTACATTTAATTAATTAATAAAGTCTGAGTGTATAACATCATTTCATTTATATCATGTCCTGAAGAGATGGAATATGAAATCTGGAAACATGTATGGCGAAGTTTTGAAAAATATACTTTCATGACTCAAGTACTCATATACCTTGCCACCAAGATTGAAGAGAACATGAAGTATTATAATTAAGGCAACCAAGGAAATAGTTGGATTAAAAATGTGACAGAAGCTGAAAGCACTACTTTATGAATTATGACAATAAAGAGAAGCCACAACAGTCCAAATAGGAAGAAAAGAGGGAAAAATAAAGAAAGTAGGTTAACGCTGTGACATGTAGGCCAACTCGATTACTCAGATAATTCAGTTTCCCACCAATGTTGTGAAGCACACCCCTGCTCAACAATATTTTCTCCACCTCGCTTCATGGAGTTTTTATTTAAAACAAAACAGATATATCGAATGATCCTCACTTCCTTCTTTATGCATAATCTTTTTTTTAATATGGTTGTGTTATTTCTGTGTTATTTGATACATCTTATCTCTTATCTAAGTGGTGATTTTAGTACACATTGAATGAAACAATAATATTGTTTTTCAATAAAATAAAATGATACATTTCTAAATGTCAATATTATGACTTACCTGATAGTTAATTTATCCAGACAATCCCCACTCCTGCTCATATCATATTAACAATATGCTGAGACATAGAACTAAATTGAAATAAAATGCTTTGTGATATATTGGTTTATTGCTAATATGTAATGTAGTTGTCGTGAAGGTTCAGTGAAAGGGGAAAACTAAAAACAAAATGGTAAGGAGAGCAACCTCAGTAGCTGATTGACCGAAAAAAGAAATAGTAATAATTTTAGGAAAACCAAAAAAAATGAAAAATCATTTCCATCTTTTATCTACCTTCTAATAAATCCCTTTACAACAGGATTACTTGTTGGTAATAGAAGGATTAGTGCTATGTTTACTCTAACGTAGGTTTCAAAAAGTGCACTCACCTAACTTTCCCTATATAGGAAACGTTTATATGAATAAAATAACAAAAGTTTTTAACGTCTGAGAATCAGCGTAATCTTATTTTCTTGCCGGACGCTGCCGTAAATAGGCCGACCGCCAAAGGCCGTTTCCCCTACGTAAGAGGAAGAGGAAAAACACAAAAATCCAAGATTAGGCGGGGTTAGTCGTGTGCCGTTGGTGTAGGAAGGGGGAGAAAGGCGAAAGTAAAAGTCCCTTTCCCGTCCCCGGCAATGCTTTACGTAACTCGCGCTCCAGAGAGCTCAAGGCCGCCCTGATCCCATTTGCAGCTGTTTATTTTACATTCTGGTCCTAAGTCCAAACTGTGCCCACGTAAATGAATTCCCTTCATCATTTAAAAGCACTCTAGCTGGCCTAACAATAGAACGAATGCTAAATGAGAATATGAAAGAGAAACAGTGTTACCGTTACAGCGGAAGGGTTTAAGGACAATTGATAGACATATCTAAGATATGTGTTATATCAGCACGTGAAGTTGGTAAAAATCATTTTTAAATTCATACTTCCAATCACAAATAAAATCAATATTTTAATCCATTAAAGCCCACGAACATGCCAGAAAAGCATCGAGATGTCACTTCTTGGCCTATATTAAAATAATGAAAAAATATTGATTCTGAAAGTTGCCAAGCGTTGGATTCTAGTTTCAAAGAAGTGTCACACAGTTGAGTATTTGGCCAGAAATCATGGCATAAATTATTAGATACCCTGTAGGTTAGAATATGTTATAAATAACGTCATATCAATTTCATACAGAATATAAAAAAACAATTTAAAATTTAGATCACCTGCACTCTCAAATATCTGGAAAATTTAAAACCAAACGGTTCTTCGGGAGTGAGGCATTCTATTATTTCATTTATTATTAATATCACCTAGGACTGGAGGTATAAATAATGTACTAAGAGGTAGGTAAAGTTTGCAATTTATTCTATTTACGTATTACAGATTAATTTACAAAATAACCTATTCTCAGCATTTGTATAAAGATCAAACTAAATCTTCAAATTCCTCATCAATTTCATCTTCATCACCCTCTTCGTCAATTTCTTCAGCCTCTTGATTTCTTATGAAATTACCTTTTAAATTTAAATTATTTAGAAGTAGTAAGAGAAGCTACAATGATTCGATGCTGAACGGTTTGCTATTTTTAACTGCTCAAAAAAGGGTAGCTAGTCAGAAGTAACATTTTATTATATATATATATATATATATATATATATATATATATGTTTCTTCTGAAGCACTTTAATTGACAAGCACACACGCATGCACACACACCCACAATAAAGTCCGTCACGCAATGCTACTTAACCCCTTTATAACACAATTTTATACCAGGTGTAAGTATATATACATATATATATATATATATATATATATATATATATATAGATATATATTGTGTGTGAGTGTGTGTGTGCGTACATGCAAACATACTCACACACATTGCGTTTATTACAAAAATAATAAACGTTGACTATTAGGGTTCCTTTGGATTGTAAAATTAAATACAAAAATTCCTATGTTTTTATCACCACGCAATTTATTTCAGAACGCACTACACACTTTTACGCAATTTTTAAATTATTCTTCACCACTAATCACAATATTCACTGTTAACTTCCTCTCGTATTAGAGAACACAACAACGCAAGATCACTTAAATCACTGATGTTCACTAAACACTCCACTGCACTGACGTCCACTTGTAACTACACTGAACACACTGCTCAATTAAAAAATGATGGTACTAGATCACCTCCCTGGTACCAATCCTCTGCAGGGATTCCTTCATTCTTTTTATAAGTACGTGATTAAATATACGTAATTTTCGCAACTATATATATATATATATATATATATATATATATATATATATATATATATGTATTATATTATATGCATACGTATGTATATATTGAGAAAATTATTCTGCATTCAACGTATTATATACGTATATGAATGTAGAGCATGGAAGGTGAACTTAAATTCGACTTGGTGAATGACTTTAAAAGCAGTAAGACTAAAGCAGACGAAAACTATCCAACCCCCTTCCCACCACGATGTTGAAACTTCAAACGCTACCTTCTTGTATTTTTTTTATAAGAGTCAGTTTAGGGTCAATTCAATTATCTATTTCAGCACTAAATTAAAGTACCAAATGTTCTGGCTTTAAAAAAATAATCTTTTGATTAATTATTTATATTAACGTCTACTTGTTGCAACTAAGGTTAATTGGGACGGGTTATCTACAGGTTACCACCGTTTTCTAGCCAGGGTGGGACTTAGGATGTTATTTAATGAATCCCGTCACTAAATGAATTCCTGATGCCCAGACGGAAATTGAACTCGCCATTCTAGGTTAACAATGTGAGATTAAGGCCAACGCTTTAACTCACATGGCTAACCTGAGCCCCAATAATCTTATGGGTACGACAGTTTGGTATTTTATAAAACAATAGAATTGTTACAAAATGTATTAAATCGGAAGCAAATACTGCATACTCCCTAGTTGTTGGATATATTATACTCCCTAATTGTGCTTCAGTTGCTACCTAATTCTCCGTTTGGTTGAATCTTCTTCCAAATCATTACAAAAAAAAGGCTAATAATTGCATCATAAACTTTCACTTTACAAGAGTTTATATAATTCTTGAGTTCATTACACTGGTTTAATTGATATCAGCCATTAATTAACAACCATAGATTAAAGCATGAAGAGCGAATGGTACGTTCTTCGATTCATCCATTCACGTATTGATCATTCGTTTCGACTACTCCTTTGGGATGATCAATGGGTCCCATTGTCTAATTAGCCATGGTCGTATGATTAAAGTTCTTCGTCAACCCACCCAGTGTACTTTAACTCTTAAAACTCAGCCCACCCTAGATGAATTCAACAGGTACTTCTAAATTATGCCTTGAAAAATAAACACTAAACCCTTAATCCATATTTATGTGTTTGTGGAGCACAAGTAAATTCATTTCTAACTTGTCTCATCGTAGGCAGGTATATATCAGGGACTAGGATTTCTTTCTTCTTCGTCCAATTTTGCCATTCTTAAAAATCTGTCTCCGGAATGAGTTTTTAGTTCTCTCTGGACTACTAACTCATCCAATTCGTGAAATATGAAACGAAGAATGTACATTCATTTCATTTCCCTTCTCTCTCATAAATTTTAGAAGCATAGTTTATTTTCCTAGGAATAATATACTGACTCCATTTGGAATTTATTAAATATGGAATGTCGTAACTAGAATGATTTTTCTTATAATTTTAACACAGAGTAAAACTTATTCATGAAAAGTATTAGCACCATTAGTTGTTAAAAGAACAATTAAATGGTTCCTTCGATGTGTGAGTTAAAATCATGTACAAGCAACAGATGGAATAATGAATAACCAAAACGTTTAAATTAGCATTATACACGTAGAAAGTTGGAAAACGCACTATGCAAACTCAAATTTTAGTAGTGTTAACATATATGCGATCTACATCTAGATAAAGAATTCACTTCATTTACAAATCATTTGAAAAAATTTGTTATAGGTACTATCACCAATTCATTTATGATAAAATATGAAATTTAATTCCCCCCATTTCTTCGATTTATTAAACAATTAAAATATAAATACAAGAAACTGCTTATTAAGCCCTCCATTCGCCCGAGAGAAAATTATTAAAAATTTTGGAATTATTTTAACTCAGAAAAAACATAGGAAGGTCCACATATCTATAGCAATAAAACTCTGAGGTTTGTTTTATATATATGCTCTATTTAAATTCGGCGGGGTCAAGAATATTTTACATTTCAGAACATTCTAAGAACAATGGCACCAAAACTGGAAATCTTGTCTGACTGTCCGCCTGTTTGTTACTCAATTACTCAAAAATAACTGAAGGAATTCTATGAAATGTTATATTTGTGAGTCAACTGTGCCAAAGTAAAAAATAGGCTACATGAGAATCCCAATTTTTAACTGGGGGGGGGGAGTGGTTAGTTCTACGTGAAAACAAATATTCATCAATATCTTCGTTGGTATTGGTTTTAGCAAAAAAATGTAAAGAAGGAACCGTGTTTAGAATACCAAATTTAGCCCTAATTCGTTATTTACATTTATGAATTTTGAGACTGTGACTTTAAAACAAAGTAAAATAATTGAAAAACCACCTTATTCTAAATCATATAATAAAAAATTTACAGCCATAGTAAAACCACCGTTACTTTATTTTCCAGTGGAATAGTAGGAGCATAAAGCCAAATATTTAGGCTAATGTTTTAGTGCAAAATGTTTTGATTGAAAACATGTATGTGTAGATATTTCATTATTATTCTATGTATGGGCTGTTGTCGTGTAGTAGTTCTGAAAGGTTCGTACGAATATTTATTTTGGGAATAATTTTTTTTCCACTAGACGGTATATTATGGATTTCTACAAGTCATAGGAATGAGAGCTAACTCGGAATAATCTTGATAAACTTCCACGGAAAACCATTTTTATTTTAACGCGCTACGACGGGTAACACTGGCTATGAGATAAAGCCAAATGCTAGGATGATGCAATCGTTATTTTTTGTCGGCAACTACATTTTTTTGACCTCTTGAACGATAATGAGTTCATTGATCTCAGGTAAGAAAAAAAACGCCTCGTTCCTTCACTGTTGTTTATTCGTTGTGACGGAGCGCTTTCAGAGCATACGCTCCATCATCAGTGCCCTCTTTACAAAGATGTGACTGGAACCAAGGATTCCCCACAAATGGTCCAGGATGATGAAGCGTATGCTCTGAAAGCGCTATGTCACAACGAATAAACAACAGTGAAGGAACGAGGCGTTTTTTTTCTTACCTGAGATAATAATTCCTTCACCATCCAGCACCTCACAAATGGAAGTTCATCGATATTTGTTCAATAGCCATTCCATGATTCAATCGTGATTAACGCGAGTTTAATAGTAGCACAGTAAATAATAGCATCGAACTTGAAATGTATCTACTAGCCTAACTACATTACAGTATCTTTAAGCAGAACCAATGCACGTCATGAAACTCGGGTGGTTTTAACATTTGCTATTTTAGAATGGTCTCCGTGCAAGGTATATTATGTCACTAAACTGTGTCAAGGATTGTGGACCTCTGTAGGAAAACAATCACCACAGTGCAAGTATTGCAGAAAAAAGCTCAGCACAACCTTCACACCCTTCTCATCAATACATGGTACATTCAATAAACAGTATAACTTGTTTCCTTTACTCAGAACAAAAAAATAGGTCGCCTTGAAAATTTTACACGGCTTTAGTATGATATAAAATATTTCACGTGAGGAGCTCTCGCTATCCGGTCCTTTCTTAGTAATGAAGTTTAACATGTGTCTTACCTATCTAAGCTGTGCAAGTTGTTCTATGAACTAAAACCGTCAGTCAGTACAAGTTAGCAACCCCAGCAACATATGTTCTTTACTTTTCCTATAATAAGAAGCCTAGAGGGAAAGAGGACTTAAATTCAAGCCGTAAATTAGGCTCAGGTGTTCGAAATGAAATTACTTTAATTGGAGTAGGAGTTTACAGGAAACTGAAAACTACAAAAATATATCGGAATGAACTAGCGAAAAATGGTATAGAATACCAACTTTAGAAAATTGCATTTGCAATAAGATTTTCGATCCGACTTAAAATAAGGAATATATCCCCATCCCATACTCATTGTCCTATGAAAATAGTGCAACTTATTTGAGCATGAAATAAAACATTTTGAGGTTTATTGGTTTAATGCAAAATTGAAATGAGAAATGAAGGTTTACCGAAGACTGAAACCTAAAAGAATTTAAAATATCTTGGTTAAATTAAAATTTAAAAAAAATGTCTGCAAAAACGATTGTAGGAAATGAAATTTACAATAAGATTGATTATATACGTTTTCGTTCGAATAACGGAAATATATTAATTTCTGTTTACCGCCGCTAATTCCCCCCCCCTCCCCAAATCATCACCCTGGTCCGATCTATCCTTTTTCATGAAACGCGTAAATGTCAAGTTTGGACATTTGATTATTAAAAAATATGGCCTCTAGAACTATAATAGGCATATATACAGTTTTGGATGGTCCTTGGTTTTGTTACCTACTAGGCTAGATCGTTAGATGTTTGAAGATTTTTTTTTTCTTTAAATTGACGTCATGAATATAACCTCAATAGTGGAATGTTTTAATGGCAATCTGATAAACCTCTGTCCGCCCAATCCAAGTATTTACCCTCGTGGTATCTACAGTCCTAATGGCTTGTCATCAAAAGACAAAGCTTAAAATCTCAATTTAGGTTCCAAGATTTGTCCAAGGCAATACAAGAATGTTGGTAGAAAATAGAAGGAGCCAGCCCCCTCTAATAAAGTAGAACTTGAATTCCATTCTAAACGTATCTAACATTCAAGAACATTCATTCTCTCATATTTTTTTTAAATGTAATAAATACTGGCAAAATCATAAAATGAAAGTTGCTTCATTTAGGTTCATCAGTCCAAAAAGAAAATATATTAAAACATGGTGTACTGTGATATCCTTCTAAATACAAAGTCCCCTTAATTCATTTTATTGGTTATCGGACGTAACCGTACAAGCTAGTAAAAGCATTTCCATACAGATGCTTATCAAAATCGCTAATAGATAGTGTCAACTGAGCTGTTCCAAGTAACGCCCGCATCAATCAAGATAATGATTATAAGAGGTAATGATGGATCTTCTGATCAACTTTAGAACAGTTGATTCCAGATTAAACTCATTTAAATAAATGCTTTTGATGGCAAAAGAAGCCTGCTGACAGACATTGTGGGTATTTTCAATTATCAAGATTATATTCCTGCATTCAATAAACTAGAATGTAATAAAGAATGGAAAATTAAAATACGGCTAGCAGTAATGTCTGTTGGCTCATTCTAGGATTTGCCATTGAAAATGGTTTTATTTAAATGTATATGATTGGATATTACGTTTAAAGAAGGTTGAAACGACAAAGAAAATTGAAAACGAAAGGGAAATAATGCTGAAACTTTCTCCTGGATTATGACAAAAGTTTGAAACACAAACTTGTCACTTCAACGAGTGGATGTTTTGAAAAAGGTTTAAAGAAGAAAACTAGCTCTGAAACACTTCCGTCACAATTCAGATGGGCAAAACTTTTACATTAAACCCACCACCTTGTCAACAACTGAGGATCATATGGATGTTTGTTTAAATCGGATTTAACTTTCAGCTTATAAACGAATTTAAATCTCGGTAGGCAGTGAATCAATGCGTTTTATTAGAGCTGGACAGCCAGGAATATGCACACCTAGTGCAAAGTAATGGAATATCAAATGTACTGAAGAACTTCATCAATTGAATCATCGCCGTGAATTGTAAAAAAAAAGTCAGTCACACAGCGGCTGCGTAAACTAAGTAGATTTCCCATGTGCTGGTATGCTACACTGCCGATCTCATCTCACCACAAATTCTTTAGTTCTATAACCCGTGCCTAAGAACTGGGCGAATAATGAAGGCTGAAAAATTAAAAAAGTATGAATAACTCGCTTTATATTTAAGTTACGAAAAAATGTATATCACAACAATTGTAGAGCATTCATAGTTTAACAAGCTTGGATCGATAAGATTAACATTTTTAACAAGTTTAACATTTTTCGACACGACTCATAATAACGGAAATGTTATGAATTTTCGAATTCCCCTGACCCCCCGTTCCTCGGCCGGCTTCAGCCATTGAATAATATGCCCTTCAGTGTTGAATAAATAGTTACATGCCGAGTGTGGTAGATCAAATAAACATTTTCCAGTTAAGACCGTAAAATCTTAATTAACGACGTCACCAATCTTCCTAGACATGCGCCTCACACAATAAATGCTCAACGAAAAGCAATATGGTGCATAAGCTTGGAATAAAATGTTTCATAATATAACAACTGATTATTAATATGACATAAGTAGATGTGGTCTGTAAATTAAAATATTTTCTTTAATTGCCAAGATAAAGAACAATTGTATATAATGCACTTCAAAGAACATTACATTTGCAATAAGATGGGTTCTATATAATGTTTTAATCCAACGTATAAAAACGAAGATATTTTGTATTTTCTAAATTCCCCTTTCGCCCTTGAGTCCGATTTCATTCGTTAACGAACTTGATCTATAGTTTTATATAAAACGCTTCTATGTCGAGTTTGGTTGCGATATACCTAAATTTCAACCGATTATATATAGGCCAGAGGAGGACTAAGGGCTATTACGATTGTAAAATAGTTATCATTGAATATAGTTAAATGTATCGTAAGTAGAATATCTAAAGTTAGGTATTATCTTAGTGATAGGTACAAAATTAATGTACATTGTACGTTATTAATCGTTCACTTTGAAGGCTCTTAAAAGGATTCATTTTCACCGGAACTTAGGAGTTAGATAAATATTCTGCCCGAGTTACTCATAATAAAAACCAGTCAAACCTGTAGCAATTATGGCAAAATGATATAACCATTCAGGTTTTAAATTTGATTATAGAACTTTAGGTAGAAGTTAAGAAGTCGCAATTATTGCCGGTGACTTCCAATGTTGAATTATACATGCATACCCATTTTGCGATTTGTTTTCTATCAAGAAACTATGAAATTGATTAAATTACAGTGAACAAAACTTATACATCTTATTATTATTATTATTATAACAGATTTCTATGAAACGCCTATTATTTAGCTAGTTAATATCAAAACTAACTTTGATTAATTTTTGTGCTTTGGACTTTTTATTAACAACATTAGAAAATATTATTTTAATTTTTAATTGATGTTTTTTTTCACATTTTATTTGTTTTTTAAAATGTGAATATTCTCTTTAATCTTTCGCCTAAATATGCTGCCTTCAATCCGTAAAACATGTACATTTTCAAAATCTAAATTACACATTTGGTTATAGCCAATCTCCTTCAGAGTACTTAAAAAGAAAAGTAAAGGACTGTGAAGGAGACTGACTTTTTATTTAACCAGACCTACATGACGTCCTTCACTTCCAACTCTACAAATGTCAATCAAAATGATATTTATGTTTTAAAGCATGGTTTGTAACAGCTGTATTACTTTCACCATTATCGTTTTTTACAAGTTGTTTTACCATTTTCCTACTGCCTAAGGTAGCTTCTTTGTGCAATAATATGATCTTTGAGGTTTCTCTTTGTCTGAATGTCATGTCCACTTTGAAAAAGCTATATATCTACATTTGACTCAATTTCTTTTTTTATCTGCTTATGCGTTTTTTCTTCTTCTAAAGATAAATCTCTTTTTCTTTACTTGTTATTTTTAACTACTAACATCTCAGAGAATGGTCTTTTTCTCTTCAAAGTTTCATTTGTTTTCATTAGATCTGCCCTAAGGCTTTTAATATTTAAATAGTTACTGTTGTCAATATTATTTTCTTCAAAGAAGTCTTCTGAGAACTGAAATTTGGCTGGGTCGAAAATTTCAATAAAATGTATTTTCTTCCCTATTTCTTGTTTCCGTGCTAAATTTGTGCTATTGATCTTCCAATTTCTCTCTCAATGAATTTCTTAAAATAGCTCTTGACCAGAAGATTTTGCTTAAAGTGTCGGTTATTTCTATAAAATGTTTTAGAATAATCTTTCTAAAGTCATAGACGAACGAAAAAAGGAAAAAGAATATATTTGGGATAATATGCTGATTGCGCTTTCTCAAAATATTATGCTATATCAAAAAAAGATGTGATTTTCAAAAAAGTATTTCGAATAAGGAGAGATTAAAGGAAATTTAAGATTTGAAATGGGTATATTTCTAATGCTTATTAGGATTAGCATTTATTTGGGCAATCAACTGCAACGTTTTTATGCCAAACATTAGTAATTATCAACCAGAATAGTTTAGAACATATAAGATTATAATGTTTTTGTTGATTATTCTTGTTTTTTTCACGTTCTTATTTTTTCCAGTTTTAATACTTGTAGGCCCTCCTTAATTTGTTCTTATTACCTTTTTTACATTATTCTTTTGTATTTGTGTTTTTGTTCACGAGCAATGTCCCCTTGTCGTGAAGGCTCCACAATAAATAAATAAATAATGAGAACTAAATGAGAGACTTCTAATGGCGTATTTTATTAAAATACTTGTGGCATTCGCAAAACGTTTTCGAATCTCCAAAGGAATGATAACACAAATTTTCAGGAATTGGGGATCAATAATGATCAAGAAAAAAGAAAACTTACTCTTTACTTATACTCATGTAGAATGTTTATCCACTCATGCCTGTGACAGAACTACGATGCAACCATAGTGAGTTAGAGTGCAAGGAAGAAACTTGTTCAATTACAGCAGACTTAGTTCAAAGGATGTGCTTGGATTGAGGAAGTAGCCAGGACCAGGGTTCTGGTTCCAAAAGGTCACAGTCCTTACATGTTCAAAAAAAAAACCGCTTTTACTCCGCAAATCCACTTTCACGTCTTCCTCCTCCCTTAATATTCTCCCAATCCATAATATCACAGGTAGTTAATGCAGAGCCCCACGTAACACCAGATTTAAAATAAACGTGCCCCAATTTTTCCCTTTCTATCATCAGGTTCATGGAAAATTGCACAATCTAGTTCCTAGGCTACAACTCTGGACTAAACCCACTCTTACTCAGACTCGTGTTTATTAAGTAAGCAACCCAAAAGAGTGTAGGGAGGAAGTGTTTACCTTGAGCCATATTATATCTTCAACAATTATTGGAACAAATTTAGCAATTATCACTCTCTATTGAAAGATTTATTATACCTATTTTCACTAGAAGAACCTTAGGAGGATTATCGAAAGTATGAGTATTAAAAGCATTTTAAAAAACATTACATAATGCCAATCTCTACAATATACACACACACACACACACACACACACACATATATATATATATATATATATATATATATATATATATATAAAATTATAAAATTATTATTATATATTATTATAAAATTAAAATTATTATTATATATTATTATAAAATATATATATATAAAATTGCAACCTCTGTCTGTACATTGATTTTTTTCGCGAAATTTCACGATAACTTTTCGTTTCACATGTCATAGACATCATAACTGCATTTTGTTTCTTTGGTGTCTGTTTGTTACCTTTTCACGCATAAACGGCTGAACCGAATTTTATGAAACTTGGTATGTATATTACTATGTACTAACCCAACTTAGACTTTAGGCTATGTTAATATTCTCTGAGACGAACAGGAGTGGGGGTTATAAGGGAGGGCTGAAATTAAAAATAGCAATATTTCGTTTCCTAATGCATTTTCGGTAATTATGCACATAACAAAAGTTGTTTATTTTGTTATTTAGAGTGATTTTTGTTAAATACACTTTTGTCGTATACCTAAGTATAAATGAGTTATACGTTAAAAACTACTGCGGAAGTCAACAATTATATTTGACACAAAAAACTCAACCGAACTAAACCAAACTCGGTATGTGAATTAGCACTAACGCCTTCCTTATAATAAGCCATACTAACATTTCTAGGGACGGGCAGGAGTGGGGGTTATAAAGGAGGCCTGAAATTAAATATAGTGATATTTCGTTTCCTATTGGGGTTTCGGCAAATATGCACATAACAAAAGTTGTTTATTTTGTTATTTAAAGAAATTTGCTCAACAATTCTTTTCAATATGAACTACCAGGTACCTCACCCTGAAAAATTAATTCAAATTATAATATATTATTATAATATTTTGTCCTTAATAATTTAAATCTATGCATAATGCACAGGAAACGGGAAATATGACAATATGGAGGACAGTGAAGTCTTACATAAAAAATGAATTTTATTATTAACAAATACACAGAAACGACGGGTATTAACACTAAACACTGGGAAGGGTAAATTTCAAAATATTGTGCAAACTAAAGCCTTGCCAAAAAAAATACCATCACCATCCAGCCTCAAATGAAGTCCCGGGCGAAGCCGGGTAACTGAGCTAGTATATATATATATATATATATATATATATATATATATATATACATAAACTAGTACCAATAATGCAAAGAAAATAAATAAAAACCACGTAAGATCAAGGATAAATAAACTGTGACAGAGGTAGTGAAAAAAGCTGGACTAAGAGAATGACCATAATGACAGTTTTAAGTTGCCGAACACATTCAAAAGGAAGACAAATACTTAATCAAATTCGAAAAATGATATTGTTTATTTATTAATATCTGGAGATTCACTAAACAGCCGTTCAGTTATAATAATGAAATAAAACAAGAACATAAAACACAAGGGGAAAAATGTTTATAATATCCAACAATTAGATTCTAAATAAGGCAGTATTTCAGAGTATTCGGAGTTTAGCATGAAAGTCTACCACGAAGTTTTGAACACAAAGGACATTTCCCAACTGCTACAATATCAGGAGTATAACGCCTTCCACAACGTATTCTCTTATAATAAGAAGCCTAGGCAATCGGGTCTTGAAATTGGACTGCAAGTAGAACGTGATATATCTATTGACCCATCTGCTAAATTAAATGAAAATCCTATGAGTATAAGCGAGGGTGTTAACTGAAGGCTGAAAACTGAGGAAAATGGAAATATATCCGTTAATACTTGATTACCCGATTAGCCTAAGTTGCAAAAAATGGACGTTAATAAATAATACTTGATTAAGAGAAAAAAAAAACATATTACGAAAATTGTAAAAAAAAAAATGGCTAAGTAACATGTGACGTACCGACGAATAATAACGGAAATATATAGAATTTTCGACCCCCCCCCCATTTACCGTTAACGATCTTCAGCCTTCCTTTCACTCGAAACACCTTAAATGAAGAGTTTGGTAAAAAGATCAAACGAAAATTACAACCGTTAGAGTGCTAAGAGAGGCATCCATACACACACACGCACGTTGGTGTGTGTGTCTGTTCTGGGCACTTAAGATACGAATATATATATATATATATATATATATATATATATATATATATATATGTGTGTGTGTGTGTGTGTGTTCTAGTTTCATCATGTCCTTAATAGCACTCGAAAATCACCTCATGAGTATAACCAATAGCAGTCACTAAACATTTCATATGCAGCTAGTATTTGGATTCCTCTTCACATAGAATTAGTAGTGTTTCATATAGAATTAGTAGTACAAGTAGTGTTGGAGAAATAAGAGAATATATGATTAGTTCAAATCATTGCCAGCTCATGTTAAATGTAATAAAAAGAAATTCTATAAGGAATCTGTACTATTCCAACGTTCTTGTCATTTTAGCAGATTTCCCGTATTTTCTCCATACTACTCATAAGGTGATAATGAAAACGAGGTCCGTTAAAATATGCACACACGCACGCACAAACACACATAGATAATGAAAAGAAAGATAAAGCAGGTCAAAGATTCAAAAATATCAAACATATCACCGGTGGGGTTAGTGACATTAAGAAAGTACCAACTGATTGCTACTCAATATTCATGATGTTGCAGGTGATAATTAGGTACCTAATGTTTTCATGACTAGTTGCAACTTACTAGTAATCTTTTTAAACGTTAAGATCGCTTACTCATGCCCACTGAAACGAAAAACCATTGACATGACCACGTCGGTGAAAGGCTCTTAAAAGACCATGAAATGTGGTGGAGGTAACGCCCTCAGTTCTCGACGAGGTAACTACAACAAAGGCACTAGGCTTAAGGACAACCACTGAACCTAGACGTACAACATTAATGCAATTCAGCATCACCTAATCAATTAATAATCACTTACCCATTGAAACCTGGTTCCCTATATTTTTTCACGCATCAAAATACCTTAGTTCCCATCAAAATTTTAAAGTTCCTCGTGAAAAAGCTGCGTTATTGGCGGTTTTTCTTAGCTGTCTTGAATATATTTTAGTTTAAAATAACAATAAGCTCGATACTTAAGCAGTTCATCCAAAACTAAAAGTGAAATTCGAACTGATGAAATCGGACCTACGAAGGGAGTTTAGAAATGAATGAGAAAAGAAATTCAAAATATCCCTGTTATTAAGAGTCGGATAGAAAAATAGAATTTAACCAACAGAAAAATGATATTCACGACTAAACGAATGATTTAATTAAAAAATGCTGGAGGAAAAAGTTGTTGTTCCTCAACTATAGATTCACAATAGAGCATTATTTCTCAAATTTGACTCGCCAAGGACGGTTCACCGGCGTCCAAATATTGGGGAATGAAGATGACATCTACTTTTTATTATTCAAAGTCCCCTTTCAAAGTCCTCAAAAAGTTATTAAAGAACCAACAAAGCGCATTTCGATATCTATGGAATTAAAGGATCTACGTCATTGTAAAATCTTATATCCTCAGCATTATTATAATTTTTCAGGCGACTTATGAATTGGAATATTGGAGAACTAATGCTACGTTCTTACGTATTTTTTCTGCTCTTTCATTAATAAATATCTATGAATGTGGAAGCACTACATAAAAAGAGACTAGAGTAAAAATAAATTTTAATAACCTTTTTGGGGTTTTTTCAAATGAAAGGCTAAGTTTAAAATATTTCTTTAAATTTAATAATTTAATATAGAAATAGATTAAGATCAGTATTGATACGAGAAAAAGGAAAAAATAAAAACGTTTTAACCAAAAGAGACAATTGCTTTGGAAATAATTGCAGGGTCTCTTAAATAGGAATACCTATAAAAGCTGACAAGGAGGGGTGTGTTTAGGGAACAGGTAATAACCAAGATTCAGAACGCCTCTACTATTATATATAAGTCAAATCGAAAAATGTTACTAACCCTATATATTTATTTATTTACGGACATCACATCAAAGGTGTTTTGCCCTTTCAAAAGTCAAAAAATGTACAAAGTACAACAAGTAACAATAACAAATACCAAAAAACAATGACAAATAACAAAAGTGAAATAGATAAACATTTTATAAGTGAAAAAAAAATTGGTGATGAGCATAGTTGGTGGATGATCAATATGAAATGAATGGTTGAAAATGGTACTTTTGCTAATAATTGTCGTAATTTCCCCCTTCAGGGTAAACACATACATGTGTACAAACGCATCTAATACAATTAATGCATATAATTTGAAATCCTGTTGCACACCCCAGACTTAATTTGTGTGTTAAGATTTGTCGTATATTTGAATTTTGTGTAGGTATGAGAATATGTTGTTAATGTATGGGCTGCCTTCCGTCAAAAGTTCTTTAAGTCGTAGGGGAAGTCCTGGTGTTTTCGTTTTCGGCATTCTGTCAGTATATGTCTTATCGTCAAGGGAATGTTGCACGTTGAGCAAGTAGGTCTGTCAGTCTTCGTCATTAAGTATGAGGGTGTTAATTTGGTGTGGGAAATGAAGGAAGAATGAGTGATAAATCTTCTTAGCTTACGCAGCCCCAATTTTTGTTGCAACATCTGAAATAAGTAATTTTTGCGTTTACTTTTAAAAATATTAGCTATTTGGGGCTTTTGATCTTCCTAACACTTGCTACAAGGAATAGTTCCAAATGGTCAGCAACGTGCATATATTATATATACCATTGCTTTAAAAAGTTATATCGTACTGTGTAATCATGCATTAAAAACTGAAGACGTACTATTATTATGAAATTTCGTTAAAACCACTGGAATATTTAAAGTGCTTAATGCAATAATATCCTAACAAATACACGTTAACGCAGTGGAATTCACGGAGTACGCACGTGACTACGGGAAAAATAATCAGTTTTAAATTAGCTATAGGAGTTGTATTCATGACCCAATTTTCGAGTAGTTTTTGAACTCCCCATCGGTTCTACCTACGAAATGACCAAAATGTTGCCGTTCAGATAAATATATGAGGATATGTGTCCCATTCTTGGTATAACCTTTAAATATCTCATATTAAAACGTTTCCTGTAAAACTAAAGCCAAGTTCTGCTGAAATTGAAGTAGTAAGAAAATATCTCAAATATCTCTGTTGTTAAGGAGACAGAGGATACGAGTTATTTCGTTAATATTAGACATGAAATAAAACACGATTCTTATTTATTATATTTTACAGAAAAAATGAGGTATTAGAAAAAAAAACGTAGCAATATTTTAAACAAATCATTATTTTATTTAACATTTTTTTTTTTTAAATTTTAGTGTTAATGAACCATTCAATATGAGAAACAGTGAGAGAAGTTAAAATTGATTATATTTTTATTCTCTTATGGAGAAGTGAAGTATTGCAGTTGTTAACACATTCAATAAGAAAACTATTAGTAACAATTAGAAATTTTCTCAAATAAGAAAATATTTCCGAATTAATAGAAAAATGGTGAATATCAAATGAATGAGGGTCCTAGTGGCGAAGGCCAAATGAATTCTAATTAAAAAAGGTAATTGCAACTTTGCTAGAGACTATTGATTTCCTCCTCAAGCAATATTTTCTCTGATAAAGGGTTTAATTAGAGGCCACTTGCTGTCCTTGGTCCTTTGTTCTTTTCTTTTTCTGTTTCTGGTTAGACTGGATAGGAGTGGTTTATCATAATTTCAAGATGTAATTGGTTTTACTAACTGAAATGGAGAGACTATAATGTATAAGGAAAAGAAACTTAATTATACAAAAAAATCCCCAAAAAAGCATAATTTTAAGGTTAGTCACAAGGCAGGTCATTTGTATATAGATAAAAAAATAAGAATTTAATTTAGCTAAATTAAATACTACTACTAATAATAAAAGAAGGTTTAAATAAACTCTCTGTCTGTACATTGATTTTTTTTTTTTAAATTTCACGATAACTTTTCGTTTCACATGTCATAGACACCATATCTGCAATTTGTTTCTTTCATGTGTGTTTGTTTATTTGTTTGTTACCTTTTCACGCATAAACGGCTGAACCGAATTTTATGAAATTTGGTATGTATATTACTACTAACCCAACTTAGACTTTAGGCTATATTAATATTCTCGAGACGAACAGGAGTGGAGATTATAAGGGAAGCCTGAAATTAAAAATAGCGATATTTCGTTTCCTATTGGGTTTTCGGCAAATATGAACATAACAAAAGTTGTTCAATTTGTTATTTAGAGTAACTTTTGTCGTATACCTATGTATAAATGATTTATACGCTAAAAACTATAGCGGGAGTCAACAATTTTATTTGGCATAAAAATCTCAACCGAACTAAACAGAACTCGGTATGTGAATTAGCACTAACTCTTCCATGATAATAAGCCCTATCAACATTTCGAGGGACGAGCAGGATTGGGGGTTGTAAGGGAGGACTGAAATTAAAAATGCCGATATTTCGTTTCCTATTGGTTTTTGGCAAATATGTACTTGATAAAAGTTGGTTATTTTGTTATTTGGAGTAACTTTTGTTATATTCACTTTTGTCGTAGAACAAAGTATAAACGAGATATACACTAAAAACTAAAGCGGGAGCCAACAATTTTGTTGAACCGAACTTAACAAAACTCGGTATGTGAATTAGTATTAATTCTTCCATGATTATAAGCTATATTAAATTTTTTAGGTCCAAACGGGAGTGGGGGTTATGAGGGAGGCCTGAAATGAAAAATTTTGATATTCCGTTTCCCACTGGTTTTTCAACAGAAGCGAGTAACGAAAGTTGTTCAGTGTGTTATTTAAAGTAACTTTTATTATACACACTTTTGTCGTATAACAAAGTATAAACGAGATATACGCTAAAACCTATAGCGGAAGTTGACAATTTTTATGGGTGCAAAAGCCTATTATCTCATGCACATTACGGAAGGTTTTTAGTTTGTCATTTAAAATAACTTTTATTATACACACTTTTGTCGTTTAACGAAGTATAAACGAGATATACGCTAAAACTATAGCGGGAGTAACCAATTGTATTAGTACAAATTAATGTCTATTTTATATAGGCGTAATAATGTTATGTTTTTTAGACTTATATGGTAGTTCTATGTATAATTCGGATTAGTGAGGTTATAAATCTCTGCTTGGTAACCCTCAAGCGGAAATGGAAGTTGCATGGAGGCTAATACAGTTAATTGCGTTAACTTATTTCCTGTTAAATGTTGGCACAATTGGAATTTTTTTCTACTTAACTGACTATTTCTAAACTGTGTGCTCCGAGTGGGTTTGACAGAAAATATGTACATTATAGATACTATTTAATTATAATAAATGCCATCAGTGATTATGATTTGAATTATTCACGGTCAAACAGTAGAGAAGGATTGATTGGGAACTCATTTTCATTTACTGTTTTTAATTAAAATTTCTATTCTATAAGTCCCTTCAGTTAATAGTCCCTCATGGAAAAATAATACGCCCAGACGGGGTAAAAATAATTGTACACATTGAAGCCTTGCTATAAAAATACCCTCAACATTCAGTCTCTAATGATTTCCCGAGCGAAGCCGGGTACCTTAGCTAGTTAATCCATATATTTTTACATTTAACAGATTTTCCTGTAAGGAAGCATGGAAACCAGCTATAGAGGTTGTACTTGTGACGCAATTTTCGAAAACTATATACACGGTAAACACTCACCGGCAAGCTCCACCTCAGAGTTCATTTTTTATTTATTTTCGAAAAGCTTTTTTATAACATATTATATCCAATATTCTATTTTTGAAATATTTGCTTCAAATTTCAAAGTTCGTAGTAAATATTATGATGTTTCAGAGTAAAATTTCAAACGTCTAATTAACAGGACGGCTCCGGTTATGACTCCTTTTGATTTTCGTTTGAGAAACTGATTAATTTATCTGACATCAATTTAACGTTGATTTTCATAAAACACTTCCTTGAAGTACATCACCTGCCTTCGGTATAACTCAATTAAATGATTGGAGAATAATGTAATAAGATGACAGCCAGTAGAAGATAAGACACGAAGCCTGGGAAGGTAGATTGTGAGCCTAATTATCCAAACGTCAGCTGCTAATCAAGGGATCCTTCCTAAATTGAACTAGCGCTGGAAATCATCTGTTCAATTTACTCAACCTAGCCTAAACAAGGCTCTTCACAATCTTAGTCCATTCCAAGGTTCTTCACAGAATCTATTGTTAAATCTTATCTCCTGAATGCCTGCAAAGGTTAAAACGTTAACGGAAACACTCAGCAGATTAAGCCTTTGTCCTGTAACGACGTTAAAATCATTTCGTATCTAAGCGAGCTTTAGTATAATATACCAAAACATATTATGGTATAACATCATAGCTCAATATGAGATTATAGAAACATTATAATGTATATAGTGTATGTACGTGTGTGTGTGTGTGTGTGTGTGTGTGTGTGTGTGCGTGCGTGTGTGTGTGTGTGTGTGTGTGTGCGTGCGTGCGTGCGTGTTGTTTGTGTGTGTGTTTGTGAGAGAGAGAGAGAGAGAGAGAGAGAGAGAGAGAGAGAGAGAGAGAGAGATTGACATTTGAAGAAAAATGTCGAAAATTTTCATCATTCTGTCATGAGTACGACCTCAATACCTGATTTCCCTTAAGGGAAATCTGCTAAAAGAAAGGTCTTTATTAACAGCAGAAATCGGAATAGGATGGTGGGAGGGGTTAGGGTGGTGGGGAATCAATGTAAAAAAAAAACAAATTAAAAATATCTCCATTGTTATGAGGCGAAAAATGTTATATAACCAATTGTATTGCACATTTAATTTCCTGCTATTATTGATTGCTCTATGCATTTTTTCTCTAACCTTATACTAACATAAGCATATCGGGAAACGTCAATTGGGAAACACAATTGACAGAGATAGTATGACAATAACTTGAACCATTTCATTCATTGGTTTCTTATGTAGGAATAATAATTTGTAAAAAAGTTTCTTCTAATTATGTTAGCAGCCATAGTATATAGGAACAAATTTGAAAATTAAGCAATAAATAATATCTAGTATTATTTTACATACCACTTCTGTTTGAATTCATGAACTAAGGCATACCTGAAAACACAAAATTTTATTAATAGTTGCAAAACAATTTATAAATCAGTAGTCAATTACTCTATTAATAAAAACTAACAGTAATAAATTCGTTTATTTAACTTCTGAAATGGTGCTGGGACAAATATTGACGACTTCATTTTAACAATGTAAATACCCATCATTATATTACAGTCAATTATTTTGGGGGGGAGGGGCGTAAAATACGGTTTGGATAAAATAAATTCAACGAATGTTGACGAATTTGTGGTCGTTAATGGGTTCAAATAAGTATAGTTTCCCATTTGATGAAATTCTATTAACCATTCTGCATTGACCGGAAATCGAAATTAATAAGCTACCATAGAGGCTGTAAGTTAAAAACAAAACAAAAAAATAAATAACAAACAAACATGAAAGTATAACGATTTTATTAACTTAAGCACTAAGTGCAATCTTTTCATTTTCATCCTTTTCCACAAAGATCCTCTTTATGAAGTCTTGTTTTACGGGTGACGTAAAAACTGGTGATATAAAGGTATATAAATGAATTTATGACAATGGATGTATCTGTAATGGCAATACCCGTCATTCATGGCTGTAATTAACCAACCAATTGCATTAGTCAAAGGTGTATGATCAAATTTCTTTCTAGTGATCCTTTGTATGGTCTCTAGTGAAATACATTGTGAAGTAGTTCCCGGAAGTAATATTTTGGAATTTCCTACTACAAAATAACTGTTAATAGTGAAAAAATATTCTAAAACACAAGTTAAATTTTTGTTGTACCTGTGGAATCAATCACAAATATATGTCATGAGCAGCTATTTTCTATAAAATGAAAAATATTTAACTCCATCGTATTTAAATATAATTTTTGACCAATTTAAGAGTTTTATTGATATAGATTAAGTGTTTGGAAAAGTGTAAAATTAAGTAGAAAAGGCACAATTTCTAAGGCAGTGAACAGATCATATGCGGGTTTTCTTCAAATGATAACTGGTATAAACACTCTTCAAGAAAACGTACACATAACGAAAAATATCAAGGATTCGGGTTTGGTTCATGTGAGAATTTGAAGTCAGACATTCATTGAGGCCGGTCCCTTTGTTGGTGTTGGTTGAAGCCCGGCCTATGATGGAGGTAGGGCACAACTGTCTATGATCCCGGAACAAGGAGGGTGTGCCTGTGACGCCCTGGTTTGCCTTGTTCCAACATGTGATAGAACGGTACCGGTTCCCACCCATTCACAGGTGGGGGAACTTAAAGCAAGAGGAGATCCTACAAGCCGTTTCAAGGTCTTGCCAACGGGAGTCCGTCGACATATTTCTTTTTCGTATTTTGAAGTCAAACGAAAGTTCATGGGCATTTCCTTTAGACTAAATTCCAGTTTTAAAGGCCAACCCTATATCATGCACTGTCGGCAAATTAATGGCATAATGAAAGGCGTTCTGAGAGAGATCCAATGCACTTTTAAAATTCGCTTCCTTATATCCTCTTTCTTATATTACGCATACAAAATATTATATTAATATAATATAACGCCATGACTTCACGATGACCAAAGGTCTATGAAATTTTTACTAATGGACCTAAAAATATAGAGGGTGAAATTCAAACATAGTTTCATAGATCTGGTGTAATGCAACTTTTGTGTATTAACAAGATTCTATGAAATATTCCTTAATCGTCGAGAGATGGTACGAGACACAAAAACATACAAACACTCACATAAGCCATCCACATTACTTAAGCAGAAATAAAGATATATTTGTGATGGGATTAGTATCACTCACTCACAGCTAAAACGCCACAACTCAAAATCTATGATTTTTTAATTAACGCCATAGAGGCAATTGTAATAAAGTATATTTTCAAATGATAAATTATACTGCAACAACTTCGTTATTTTAATTAAAATATTGAAAGTTATAGTGCAATATTGGAATTTCAAAGACAAACCCTGAATGATCAAGATTTTTTAAATCAGGATCAATAAAAAGTCTTTGTCTTTCACAAGTATACCCAGTTGTAGAAATAATAGCATAGGACAAGGCCTATTTATTGATCTTGATCAATTGGTTCCTCTACAATCTAGTATCTCGGGAGAATTCAATTTTTTTTAGTTATGCCGATTTTTTTATGTCTCAGCAAATTACGCAATACGTTGATGGTTTTGAATAATAATTATAGCTAAGTTCAGAAATTTGGCATGGGTCTCATACCTCTTCACAAATACTAAAAAACACTAAATCACCTAATCCTAAAGGAAATGTCCTTATTTAGAGATTAAACTATTAAATAATAGCAATAATGCAAGAGAACAATAATAATAATTGATTAACATGTCCATTGAGAGCCAAGTTGAAAAAAAAAATAATGTCCGTCACGCAGGGGGCAGCATAAACTAAGCAGATTTCCCAAGTGCTGGTATGATAACAATTGTGATTTCATATCACCACGTATTTATTCCCTATTTATATGTAAAAAAGCAATGAGTAGAAGGGGGGGGGTTACTGAAGGCAGAAAACAAGAAAATGCGAATAATTCGCTTAATACTTTACAAAAAAATGCAAAGCACAACAATTGTAGAAAATCAAAACTTTAACAAGATTGGTTCTTATAACATTTTATGATCCGACTCATTATAACGAAGATATTTTGAATTTTCTAATTTCCCCCTCTGTAAACCACCACTATTCCATGTCAGATTTCAGCCAATAACAAATATGATCTTTACTATTGACTGAAACGGCTAAATATCGAGAATGGTATACTTAAACAACATATAAATAAACAAACATTTTCCAGTAAACAAGGAACAATCTTAATTGATGAAGTCATCGCACAACGTATTTGCAAGTGTCTCACAAAGTAATAGTTCAATAAAAACCATATTTGGTATTTACTCTTGTAATGAAAAGATTCAGTACATAACAGTTTATTGTTGATATGACATGATTAGGAGTGGGGGTTTATTGATGGCCGAAAACTGAAATATGGAATATCCCGTTTAATATTCAATATAGAGAAAACATGTACAACATTATAGAAGATTACATTTGCTGTAAGATTGATTCAATAAAATTTTTCGACCCGACGCATAACAACGGAGATATTTCGATTTTTTTAATATTCTCCCCCTCTTAACCCCCCCCCCCCGCCTTCCACTCGTCCGATTTTAGGCATTAACGAACTTCATTGTTTATTTTTCGAAAATCCTATCATGAGTCCAAACCTCAATAGCTGATTTCCCCTAAGGTTCCAATTTAATGCCATATTAAATTCAGCATCTACCCAGTAAATCTGAACTTCAGATAACTCCCCGGTAGCTTTAAGCATCAGAAATGTGAGTCTTTGGTGCTCAACAATAAGCAGCCTATTTAGTTCCCAGGGCTAAATAATACGTGTTTCACTGTGAACCTGTTGTTCCTGACAGCAGAACTCTACAGTTCTTTGAGATTTTCAATGGCCAACTTATGTTTTTATGATGCACGGTTCTATAACCTTCCACGCCTAACTAAGCAATGGTCACTTAATATAAATTTGGTATCGTACTTTGCAATGCTCTTGTTTGCCTTGGCCAGACAGGCATAAAAGGATTCTTTATTTTTATTCATCTTTTCGCATCTTCCCAACAAGCAAGCACGCTGATCAACAATATATTGCAAAAAGAGTTATACATTTTCACAAATTAGAAATTATGATTATTTGTTTAAATGTATTTAAAACACATTTAAGTTACAATGAAAATTGAAATTTAATATCATAACTAAATCAGGAATGAATTAAAAAATTTTGATAACCTCTCTCCGTTTATAGATAAATATAATTAACGGATATGAAGTTCAGAAGGTTCTCTACTCAGCAATCAATTGCAGGTGAATAATGTTCAACTATACTTTTACATTTTAATGCTATTTAACTACTAAATATAAAAATTTAGTTGTTTCTTTAACAATTTTACCAAAATAAATATTTTTTACTGGTTCTATATTTAAGGAGGTTTTTTACTCTTCAACTTTTGTAAGTTCAAGAATCATTTTTCTTTTATTTGCTTTGTATTTTTATTCTGAATCTTTAATTATTCAACTTGGAGTTCATGGAGTAAAAACGGACTTTTTTAAATTTGTTGTGAATTCATCATTATGAAAAATTGTAACTGGCCTTTTAAACAAAGAATCTCTTCATGCGACCCGTATTTTTGGGAGACGAGATATTCTCTAATGCAATAAACCTGTGCTCCAAAATAAAGAGAGCCAAAAAATCAACTTGGATGTAAAATAATTTTCCTTTTTTACTTTTTTTTTGTTACTTGGAGATAAAATACCATAAATATATTACAAAATACTTAAGAAATATTTAGAAATTGAAAAAAAAGACAGAATAAGAAAGGAAGGATGAGACTGAAGAACGTAAGTAGAGGTTGCACAAAGAATGAGGATGACTGAAGGTATCGATATCGAAACGAGTAGTTTCGCAAGTGAAATATTGGCCAGAGCAAGGCAAGGGAACCAAGAATACTAAACGGAGAGTTCTCAAGATGGCAACTTTCCTTCACACTCCTGCCCTAGATCCCTTGCCATTATTGCATGAGACTGTTTAGCATACCTCTGCTTTCAGCATGGCGCAACTTCAACTTCCACTTTGGTATTAAAATCAAAGAAATGTGCAATACTCGCATTATTGTCTCAATGGCTGCTTAAACTGAGCATATTTCCAACGTACAGTGATGAAAGGTTGATATGCTATTTTCTATGCCCCCCTTAATATGAGGCCTATATAAACAGGTCTTGAAATTTAAGCTCCAAATGAGACGTTTAGAGGCTCAAAATAGGAAAAAAAACCTATAAAACTCCTATTGACAAAAATTAATTTGCATTTAAGTACGTAAGTAATGGCCCTTAATTGATGAGATGGACATTTGACGAAATTTGTAAATGAGAAAGTTTGGATTTTTTTTTTTCAAACCCATTTTTACATGTGTCCATTCTTTAATGGGGTTTGTAATTCGGATTGGAGAAAACAAGTGCTTTGAACGACATTATTTGGAACAGGTATTAACAAATTGATAATCCGATTCCTCCCCGAGTAGGCAGGCTTAGCTTTCATTAGAAAGGTTGGGCGATAGAAAAGGTTCCTTCTGAGGTATCCAGGAACAGTTGGAACTCAATGAAGAGAAACAGAATACCTCATTCAGGTGTTCCTCAAGAATGTGCAAAGTTACTTCTTGTCTTTGGCATACTGGTGGAGAGTTCCTGATGTACCAGGTTGCCGCTTCAACTCCAAGAATGCATTAGAAGGACTAATCTCCTTTTCTTATTTTTGCACTCCTCTGAGGCTGGTAATGAAAAACTTTTATAGATGCTGTAATGTCTAGGCCCCACAAATTTTAACTCGATTTATTTGAAGCCAAATGTGATACTGGATTTTTGTTTCCAGGGAACATTAAGCCTTAAGTCAACTTTGATATTTTTTTTCTACGGGTGTCCGGAATCAATTTTTAAAAATGAAACTCATTTTGAAAAAAAAAATAATTTTTTAAAGTAGCAAATGTTTCTTCACATAAAAATTATCCATTCTATTCACGGGGCCAGAAAATCTTACTTCAACATTACATACCCCTTACCTCCAGTGTTCAAAATTAAAGGAGTTTATAGGAGGTTAAATCGTATTGGAACTCCATTTTCTTAATAGCTATTGGTTTTGGTTATGTTTGTTGTTCGAGATTTCATTTTACAATTATACCGGACATTTTCAGAAATGGAAACATTCATTATTATTATTAATCAACGTCCACTTCTTGCTACTAAGGCTAATTGGGACGGGTTATCTACAGGTTACCACCCTTTTCGAGCAAGGATAGGACCAAGGATTTTATTTAGTGAGTTCGTCACTAAATAAATTTCTATTTGCCCAGGCGGGAAACGAACTCGCCACTCTAGGTTTGCCACGTGACATTAAGGCCAACGCTTTAACTCACATGGCTAGCCTGAGGCCCAAGGAAACATTGTTATATACATTTGAGACAAAAAAAATTAAAGCATGTACCAATCACCACACTAAAACGTGTTTGTTATTAGCCTCAGGTGCTTATTTGCTTCAGGAAAAATCTGAGTCTTCTGGTAATGAAGTAAATGTCTTAAGACAGAGCTACCCTTATACCCCATAAAATATAAAATACAGTTAATAAAGATCATAAAATACAGTTAATAAAGATGCCTACACCCTTCACAATATTATATTTAAAAAAACCTTCTGAAGAAAACGTGTTTTCCCGAGGGTAAAATAATAAAAGCACAGCTATAACCTTAGCCCCTGATGAAAATCAGGGTTGATGGATAAAAATAATGTTCTCCGTTGAAACCTTCCCCCACTAGTTTTACAGAAGCCATCTTAAATCCTAGAGATTAAAAAGGGAATTTTAAATATTTTATTACCAAATATCGGGACTATTTAAGAGTGATGGGAAAGCGTGGGCACCATTTTCACGTTAAATATACCGATTATTCCCACTTAAAGAAATTATTTTTTTTTCCTAATTACATATACACACTTTCAATAATGTTATCTTCAATTATTATGGATGAATAAGTGAAAGAGATATATAATTTCAAATTAAAATTAACATCATATGTAAGGACGTTTCGGCACTGTAATCAGAGTTAGGCAAAATTGTAATTACAAGTTATAACTACATTAGTTGAAATATAGTTACAATTACAACTACTAATGCAATTAGTTATTGGTAATGGGCAACTACATTTTTCAACTAAAGGAATTGTAATTGAAATTTCACAACTACAGTTAATAGTGCAGAAAATCAGTAGTTCCAAAAACAACTGCAGTTAGTAATTGCAACTGTAGTTGTAGTTGCATCTACAGTCACTTGGGTAGTTACTTTAAAAAACTGTGTGAAACACTGACTGAAGTAGTTGAGGCTGTTAATAAATAACTACATCCAATGTCTTTATATTCAAAAGTTTATTATATTACATATACTACATTATTATAATAACTGAAAATAATTTTAATGCAAATAAATGAAAACTAACGAAAATAATATGTAAATTCCTTTTTATATTTTCCCGAGTCGAATGAAATTAAATAATACTTTTAAACTTTAAAATTTAAACAAATTAGCCATTAAAATTACTCTTAACTCAGAATTTTTGTAAGACAGGCTATTTGATTTTGGGGCTTTTGCCATCGCGGCAAAAGAAAATAATCGCTCTACTGCTCTGCTCCAAAAAATAAGGAGTTCTCGTCCTCACTTTCACTGCCACTCATTGTAATTTGTTTCAAAAATCTTTTCGTAGCAGATGACTGGTGACGGATTTAGAAGACAGACTGGAGTGCCCTGCAAGAGAGTGACAAGAAACCATCGCTGGAACAAGAGAATGTGCTGATAGGAGCGTCCACCTTCAGATCTCTCTGACTTATTCTGCCTGACCATATTCTGTGCACCAATTGAACATGGCTCATCTCAGATGATCCATTCATCACCACCACGAATGTAAATATTTATATAGAGGCGATCAAAATATATTCGCTCTTTGGAACGTAAAAAACAGCTGATCTATATGTAGTTGTAGTTATTACTCAATAACTACAGTTACAATTACAACTACTAATTGTAATTATTTTTATAACTACTTTTTATTTCAATTAGTAGTTGGATTTATGAATACCAACTACAGTTACCAACTACATTTTTGTAACTGTAGTTGCAATTACATAACTAGTATTTATTAATTGAAAAGGTAGTTAATTACAAAAGTATTTAATTCTTGCCCAACTCTGACTGTAATACCAAAGATATAGAGAGCAATTATACGATATATATACCGACTAAAACAACTACTGTTATTTCCTTGTAATAACTCTCCTCTTAGGACATTAAATTGTATGAGAAGTGAACTTGTGCTGCAGTAATTGCTGAAGCGTAAAGAAGGAAACCACTGAAGTAATGCGCTTGTTGCGTGTTCTTCCCGAGGCCACCATTGTTAATTGCGTCCCGATTCGAGTTCAATTCGTTCCAGCAATCCGTGTTCTTGGAGAGGAGCAGTCAACGATTCTCAGGAAGAGGAAGAGATTCATTTAGACACTGAACCTACTCTCCCGTCTCTCCCATCCGACACACCTTAATAGGACATAGTTGTGGCACAGTGTCTTCAAGCTAACGGCAACAAGGGCATATCTCAGATATATTTTCACTCTATCTCCATTTTCTACCATCTTGTGTCCCCTTTGAGCATTCTCTCTTCCCCTTACACTTTATATAAATCATTGCTTTATATAAACTCCATACATTAACTTAAGAAAAATAAGCTCTATTAAAGTTGGGGTTATTGATAAATTTATAGAACAACAATTGTTGTTATCATGAATATTGGTTAGATAACGTTTTTCGTTTCGGCCTCTAATAACAACGTTATTTGCTATTGTACATCCCCCCAACCCCTGCTGGTCCGCTTATTAACAAATATGATCTTTAGTTTTACATGATAAATTTGAAAATCGTGTTTTGTAACTAATAAACAAAAATTAACAGAGTTAATAGACAAATCTGTGTCTGAATTTATTCTGAACAGATTTTTGTACTTCTTTTAGGTACTAAGAAATAACCTAGTTTTTATTTCCGCCCTCATCGACCTCCACTCCGAGTAGTCGACATTAATCAACAGGGGAAATGTACAATTATACGGTACAGCAGCCCTGAAATTTCACATTTTAAGGCCAGTCGTATTCGAGTTAAACGAAACATATAAATGCATATGTACTTATACCGCGCCTAAACTAGTCAAAATGGGATCAGGGAAGATCAAAACGTATAGTCAGACGAATAAAGATCTGTAAACCAATAAATTTTGCGATTGTAATGATTTTTTTCCCTTGGAAATTGGAACTGAAAATGCAGAATTAAATGAAGTATACGTTGAGATTATAAAAATGTATTTATGTATTGTGTAATTACATTGGAACTGACAATCGATACAAAAGTCTCAAACCCAGTACGAGCAAAAATATAAATTAAGAATAGAGAACAAATATAGTACTTACATGAATTACTATATCAGTAACTCACAGAGTCAGTCAAAAATAAAGATCGGTCATGTCTTGAAAATAAAAGGGAAATCAAAACAACTGATGGAATGAAAAATAAAAGATAGGCGTGAGAGGACGAAATATGTATGACATCTGGGCCCAAGGTTTCTCCATCTGAATGCTAATAGTAACACAAAATATAAATAAGCTCAACATAAAGTAGAAACAGATCACGTTCTTTCTACACACCATATTTCACTAACTCCCACACTGTATTTCTCATAAATGTGTTCCCGTGTCTTATTGCATTCGAATAATTAAAAAAAAAATGTTTTATTTTTCCAAACTGACTTATAGTCTCAAATTATGTTTAATTATTTATTTCTTAGGTCCTAATTTCCCTTACAAGCATCTTTAAAACTAGTAATATATATATATTCATATAATAAAGTAATATATATATATATATATATATATATATATATATATATATATATATATATATATACTCAGAAATTACTTTTCCTAGAATTATAATTAAAAAACAGAATTAGTATTTTTGATAAGCAATAGTCTTTTTGATTTCAACTTGTTTAAAACTACGTTAAAATGTTTTATTATTATGTTGTTGCTACATTGCAGGTTTTTAAACAAAAATTTGGCCTAACAATGAATAATTAAACATAACATAACGAGAACTAAGCCACACCTTGGTCGAAAGTCAGTGGCATAAAGGTGTGTATTTCATTCGGAGTGGCTGCTTTTTTTTTATTTAAAGTCCAATATAAATATGAAATATCAGAAATTAAAATGTACGTCCATTTGCAGTTGCTGTTAAAGTCTATAATTATCATTTTCAATATTTCAATTGATAGAAAGAAATGTTATGCCTACTATTTTAAACTCATGTGAATATCTTTAAGTATTTTAAGATTATTTATTTATTTATTATGTAGAACTCCGCAACTTTGGCGACTTGGCTCTTCTTAAACATGGGGGGAAACAAGACAAAAACAAAAAACAAAATAACAAAACAAAATAACGCAAAAGAGACAAGAAACACGAACACAACATAGAACTAAAAACAGGTGGTAAATAAATAAGTGAAAAGAAAACTTGGTAACTTTGAAACAAAACTATTCACAAAAAAAGGCATCATTCAAATTTAAATACGTCACACACTCACACACATTAAAAAAAATAAAATATGGAATTAAATATTCTCAAACTCCCCAATTGTTTTTAAAGATTATCAAATGTACAACATGCAGCTTCCCGGTAAAATAGTTAGTAGCATAGTTTTCAGTTTTAGATGTAATAGAAATAAATATAATACCCTTAAAAAAGAAAAAAAAGAAAAGAAATACCAATCTAACTAATGCAAGTAATCAGATTTCCAACTTGCTGGAATGACACAGATGATGGAATTACAAATTTTATTTCTTAATTCTTTTTTAGAAACAATTAACAAAAACAATTTTAGAAATTTAAGCTGAACATGAGATATTTAGTGACATGCCAAGTAAAAGTTAAAATGAGTGGGGTATACTGACGGCTGTACAACACATCAAACAACTTCATTAACAATCGAGTTCGAGAAAAAGACTTAACAACAATTCTAGGATAAGACAATATTACATAAAAGTGTCATATGAACATTTTTAGCAATATTTTTGTATAAATAATTTTCACTGAAATCTTGTTTCATTATTTATCATAGGTAGAAATTATTGTAAATATGATTAAGCTTTTGCGAAAAATAGAAAACTAAATAAGTAACTTCAATAATATATTGGCAATAAAGGTGGGTAGAGCATTGCCTGTTAAGATGAATGGAATTGTAAATTTTAAATATAACTCCAAAATATCTAAGGAGGATAGCTTTTGCAACATGAAATTACAGCTGGCCAAGTATACTCCTTCACTCACGATCCGGTTCCTCGTCGCTAATGAGGGGGATTCCCTGAGAAGTCATGCTCACAATTTATCATCTCCCAAGGACACGATGATTCAAGTTTTCTTTTATTAAGGAGTATGTACAGCACTATGCAAGGATGATAAGATTTATGATTCATAACACAGAAGAGGAAATCTTCCTTTCTTTATATGTAGAAAAAAGCTTTACACGAATGGTAACTGAGGAAGAAGAATGAATATAACCAAATGGAAAATATTTATTGTCGAACTATATCAATGTAAGAAGTTGTATTTTGTCTACTCCCCCACAAACTGAGGGAGGAGGATCACGGATAACAAAATGTGAATACATAGAAAGTTCATGAAATTACTTTTATTCCATCTATAGAAGGGTCTTTACAAACAGAGAGTGTGCCAAAATTATCGATTCCTGAAAGAATAGGTGCATAAGATGGAAAATTATAAAGGAAAACTGATGTGAACACCAAATGTCTTTCTTTTTTTGCCTGTTACATTAAATATTCAAAATGTTTTGTTGCGCTTAATTTAAAATGATTCCAAATTTAAAGAGGCTTACAATATCACTGTGCTAAACCTCAGTGAAAAAAGAGTTCAAGGAGGGTAACAAATAATTCCTTTGAAATCTGAACACAAAAGTTTTCGGCGTTTACAAAAAACTCAGTAAAGTGAAATTATTGTATTTAACCATAATTCCATGGAATTTTCTTCTGCCAAATTAAAAAAAGTCCGTCACGCAGGGGCTGCGTAATCTAAGCAGATTTCCCACGTGAAGTTTTACAATAGAGAAATCTGCCTAATAACAACTGTAATAGAAAGAAACCTCTAAACCTAAAACATTATTTAGGGCGTAATAACCCAGTAGTTTCTAGCCCCGAAACACAGTTAACTGGTACCACACGCAGAATACAAATGCAAATATCTCGGTTAATATTCAAGATACAGAATAAATGTATAGAACAATATTTATAGTAAATTTAATTTGCAATAAGATTGATTCTGTACAATTTTTCGATCCGACGAATAGTAACGGAGATATTTCGAATTTTCGGAAATCCTCCCCTCTAAACCCCCCCTCCCCGTGGTCCGATTTCAGCCGTTAACGAACTTGATCTTTCTTTTGACATAAAACGACTAAATATCGAGTTTGGTAACGATCAAACAAAAATTGCGACCGCTAAAGCGGTAACAGACAAATATATAGATAGATAGATAGATAGATAGCAAACAGGAATTAAAATGAGAATCAGGCGCTCAAAGAAGAAATTGATGAGTAGAAGTGTGGGTTTCATGGATACTGAGAACAAGAAAGTAAAAAACTCGCTTAATATTGGATATACGAAACAAATTATAGAACAACATTTATAGAAAAACAAAAATGCAAAAAGATTAACTCTAACAATTTTAGCCAACATAATACTAGAAACATTTTGAATTTTCAACCCTCTCCCTCTTATCGGTCTGATTTCATCCTTTCAGGAATATAATCCTCCGTGTTGGTAGAAACGGTAAAATATCGAAAGCTGAAAACTAAAACAAAATGTGGAAAAGCATTTTTTTTTTCTTTGGAAGAGTCCAGCATTTCATTCACCAATAGTAATATGCACAATCGAATTTCCTAATGAGTATGTATACCTATCATTGCAAACACACCATTTAACTAAATAAATAGTCTGCCATGCAGGTGCTGCGTAAACTATGCAGATTTCCCAAGTGATGGTTTGACACACTACTGATATCTCGCCACATATTCTGATTGAGTAAATTCTTAAAACAAATCGCGTCACGAGTACAACCTCAATAGCTGATTTCCCTTAAGGGATGGATGTCTGCTAAAACTGAAAGTTTAATGTAATCCCTTGGTGGATTGATCGAAAGGTATGAAAATTAATTGGTGTCCTCGCATCGAAAGCGCATATCAGGTGCACACCACGAGAAGCGGTTTCGATGGCCTCCAACGAAACATTTAACAATTATTATTTGCAATTAGTTTTAGCGTTTTCTGCCGAATTAGAACCACATACGTCCTCATACTATTACATCATTGTTGCTTTAAGTTACTATAGCGTTAAATAAATGAAGTACAGCATGCCAAACTTGAAGTCTTGTTTACATCGGGTTCTTAGAAAAAGAGAAAGAAAGTATAAAACGTGAGAGAAGGTCATATGGGAGTTATTTCAGTGGAGGTGGGATGACATGTCGAGAATAAAGTACGAAGAGCTGGTGATCCCATTTCATCATTTATTCTCTGTTTTTCCTGTAGAAAGGAGTCTATGTAAACAAGAACTGAAATGCAAGATTGACAGAGAGGTTTAGTAACTCAGTTACTGACAGTGAAAATCTGATGATGGTGAGAAGGCTTACTATAACACAATAGTTACAGGAAATTGAATTTGCAGATTTGGTCACATAATATTCTTCTATAAGGAGATATTTCGAATATATTCCTTTCTCCCCTTCGCCCAACTAAACCCTTATCTTCCTGGCCCAATGTCAACTATTAACAAATAAGGTCCTTAGTCTTGCTTGAAGTTGTTAAATATCAAATATTAAAAATAAGTATTTAAGAGGTTAATAAATAATTCAGTTATAGATTATATTTTAAATCGCACAACAGTACAACAGGTATAAATTCATTTTATTTTGTAAACAACTAATACTAAGTGTACTACAGCCGCAAACATTTAATTAGATTAATTAAAAGAAGTATTAGGTAAGAAACAGAACAAAAATCCGTAAAATTATAATCAACAAATTGTTAATTAATGGTAAATAGGAATCACCGGGGCATTGTTTCAATTGTATAATTCACCGGAATTAGTAATGCCCATCACGGATACGATTTCCCAATAACAGAAAATTATTTCCAATTCATTCAGTTTTGTTGTTTGAATCACCAATTACTTTGCGATAACAACAATTGCCAATGGCAAGCCATATTGACCGCAAAATCTCACTTTATACATCTAGTTATTTGGGATTATTGTAATGAATCGCTTTATTGATGGGTGTTTTGATCGACAAATTATGTCTACTGCACCTATTTTTCCAAAATAAACTTTAGGGTATAGCCTCCAGTTGAACTTGAATAAGCACCGCGATATTACAGTTTAAAAATGATTGTTACCAACGGCAAAGAAAGTTAAATAAATTCTTTAAGTTAAATGTAATAAACTTGCTATCAGTCTTCATAAAATATTTTATTACAACGACAAGTAAGTGCATTAAAATAAAGTATATGGTATAAGAGGCAGCTATAACCTTTGTCGAGGAAAGATACGAAATTAGTTTTTGACCAAAATTGACATTTAAGCTAAACATAAAATATTTATTTAAAAATAGCCTTAAATGAAGATCATGTAAGTGAGAGTGAGGGATCAGTCAATACTGAAAACGTTAAAATACAAATAACTCACTTAGTTTCCAGTTAGAGGAACAACATTACTTTAACCACAAGATTGATATATAACATGTTTCCATCTGACTCATAACAAGGAGGTATTAGTAAATGAATAATTAACTTCTTTTCTAAACTACAGTCTTTATATTCCGATCATTAATGATTCTGAGTTTTACGGAAAACGTTTAAATATACTGTCAAGTAACGATGAAACAAATAGTACATTCAAGAACTGAAATCGTTCTTTATTATGAGGTGGTTTCAAGAACTCCCTAACATTCCTGAAGGAACAGTAGTTGTTAAAAAAACGCATCGTAACATTCTTGGCTCCACAAAAAAAATTCTGCTAGACCTCTTGGGGCTAGTGAATTTTTATCGAAGTACTTGTCATACTGAGTGGACACAAGATGAAAGATGAAATTGCTACTTTCTACGACTTCCGCCTTACCATTCATTGTGCGTTGAATCCTATAGAACTCGTTTGGGGCCAAATAAAGACAACTCGCGATTTCAAAGCAGTGAAATTGCACCCTTTTTTATTTTAAGGATTTGTTGAATAGTAAGAGTTTTATTTTTAAATTAGATACTTAATTTACTATAATTTTTAATAAGAAATTGTAATTAAGCTTAAGTAAAAAATTGCAATGAGATCATTTTTCATAACATTTTTGGACATCTAAAAGATTTAGAAAAGGAAGTAGTAATATCCCGTGTACATTTAATAGATAAACAATTTATTACTATTATTTTAATAATTACTACACCCAATCCTTCATGTTTCACACCAATTCCAGGCGTTATACATGGATGACAACCGATAAGGTGACTCCCGGTGGGGTGGCGCTGCTCTGCCACCTTTCATGTGTCCTAAAATGGACAGAGGTAACTTACAGTTGCATGTGAACTATCTTCTTCATAAGGATTACAACAAAACATATATGGCATTTTCGTATTTAAATAGTTCGATAGTACGAAAATCAATCGCAGTCTACTTTTTCAAAGTCGGAAATGACATTTTAGCATATTTCCCTTAAGGGAAATCAGCTATTGAGGTTGTACTCATGACGCGATTTTCGAAAAATGTCTTCAAATGTCCATCGATCCTACCTAGTAGATGACAAAAATGAGGTCTGTTCAAAGTTGTATATATAATGTGTGTGTGTGTGTGTGTGTCTATGTAACGGCTCTATCGGTCGCAATTTTTGTGTTATCGTTACCAAATTCGATACAATCGTTTTATGTAAAAAGAAAGATCAAGTTCGTTAACGGTTGAAATCGGACCAGTGGGAGGGGTGGGGTTTAGAGGAGGAGAATTTTGAAAAATCGAATCATCTCCGTTATTATACGTAGGATCGAAAAATTGTATAGAACCAATGTTATTCTAAATTTAATTGCCCACAAATGATCTCATGTACGTTTTTTCATTATCTGGTTTATTAAACCAGATATTTTTAGATTTTGGTCATCAGAAAACCACCACTCCCAAGCCTAAATATCAAATATTGTTCAACTTTTAAGTTTTGAGGTAATTGCAAATACGTGGCGCACGTGGGAAACCTGCTTAGTTAACGCAGCTCCTGCGTGACGGACTTTTTTGTTTTCATTGTGGAAAAGACATCTCCTTAAAAATAATACCACACGACGAGAGGAACTAAAATATCTAAATTTAAAATAAATATGACACGAAATTATAGGGTAAAGTAATTGATTGTGCACATTACAAAATTGTTCCACAAAAATTGAACGTCAGTGAAATATAGTGGCAACGACGTATGTAAGGAAAAGGAAAAATATCCTGTACGGAGTATATTGTATCCTGTAAAGAAAGCTGTCAAATCCAAACACATCCTGCTATCTTGAAATGAAACTGCCTATGGAATAGTTACGGCGTGACGCTGGTATGTATGGTCTACTTACAATTACATTGGGTCTTTATTTTTTATTATAAACTGATCTATAAATTAAGTACTATAACATCTTTTGATCTGATGCATTAGAAAGGAGACAACAATCGAATTGTATGTGACTAATTCGTCAAATTCCACATCTGTTAAACCAGTTAAGTAAAACGATACTTACCAATAATATTCAGGTCTTCGGCAGAGCATAACTTGGTCCCAGAACGGAAAGGCTCCCGATTAAAGCATAACCGAGTCACGGTATGCGGAAGATGGGGATTATACATTCAGGAACCAGGTAAGATATAATCACCAATTACATCACATGCATACAACTCTATCTGCTCAGTCATATGAGAAAGGCCAACTGGACCAGTCCTTATGGAAGGCATATCGTATTCATGTCTAGTATTTGACCCATGTGTATGAATAAGCGGTGTGTGTGTGTGTGTGTTTTGTGTGGGTGTGTATATATGTACATAAATTTACTATATACATCTTACGGCATATATAATGATGTAGAACATACTACTTGTATACTTGTCGGTTAACCCACTAGCGTCCGCAAAAATTAAGGTAGAATGGAACAGTATAACCCTCAATTAACCAATCCTGTTCAGAATTCCTTCACTAAATAAATTCATTTTTGAGAAGAATCATTTCTTGGATTTAATTTTATACAGGTGTCACAGAAATGTCGAACTATTCTGGTAAGTCAGAACTGTCAGTTTTGAAAGATAGTTCCTTATTGGCATATTTTATTTATTCATATTTTTTTATTTGAATCTTTAATTTGGGGTCGGACTCATTAAATAAAATCCTGCATTCCACCCTGACTAGAAAAGGGTGGTGCCTGTAGATAACCCGTCCCGGTCCCCATTAACCATAGCAGCAAAAAGTGGACGTTAATAATAATTATCATTTGAACCTGGCCACTGTACCACTAAAAATATGACGTCCAGCTCATTGGAATTCCGATTAGAATACACAGACAGCCCTTGGTTGGTTTTCTTTTGCTTGTGAAATTGTAGTTTCTTTTACTTCCTCCCATTGTTGATTTTGACATGATAAGTCAAGGAGAGAACAATAAGCCCCCTCAAACAGATACTCGTTAATATTATTCAGGGGGTTTTGCGGTAGCCGTGTATCAGTTCTTTTATCCGCACTGAGACTGACTAAACCCATAAAGAGACGCTATGCAAACCTCAAAATACAACCCTGCGCATGACATATATTATCCAGTGGTTCTAGTTTTCATTGTGTTAGTACTTTCGTCAGATCTGATGAGTCAAAACACCATAAAATATTGAACTATAAGGTTTTTATGTTATGAAAGCGGAGATTTATGTAGATTATTTCCCTACATCAGCTCTTAATGAAGATATTTTTTTGAAAACCACACAGCAAATGTTAAAGAGTAATATATAATGCGCAAATAATATTTTCGTTCCTACATTTTGTCCGGTTATTCGAAATTTATGAAAAAAATTAAATGATAAGATCGGGGGAGAGGCAAATCCCGTGTCGTTTCAGTGATAGGATATATAATTTCCAGTTATACTACATTGTAAGTGTCATTGGAAATTATTTATTTTCATTTGCAAGAAAGTATATTGCCAGGAAAAATTAACTACGAAATATTTACTTAACCTTTTATACCATTCTAGAAGGGAGGGGGGGGTATCTTTAATTTAATTATGAAAAGGAGAGGTGTAACATTACTTTCTAAGGAATTATGGACAACCCAGGCAACATAACGTGTCATTTGCTCGTCTTTCTTCGACAACTCTCGCGTAGCGTCCAACAGGTTACAACATTTTTCTACCTCGGAGACTAGGGGACGGTCGTACACCAAATAAATTCACCAAATCGAGTATCAAAATGTTAGCCCATGTTAATAAAATCTAAGCCTTTGCCCCTTAGCGTGACTATCTATCCAGGAGATCGGACGCAATCATTCAATTGATTATTTAATAATTGATAATAATAGTGAGCGATATTAATTAAACATTCTATTTTCACAAGTAGGGGCAGGGGCAATCTAGTTAGTAGGTAACAGACTGTACCCACCTACAAAGGTACCGGGTTCAAACCAGGGAATGGCTTGCTAGATGTCAGCAAGTTGCGCTATTACCGGGCTTTGAAGTTACGCTTCTATCTCTGTCGATTAATCATGGGGAGGAAATTTTGTACCTTTGGTTTGTAATGCACTGCAATAAGGGAAGAAATGCGCTAAGAGAACTTAACAGTTCCACGGAAGCCTTGTTGCAAGCTTTGGCCTTTTATAGACTTTTGAGTTATGAATCTTTTCTATATTCATTGGTAAAACTTCTAGTAATGTCAGTCGTTAAGGCAATTAAGTGATAATGCTGAATAATGTGACAATGTTCCTTTTATCACAAACATTGTGTAAATTAAATACACTAATTTTCCTCCAAATTAGTGTGTAAAGATATGCCAGGAAGTCCTTTTTGTTTTGGGTATTAAATAGTTCAAGGACGGCATTAATTGGGAATAGGCATTGCATGATGGAGCGACACGGTTCCTAACAAAGGGGCCATCTTGCACAATCTAAATAGAGCTTGATATACTACTACTGATAGCACAGTAGTCACAATATATATTTGCAAATAAAAGAACAAAGCCTATGTAATTATTTACGAGTCTTCAAGCCCTATGCTCCCAAGACAAGAGGAGTAGTAGTAGTCAAGGTGAAGATGTAATGTACTAATGATACATGGCAATATGCTTTAAAAAATATTTTTAACTGTTCAGTATGACTGTGCAACTAGTGAGTTCCCAGAGCACATGCGCGGAATTAACTAAGCAGAGACAACATACTAGAAAGACTCATGGACGGCGTCTTATTAAATCCTAGTCTCTATTTCTCCATTAGTAAGAACCCAATCAAAATACCACTTTAAATTTATGCTGGAAATGTGCTTCTTGTGATATAATAGCCTAAATTATGCATACACACACACACACACACATATATATATATATATATATATATATATAAAATACTGGGTTAGTGGGGATACGAGAGGACTAAAAATTCGTTTAATGTTAGGGTTACAGAAAATTGAACAGCAGAAAGGCTGAACAATGAACAGGGTTAAGTATATAACATCTTTGGATCCAGCGGTAAATAAAGGAGATATTTTCAATTTTGCATTTGACTGACCCCTTCTCTGAACTAACACTGATGGACCGTTTTCTGACACAAACACAAACTCTTGTTATCTTTAGTTTCAAAAGAAATGTTTAAATATCGAGATTGGATGACATATTAAACCCCATTTCAGGATAGTAACCGTAAAGGGAATTGCTGCAGTTACACAGGAGTATTCTTGGATACATCAGGTAAGTCGGCGGCCAGTAGCCGGTCCTCGGCAAAGCTCTAATTACGAGCAGTTAGTGTTAATCCTTATCGTAATCCCCTACACCTATTAAGCTTGCACTATTTCTTGCAAGACGAAGACTCTACTCAATCATTTCTCTGATCTTTACATGAGTATATATAATAACGATTTGAACGTTTTATATATATATATATATATATATATATATATATATATATACACATATAAATTAAGGAATGCGCGCGCAGCTACACACACGTGCTAACTCAGTTTTGTCATTTATTTATTTTCCCACGGATTTAGACTCTTTCTTAATAAGTAAGGGAATAACCTATTGCGGCAGGTCTCCTGGAATGACCTAGGTGAGACATCATCGGCTAACTTTTCATTTTGACGATCCTAGTTGACAATAAAAATATTGTTGTAATATTTGTACAAGTTTTCAAAAATGTATTTGAATGCCTGTTACCACGATAACATTTAACGGAATGTCCACTATCCTTGAAACTCAGAATATATATATATATATATATATATATATATATATATATATATATATATATATATATATATTGGTAAATCAAAGTTCGTTAAGTCAAACCATCAAACAATGTTGAGAAAACTTGTACAAGACGTTTTTATTTATCATAGAACTAATCATGCCACTAAGAAATTTTTCAATATGATGCATATGAAATAATAATGACGCACTCTTGAGCTAGACCCTATTATTAAATATAGATCCGAAGAGTACAACATGTTTCGATCCAATTCATAATATCTGAGATATTTTAAATTTTTGAATTCCTCCATCATCCACCCCCCCCCCTCTATTCCTAGACAGCTTTTAGCCATTACCTAATATGATCCTTCGTGTGGAATGGAACAGTAAAATATCGTGTATGGTATAGATCAAATAAACGTTTCGAGTCAAAATTACGTCATAACACTACGTATTTGCATGCATCTCACAAAGCAAAAATAATATTTGATATTTCAGCTTGGAATAAGACGATTCATGGTTTATTAGCTTATTGTTGACGTGTGATGACTATATGCAAGGGTTAAAAGTCTAAAAATTACTAAATGCAAATATCTCAGTTAATATGTGAGATAGAGAAAGAATTGTGATTAGATTTTAATAAATAATATTTGAACATCAAAAATGATTGAGGAATCAATAACATCAAAGATTGTAATAATGATGTTTTGAACGTCAACAATTATTTATGAATATATCAATGATTTTCAAGTAATTTTTGATGTTAACTATTCATTAAATAAAATCCCGAATGGAAAGGGGGACTAATGTTTGTATTTAGTTAGCGAGTTCATCACTATATAAATTCATGTAGTCAAGGTGAATTGAATTCCACGGCTCTTGTTTACTGTAAACAATGATTAAGAGATATTACGCACACAATACATTAGTTGATTTCAGTGTGATATTTTTTATTCTTCTACAAGACTCTACTCGTTACTTTATTTTAATGACTGAAAACAGAGAGATGAAATAGGATTTGAGGAAACTTTTAAGTCATTGAAGTGTTGGATGGCCCCCTGCACTAAAGAGAAGCATCAAGGACAGAGATTCACCCTGTCTAATTCCTCCTAGACACGCTCTAGATTAAAAGCTAATCTCAAAAGGTTTCTTGAGTAATTGATTTCAGTCTTTTGGAAAAAAAAAAATTATTGCATACCAATATCGGTGGATAGTGATAATAAAGTAACAAGTTAGCACGCCGGAAATTTGTGAACCACCCTAAAGAGTGCGGGGCAGACATAAATACCGTCACTTCAATACATGGTGTTGAAAAGTAAAACATATCACATAGATATTCAATAATCTTAATTCTCCAAACTATCGCGATGCTTATTAACATTTTTAAGAAAGATTTCATATCAAGAAAGGTTTCATACCCATTTTAATAACATATTTATGTTATATTATTTATTTACGTCTACGTTATGGCTAATCTTAATTGCCGTCCTTTTCTAGCCAGGGTCGGAGTACGGATTTTATCTAGCAAGTTCTTCACTATATAAATGCCTATTGCCCATGAGAGAATAGAGAAGTGTACCAAGTGAGATTAAGACCAAGGCCATTAACTCACTTGGCTAACCTAAGCCGCCATAAATGATTTGTGACATATTAGCTAAACCTGAAAATTATATGAGATGGGATTTACTGACAGCAGAAAGCACAAAAACTTACATTATAAAAGTGAATTCATTTCGTCTATGCGCTAAACAACACACACCTGTGACACCAGGTAACAGGAGGTATAGTTGGTGGACCACGGCCTATGACGGAGATGATTGCACTTGGCGTGCATTGGGGCCAAGTTTTCCAAAAGTGTATTTAATTTTTAATAGTTGACATATCTAGTTCTTATTCTAAAGGTATATCTCTATTACTAGTCACGTTAGCTCCTAAAGATTTAATAGGACATTGAATAACAATCAATAATCTTTATTAACTGTGTTTAAATACTAAAAAAAAAAACCAATAGTCTATACATAAAAATGCTTGTCAATAATTTGTATATACATTAACTGTATATATTATTCCGCATAAAATCATCTATAGCCACACTCAACACGTCAAAAGCATTTATCAATCAGTTCATCATGAGCAGGTTCTTTCATAAATGAAGAAAATTACACAGGCAAATAGTTATATGTAAAAGTTAGAAGTACTAGAATAACATTGATTTCAAGTTTCTTGGAGATGACCTACTGATAACAGTTGAACTTTGCCCTTTTCAACTACACGCTGGGCTGAAACAGTCTGACTATAATTTACAAAACATAAAACACAATAATACGCTAACAAAGCACTCAATTAGTTCATGTATACACCTTATATACAATTAAAAGTTATCATATTTCTGGCCCTTTAAAAATCCTAATCTGGGAGGTTAACTACAGTTACTCAGTTTATTTCCAGAACTGTGACAATTATTTCTGAAACAGAAATGTCAGCCAATTTTAAATAACGGAAAAATTCTACCCTGATACGCTTAATTATTAGTTTAGGGTAACCACGTTTTGCTTTAAAGATGGATTGATCCCTACTGAGGGGTTTGTATGTTTTAACTGAAGAACTCCTAATAGAAAAAAGGAGAAAAATGATGACCTAAAGTTCTACTTAAAAACGAAATATCTGAATACTGTACAAACGTAATATTACACGAAATAACCAGATGAATGAACAAAATAATTATTTTAAAAAAATAACATATTTCCTAAGGTAATAATTAACCTCACGTCAACATACAAAATATCGGGTTGAAGTTAAAACCTTTCCACTTAGGTTTGCACAACTTCTAGATGTACACCTCCCCGTTTGGCCCAAATCGTCTAAGATGTGGAGGGGGGCTAGAGGAATGGGATAATAAAAAAGCCTGTCACGCAGGGCCTGCGTAAACTATATTTCTCACCTGCTCCTACACCCTCTTGTGATATCATCTCCCCTCATATTATCTATTTCTACGTAAAATAACGAAGGTATTTTTAATGTTCAAATTCCCCCCTATTCCGGGTCCGAAACATAAAAGCTACATTTTGTTTTACACATTTTTTACCCAAATTTAGGTTTTAGAGGTGAAATTAGAGAGGCTACGTTTTCATATTTCTAATCCTTTATTTCAACTTTCAAGGGTGATATTTCTTGAGAAGGATTAGAATATACAAGATAAGTTTTTTTTTGTTTTTGTTTTTTACACAAATAGGTAGGAAGTATGTCTACTTGTACTCAAAAATTCATGGCTCTGGCTTGGACCCTACTTCTTGAAAAAGAAAATGTAATTTTGAGGGGTTAATATCTCCGAGGGGCAAAATATAAAAATCTGAAATTCAGGCAAAGGGTAGTACTAGAATGAGATTAACATGCACAAAAAAATTCATTTTGTAGTTTTGACTACAAGCTGAGCTATGACAAGGTAAATTTGGTAAAAAAAAAAGAAAAGCTTTATAGAAGGCGTAGATAAACTGTAATTGTGAAATATTCCAGTTTATATTTGTGTATATTTATAACAAAAAGCTAAAAGATAGTTTAAACATTAAAAACCATTAAATATGAAATTATTCAAATATTATCAACAAATTTAAGATTTAAGAAAAATAAGCAGTAATGAGAATCACATAAGGCCAGGAGATTAAAATGATGGTATTCATATTCCAACATATAAGGGTACAAAAAAAATCAAAATTAAAAAAAAAATCAGATTTTTTAAAAACAGTGAAGCAATCACAGCTGGATGACTTGAAATGGATTGACCCCTATTACAACTGGGAACGCAACTGAGTACTACTTTACAGCAAGTATAATCTACATATTTATAGAAAGTTCTGGATAAGTGTTGGCATCATTTCCTATAAGGGGAGAAGCTGGAAAGCCCTCCAGTAGATATTGAGCAGATCACCTTCCAGGAGGCTATATTCGCAAAGAGCATAGCGAGCGTGAAATAAAGTGAAAGCTGTGAGCGGGAAGTAGGTAGGATGCTCACCTCGGATCATCACCTCTACCTCCATCCCGGAATGTCAATGGACCATGCAGCTAATAAATGATCTTCACTAGCAGCTCTGGCAACAGTAATTCACACTCGAAATTATTACACCTTCTATCCGACGTAAACCACGCCAAAATATAAATAAATATGATTAATACAAAGGAAATTAATGAAAAAAATATAGATTTAACCATTGAAAGCAATTTATCTTTTTACAACAAACAGCAAGTCTCTCAAGGAATTGTACCTTCATTGTATCTATACATTTTAAAAATATTCTATGAAAAATAAATAAAATATTGATAACTACTGATCATTAATCCCGTTAAATAAATAACTATCTGACGTCCCTGTCTTTGTTGGGGAAATATTTAGACTGATTAATGACTGCGAATATTATTTATTGGCTTTAACAGAACATTTAATACACGGCTCTACCTAGTCTTCATTATACTGAATTAAACGAAAATGTGCTCTAAATTCCCGTTTTGCCTCCATAGCTTTCATGGAACAATGAAGAGCTCAAAGATTTTTCTTGAGGCTTAGCGATTAAACGAAAATTACTACTTAACCAGTCTCTTTTCTCTATTCAAAACATTCAGCACTAAGTAAATCATAGTAGTGGAAAGAATCCAATATTATTGAGTATCATGTAACATCAAAACATTCGGACTTAAATATCGAAACATTTTATAAGCCTTATATTCCTAAGTAATAGTAACGTGAAATTAAAAGTAATTTCAAATCAACATATCTCTTGAAAAAGTTAATAAGTGATGAAATAAATGAGTTCAACGTTTCAAAAATTCCTAACTCTCATGTTGTGAAAATTCAGCATTGCTTTGTTTAAATGATTTATCTTTATAATTAAACTATAAGGATGTTCTAATAATTCTCCTTATGAGGTGTAATAAATAACATATTTACAAATTTATTTCTTCTTAGTTCACATAAAGCTATAAGGGTACAACATATATTTATGAATACTATATCTAATGAAACCGTTTAATGAATAACATTCACAGCCAGTATTCTGTCAAAATATTTTCCGAGCAAAGCCGAGCACCTCAGATAGTTATTTATATACTTATCTTGGAAATAATTGTCTGTCCGTGAAAGTAATAACCAATATCTTCATTTATTTCTCATAAAATATTATCAAAATCTTTTGAAATTTTCTTCCCGTTTTCTAGTGTCAAGAAAGAACACCATTCATGCAACTAGTATCATGGAGTAGATTTAGAGCGAAAGCAAGCGGACACTGTGGTGATATAGGTAAAGATAAAAGTTTAGAATGCAATAATTATATAAATTAAATACTATCGATAGTGACGGATGAGAAAACATTAAAATAAAAAGTCATGCATGCAGGTTATACAAGACATATCAATTTCTATATGAATTACATATAGAAATTGATTGCATAAGAAGTCTATAAATGTTTCTATTATTTCATTCTTTTTCATTGGGTCCATGGTTAAAAGAATGAAGAGGAAACCATTATCCAGGGAACCAAACAAAAATGAAGGTTATAACGCACGTAGCACCCACACTCGGGTTAATAAACTTGAAACTTTCTCGCAAAAGGGAGCACAGACATGAATGACCGACGTGGGAAGGGGTAAGGTCATGGTTAAAATAACTATTCCCATTCATAGAAACATCTTATGATATTTTACATTTTTGAATGTAAATGTTAAATAACTCTAATTACAACAGAACTAAGTACAAAAATAAAAACATCTAATACAAGAACAATGAGTCACGGAACTAATAAAGGACGTTTGAAACTTTTACGCACATTGAAGCGATGCCCTTTAGTCATTTATAGCTCGTACAACAGCCAAATGTAACAAGCACTTTCTACAAAGGAAATTACCATTTCAAATACATTAATTAGCACAACTCTTGACTTCATTAGTATTGTTCTCTAATGTATACTGCCACTAATATCCCATAATATTTTGGGGGAACAGCTTATCTCCAAATATGTGCCGAGGTGTAACGAATAGGCAGGCAGGCTTCATTATTGTTGAGCGTAATTGACAAGTTGATGTCGACCGATCAATCTATATCACATCGTGCTTATCCATAAACTAAGTCATTGGACAATGGAAGAAATCTGAGTCAATTGAAAATTCTATTTTTTAATAGTGATGCTAGGGTGTACAGGAACAGCAAAATGCTAACCATACATCCTTCTACTCAGAATCATAGATTACATGGTATATTAATTTACAGTGTTTTTTTTATGATGAAGAAAGAAAGAAATGAAAATTCATTGTACAACATTTCATGTCGATTTATAAATGCGTTCAGTTGTAATCAGAAAACAGATAGACAAATTGTCGTGATACATCTAGATATTTCATCGCCTAGTGAATGAGATATTAACACTTTTATTACACCTGAGCAATTTATCACAATCAGATTGCCGAATATAAATATTTGTCGATCAAGGAAGAGGTGAGTCTCTTGAACGGGCCAGAGAGAAGCGTGATTAATTGCTAATCATAGTTTTGGAATAATGGTAAATTATTAAATCCCCCAAAATGGAGTCAAGATATTTTAAAGGAAAACTATATTTCGATTCAGATGACGAATGACGACCACAGCAAATAACCCTGAAATGTGTAATTGAAAACTAATGAAATTATCTTAAGGCAATGGAAAATGTAGCCATAGTTATCTGTCATGCTTAAGGAGCCATGACGGTATGCAAAATGAAAATATAACATCAGCTAGCTATTATAAAGAGCACACAGTTCACCAGTACTGTTCAGATAATGTCATGTAAGACGATTGAAAGACGTACAAGGTTGTTCCGATAGTAAGGAGATACTATACTTATATAACTATATTTAATCTAGAATACAGGCTAGCTGTTAATAATGTTGTGTGCAAAATTATATTAAGAGCTCTCAAACCATTTTGTTATCTTATTAATATATTTTATTATTTTTTTACAATCACCACAATACCTTCCTCAGGGGAAGTCAGATATTGAGGTAGTACCCATGACGTGGTTGTTCAAACCTTATTAAAAATGTCTACCGATCCAATGTAGATAACGAAAAAAATAATACCCCTTCTTAAATAAATAGTACATGATAATTAAATAACTAAATATTATAACAGTTCAGTACCATTACTTTTTTTTACTTAAACTGCAAATCACAAACTAAAAAATAATGTCACACCAAAGCGAACCAGCGAGGTGAAATTCTATAACATTGGTTTAAACATGCTGAAATACAAGGCGTCAATTATATCGTTGTTGTGAATGATGTTAGAGATAAAATATTTATTTACTGTTCAAATTAATGTGATGTCTATATAACAATGAAATGGAATTCAAACAAACAATGAAATGGAATTCAGTCCATCAATGAAGTTAGTGTCACATAATGCAAAAAGCAAATATACAGTGATTAGTGAATTATATATTCTGCTGTTTGCATTTAAAATATTCTAAACCAATTGAGTGCCACAGAAATACACTAAATATTCGTAGCTGTATTCATTTTCATTTAAACGAATAAAAGTTCTTTTAAAAGAAATAAATAAACATTAAAAAAATGTATAAAGCATACAATGTTTGAACTACAAGACAATAAGTTTAAGTTAAGTACAAAGGTAAGGTAATTCAAATACGACGTTCGTGTACTATTTACAATTTTCTTGAATTAAGAGATCAACAGTTAGACAACTAGGTCCATGAAGTGTAAGCCCTTCGCTGTATAAACCAAAGAGATTTCCCACCAGTGGAATACTTTTTAACAATTATTCATTAGTTACCCCATAGTAAGCATCCAGGGAAATCATCCACCTTACAGGGACGTGTATCAATGACGGCCACTGTGGCGTGTTGGTCCGAAGAAAGGTATTCAATGCTAAGTCACAGTTGAGACTAAGTGCTTGGTTTTCTCCCATACTGTTCGAATTCATGGGAATCATCAAAAATGAAAGGGGGACTACATGAAGACAAGCTGAATTAATTATTAGCATAGGAAAGAAATTAATTATTTGATGCAAAAGAGATAGGTTTCCTTTAGTTGATCGCTACTAAACTCTATTTAGCCGCTATCTTAAATAAATAGTCAAGTTCAATGGTGACTGGAATCAGACCAAGAAAAGCAAGGCTTAGAGATAATATAAACTCAAAAATATTTCCATTTTATGCACCACCTCGAAAACATATTATGCCGCTAATTTCGGGAAGCAAGTTTTTCAACACAATTACTATACTATACGTTCAGATATAACTGAAATACTAACGGAGTTATTAGCATTCTTCATTTTCAAGAAACCGCTAAACTTTGAGAGCAAATAATGAAAAAATTAAAACTTTGGTAGACTAATAGGCAGGGTATAATAATGAAATAGGTTTGGAAACAAGCACACAAATTGAAAAGGACTTCTATTATGTCTTTTAAATTTTCAAGAGAATAAAATATTAAAAAAACCCCCTAATATTGGCCAAATCTTAAACAATGATTCCGAAGATAATGAACACGACGAACAATAAATGACTTGATGTACGAAAGTTAAAATAAATGTTGTAAAATAAATGGTGTCCAATCATGGGTTATTCACCCTACGTACGGAGCGATGTTTTCGCACTAATAAATAGTTATTTGAACTATGTTTTGTACTAAATTAGGTGCCTTGAAATATACAAAACAATGAATTGTATCTGAATACTACCAATATTTAAATTACATATTCTAAGAACCCTAAAAAAAAGTAATACAATGTCTAAAATATAACTTCAAATGCTGTTCTTTTTCCGGCGAACAGGACATCTTCTTAAAGGATATTTTTTGTCGATAACAATATACTACCTTAAGACTTTATGAAACAATTTAACAAACAAAATGAGAATAAATTTACTACAACAAATATCCAATACAGATGAACAATGACTATCTAAATCATCATCTGTAAAGTCATAAACCTTTCTACGTTTAAATCTTGAAGGCATCAATTGAGCTATAAATTAAATAAAGATAAATTAATTTATATAATTAGCAGAGCTTAAGAATATATTTCAATTGAATCACTCAATCATTTTTTTATTAGAAAAATCCACTTTTATAAAGTAAAACAAAATACAAAATTATAAATAATAAAAAAATCAGTCACTAGAAAAAAGTAACATGTTCAAATGAACCTTATTCTAAGTTTTTATGTTATAATTTTTATCGAAGGTTGGCAATAAGACCAACTTTTTTTTCTATTTTATTAGCTTTTAAAGACGAGGTTATGAAATGTACACAACTTTATTATAACCGAATATTATCATGGGAAAAAGGCAGTTTTCAACCTGAAAAACGGATAACACAGAAACGTAATAATGTTATAAATTGTATAATATAAGACATAACAAAAAAAATAAAAAACAAAATGTTCTCGAAAATATAAAATTATTTGACCGTAAGGCGAGACCTTCGGACCCAAAATAATGAGGGTATGAAAATATAGGAACAACCAGCTGATTTTGACGCAATTATTTAATAATCTACTATTAAAAGGAAATAATCATTCTGGCCTACAATTTTCAAGGTGGTCATTCAGACCAGAACATATCAATTTCATGATAACCCTTTTATTGATTAATACTTGTAAGTCACGAAGCATACGTGATTGGGGATTCGATAAAGCAATGTAGTGGCCTACAAACGTATTCTGCCGTATCGTTTAGTATGGGGAAAAAAGAAGAAGAATTCCATTTTATTAACTTCTTATATATTAAATAAATTAACACGAACTGTATCAATAACTTCTTACGAAGTTTAGCCGCAGTTACCCTAAGCCATTGAATCTTGCATGGTAAATCTAGAATGGCGAGTTCGATACCCACCTGGGCAACAGGAATTTATTTTTTAAAATATAAATTTCTATTTTTTAAAATATAAATTAATTTAAAATTTTAACTATTTTGTAGTTATTAAATGAATGTTTTGAACTCACTGTAAAATCCTTAGTTTCTCACTAGCAAGAAAACGGTGGTAGAATCCGCCCTGATTACAACCCGTAGTAACAAAGTGCGCGTTAACAAATGACAATTAACATTGAAATATGCATTTTAATTCATATAATACACCCTCAGTCAGCCTGAAAAATAGTGTCTGTATTGTGTAAGATTGAGAAACAAAATTCATGGAGTTTGAGAAAGCATTTCTTTGAAAATAAACATTTCTTTTTTTTTTTTAAACATAATCGTAGTAAATTTCATGTTTATTTCCGATCTTAAAAAAACAGCCCATAAACAATTAAATATAATACTACAAATTAAATTGTTATTTCTTCTTTATTAACGTCCACTTTATGCTACTACAGATAATTGGGGCGGGCTATCTACAGGTAACAACACTTTTTTAGCCAGAGTGCGACTAAGGATTTCATTTAATGAGTTCATCACTAAAGAAACTGCTATTTCCCCCGGACGAATTGAACCCACGGATAAAATTGTTAAGATAATTAAACTTGAACATTTTTATTTAGTAAGTAGATCAAATTGTTTTTGTATAATGAAAAATACTGTATAAAGGCTATCGATTTAACATACTTTTTACCTATGAACCCATAATATGCCCAATTTCAAACTTCGACATATACTAAATATAAGTACAAGCTACGCCTATTTTTTGAACATTTTTCGAGACGTACATTTCAATATAACCAAAATCAAAAGTTTCAATTTGGGTTTTTAAAAAAAATCTTTACCTGTAGTGCTTTATATGAATGGCTACACTAATAAACTTAATAGACTAATAGGCGTTTACTAATAGACTAAAATGATGCCTCTCTCACCTTCCCAGCTCAATAAGAACAGCTTCTAGAGCGATATCAAAAAAGCCTATCCGGCATTTTGGGGCGATTTTCTTCAAAACTATACGAATCCATATTTCGGAAACCGTTTCCTATATTTAATATGTTTTATATTCCAGTACCAGTATATATACTACCAGTATATAAAATTTTAGGAAATTATAAAATGGCCAGGTAAAATTTTAATTCAAAGTGTGTTGAACTGATAAGGAAAGACCCTATAGTAAAAGTTGAATAAAAGCAATATTCAGCTTTTTTTTGGAGGGGGGGGGACGTTTTCTGATATAATCTCCTTCTATTATATGAATTATTGTTAATATTATGCGAATAGGAGTTAGGGTTTACTGGAAAATTAAAAAAAATATGCATCTTCTCTATTAATAATTGAGGCAGAGGAAAAATTAATGCAACACAATTTATAAAAAATGTAATTTTCAACGAGATTAATTCCGTATACTTTTCGATCCCACTAGTAATTACGGAAATATTACGAATTTTAGATATTCCCTCTTAATTCCCGGGCTCGAATTTAGCCATTAACGAATTTTATTTTTAGTTTTTATAAAACGTTTAAATATGGACTTTGATAAAGTTCAAACAAAGATTTCGACCGATTGATCGTTAAATATAGTAGTAGTATTAAAAGCAAATATGGTTTTGAACGAACATTGTCTTTGCCAACTCCTAGAGAGGATCAATAATCATTTAAGGAGCTTTTTCGAAAATCGCATCGACAGCACAATACGCAATTGCTGATTTCCCTTAGGGGAAATTATCATATGTAGAAATAGGATATTTGGCTACACTAGCAAGAACTCACGCAGGGACTACATAAACTAAACAGATTTCCCACGAAGGTATGACACACTACTCATCTCATTTCACCATCTATTCACTATTTCTCTCGTAGTGAGAAGCCTTTAAAGAATTATAGTAAAAGTTAGATGATTATAAGTGGGAGCCTAATAAAGCTGATAACATAAAAATACTTATAACTCGCTTAATATCCAGATAAGAAGAAAATGTATTTAACAACAATTGTAGAAAATTAAAAATCTAACAACTCTATAAATGTTTTCAGTTCAACTCATAGTAACCGAGATATTTCAAATTGTCAGTAATTATCTCCTGTAACGCCCCCACCTCCCTCTTCAGTCAATACCTAATATGATCTTTAATGATGACTCAAACGGTTAAACACAGCATGTGATACAGACATATTCTCAAGCACCTGAATAAAGTATTTCCCTTAAGGCGAATATCCCCTTCGTACAATCCAAGAATTATCGTAGATTAAAAAGTGCATTGTTATATTATTAATTAGAAGGCCCTAGGAAGTTTGAGGTGAGCGGTAATAATTTTTAAAGGAAAGAGTGGGTGGTAAATGTCCTGCACGACTTCATTTCTAGTTACTGATCTCAAAGGTGGAAACGCAAGCTTAACATAATTATTTATGACTACCTCTGAAGAAGTGATACCCTGATCCCGATACACCTCATTCCACATCACTATAAAAATGGAGATGAAATCATATTCGTTTACTTCTTTTAAGTGTAGAAAAAAATATACTTAAGTCATACTCACCCAACGGGTGGTGCTGACGGCTATTGATAAATATGTAAGCCAATATTTAGTCTAGGTATCAATAGAAAAACTTGACACAAAAGATATGACTAGGATCTTTAGATGCTGTGATATTGCTCGGTCCAATTGTGGTATCATAGTATACGAAAAGCAATACGCAAATAGGATTAGTAGAAGGTTAGCGGTCACGGATTGCATTTCAAAAGCACCTTATTAAAATGCAATCTTTGGTTACTAGGGATTATGTTATAGCTTCGTAACCAAATATCTAAGAGAGACAGCAATTATATTCACCCTTCGCAAACCTCTTCGAAATACACGCTGCGGACATTAAACGGCTATTTAGCTGGTGAAAAATGAATAATAATAAAGAAAAAAACGGTATTACGGCCCAAAATTTGAAACGATCACAGGTAGAATGAATCACGTAGGTATATACTTTTTTTCTACCAATACATGCATATTTATTCTTTCTTACTAGTCACAGAAATATTCATTCTTTAGACCATTTTAGCCTATAGACGGCTAAGAACGGTCTAAAAAAAAAATATAATTATAATTATTGGTTCAGTACATAAGGCCTGTCTTATGGGAGGTAAAATGGCCAGCTTGGAAACAGACAGAAGTTCTTGTAACGTGCATTGTGAAAAGATAGAAATCAAAAGCAGCATAAAAATAAACCTCTTGGAATCAGAAAAAATATCTTATAAAGATGTGAATCACAAGGAGATGAATGGCATATTTGAAATTAAAATTTTATCCACAAGGTAGAATAACAGTCTGGGAGTAATCTTATGAAGGACTAGCTCAGATACCCGGCGTCGCACGGGAATTCATTTGAGGCTGGATGGTGATGGTATTTTTTTTGGCAAGGCTTTACTTTGCACAATATTTTGACATTTACCCTTCCCAGTGTTTAGGGTTAATACCCGTCGTTTCTGTGGATTTGATAATAATAAAATTAATTTTTTATGTAAGTCTTCACTGTCCTCCATATTGTCATATTTCCCGTTTCCTGTGCATTATGCACAGATTTAAATTATTAAGGTTCAAAATATTATAATAATATATAATAATTTGAATTAATTTTTCCAGGTGAGGTACCGAGTAGTTCATATTGAAAAGAATTGTTGAGCAAATTTCTCTAAATAACAAAATAAACAACTTTTGTTATGTGCATATTTGCCGAAACCCCAATAGGAAACGAAATATCGCTATATTTAATTTCAGCCCTCCCTTATAACCCTCACTCCTGCCCGTCCCTAGAAATGTTAGTATGGCTTATTATAAGGAAGGCGTTAGAGCTAATACACATACCGAGTGTTTTATTTAATACGGTTGAGTCTTTTGTGCCAAATAAAATTATTGACTCCCGCTATAATTTTTAGCGTTTAACGCCTTTATACTTAGGTATACGACAAAAGTGTATATAACAAAAGTTACTCCAAATAACAAAATAAACAACTTTTGTCAAGTGCATGATTGCCGAAAATACATCAGGAAACGAAATATTGCTATTTGTTGGGTTTGTAGTAATATACATAACAAGTTTCATAAAATTCGGTTCAGCCGTTTATGCGTGAAAAGGTAACAAACAGACACCAAAGAAACAAAATGCAGTTATGGTTTACATGACATGTAAACGAAAAGTTATCGTGAAATTTCGCGAAAAAAATCAATGTACAGACAGGTTACAATTTTAAACGAGATATACACTAAAACCTAAAGCGGGAGCAAACAATTTTATTGGGCACTAACAATTGAACCGAACCTAACAAACCTCTATATGTAAATTAGCATTAATTGTTCCATGATTATAGGCTATATTAAAATTTTTAGGTTCGAAAGGGAGTGGGGGTTATAACGGTATTGACGCACGTAAAGCAGCTGTGACCATTGGGTTTTGTACCTCATCAAGGGAAAGGAACTTTTATTCATACACGGTTTAGAAGATAGAATACTTTCTACGAATATGAATTATATGGTCCATTAAGTTATAAAAAAAAAACTACATGCACAGGAGACGGGAAATATAAAAATATTGAGGACAGTGAACTCTTAAATAACAAATAATTTTATTATTAACAAATCCACAGCAACGACGGGTATAAATTCTAAACACTGGGACGTGGAAATGTCAACCTGGAATGTAAAACCTGGCCAAAAAATACAATCTTCATTCAGCCTGAAATGAATTCCCGGGCGAAGACGGGTACCTTAGCTATTATATATATATATATATATATATATATATATATATATATATATATATATATATAGGTAGATAAGAACAACGTAACGTATAATGCAAAACTCAGGGATCAACAGAAAATGAGATGACTGAACAGTGGGGAAAACCTAATTGGTCACATCTCAGGGTATTCCGCGAACACTGTTAAAACACAAATCTGTCTAAATAAAACCAAAGGTTTGTCTAAAACTACCTAAAATTGGCGGGGAACATTTCCTTTTTTTTTTAAAGTCAATCTAAAAACAATACTTGCCAGTCTATCCACCGTATGTAGTTTGAGCACTTAAAAAGGGCGGGAAGAATTTCAACGAACTCTTACATTTGTGAATCATCATATCAAAATACCACATTAGATATAATAATTTGATTTTATAAGAGAATGTGAAATGGGGAGGGGGTTATTTCGAAGACAAAACATAAATTCAATATACCATGTTCTGAGTTGGTGTTCTGGCAGGTGGAAGTGACTTCTAATGTAGGAAGATGAAGGAAATGGCTACACTTCCACTGTAACAATTTATTAAAATGACTGAGTGCTTTCGATGCAGTGCATCATCATCAGTGCCCGAAGGTCCTGGATGTTGACCTGAAGGCCCTTAGAACTAGACTCAGGACGTTCGGGTACTGATGATGATGCACTGCGTCGAAAGCGTTCTGTCATTTTAATAAATTGTTACAGTAGAAGTGTAGCCATTTCTTTCATCTACCTATGATATACCATGGTTAGTATTTAGTTTAGTTATTTAGTTTTTAGAGGGAAGGGAAAGAAGAGAAATAGTTCAGAGTAGCAGCATAATTTCCTTTTTCTTTCCTTTTTTTCCTTGAAAATAGGAAGTTGTGCTGCCGCATAAAGGAAGTTATGTTAAAGGAAAATCTACTAAAAAGGAAATTGCACTCCGTCAAACGCAAAATCTTCATTATTGAAAAAGTGCTATTTTAACTTGCACCACTATGTTTCTCAGCCATCCAAATAATTAATGTTCCATAATTATTTCACTGAATAAATCCAAAGAACCCATTCTATTTGAGCTATTCATCGTTGTGTAACAAACATTTTACGTTACGAAGGGGCCTGCAGGATTGATGGAAGAGTATCGCTATATATTGCTCAAGGGCCGCAAATTCAACCACAGTTTATTACTCTTTTATATCAAGTGCTTTGTCAAGCAAGTTTCAGCATTGTAAAAGAATTCCGAAACCTTTGCCTTCCAAGTATTAAACAGGCAGTTGCCACCTCCAAAAATTGGCCTTTAATAATCTATATTTGAACATGTATTGTACAAACTAGTTTTTTTTTGGTTTGCGAACCATGTCTAATTTAAGAGGATAAGAATTAGTTTTTGATAGTGAGTTAACAATAAAATTCAAGTAATACCTTCAAATGAAACTAAATGGAAGATATAAACTTGTATGAGTGAATAGTTTCAGAAAATCTCTTAGAGGGCGTTCTTGGAGCCGAGACCCACAGACAAAGCTATACAAAATATTTTTTTGTAACAAATTAGTTAAATCAATTATAGTATCTTGGAAATAAATATGAAGCTTCAAACACAAACGAACCTGATTTAATTCAATGGGTATTGGAATCCACCTAATTAAGAAAAAAATATTAAGAAAATCCAAGAAAGAAGGTCACGACAGAAGTTGATAATATCATAATCGAGAAGTCTCTATTACGTATTTTTATTATAATTGCACTATAACCTCATTCTATCTTCATTATTACAAATACAGTTTCCATATAAATCAATAGCTTCCCTGCTGTTGATAAACAACTGATAGAACAATGGTATCCCCAATGAATTCAAGATAAAACAGAAGCAAGCGAGATATGAAATTGAATCTGCAAAATTAATGGCAAAAAATAAGATTATTGAACCCATTAAATGATAAGAATAGGAAAAGAATAGTGATACAATTACTGCAAATTGCTTGGTGAGCTATGATGGAAGGAACCCGGTAAGACAAAGTATACCTACGTTTAACAAAAATAAACAGTACACGAAAAAAAAATTAAATAAATTTTATAAGGAGAAATTTTAACAATCTAAATATTTTTCTCAGCCCATAAATCTACAGTTATTATTAAAGACTTTAAACAAATTTTAATTTCCGTAATTTCATTGGTGGAAAGGTAATAATTGATGAGTACAGTTTTAAGAAGCACTAGAAGACGTTAATCAGCTGATGTAGATACACTTGCATGTTTACTGATTTGCAATAAAAAGAGATTAATAGTTTCTAGAGAAATTCCATAGAAAACATATCATACTGAAAGGTAACAAGAAAACTCGTTATCAAATTGACTGAACAATGTTGACCTGAAAGCAGAAAAATAAGAAACAATCCTTGTGGTAACATAGAAAATAGATATCTCTGGAATATGCTGGATGGTAGAGGAACCAATTGATAAGGATTGTCGCCCGGCAGTCGTGGTCCAGGCAACGCAGCTTTAATCAGCAGGCACTGAGGATGGAGCGTTGACTCCGAAAGTGCACTCTGCATAATATTAAAAAACAGTAGAGGACTTGTCCTTCTTATTGATCCTTATAAAAAATAGACTCACAAGTTGTGTATGAGAATTGCGTAAGTATTAATCACTGGCAGAACGAAGCGGCATTTGCTGGTGTGGTCACAAGACGTAGGGCTAAGCAATGAAACCACATAGTACATGAGAACGATGGTGCAGAATCAATTTTGATAATTTTGGAGCAATCGCATAAACCCTAAGATAGGAAGTCAAAAGCTGCCCCAGAAAAATGCAATAACACGATTAGTGTTTCAAGAAGAGAAACTGAAAAGGAGGAGAGAACATGTTGAAGATCGGATCCTTAATAGATGCTTAAGCGCTTGTCACATGGATACACATGCTGAAAGTAGCAAGACAGGCTCAGAAGGCGGTGGCCCCATGGTTGAAATTCAAAACCCTAAGCTTCTATAATTGGCGAAGCATTGTGAGTTCCTCGGTGAATGATCATAGTATTTGGTCAATGAAGGCAATCATGAACCGAAAGTACGTTGTGAGAAGTTAACTAGAAGCCATTTTTATAGATTAAGAGGCAAATGTTACTATTTTCGTCGTTCTATAGGACTTTTAAAGCTCATTAAAATGGACAAATTTGCCTATATACAAAATGAACATAAAAAACGTTAAGATGTGAATACTATTAGCAATATCATAGGCGAAAATAAACTATACATCTAACATAACATTTTTGAGCATATTGTGAAGAAGGTATAAACCAACTATTTAAGGGTGAAGAAACTATTTAATGTTTAGACTCAAAAACGCCGAAATGTTATTACATGTCCAGTTTTGAACTGAATAATTTCTAGAACTTTTATCGGGTTCAAATAATTAAATTCGAACTATTCAAAATCAATTCCTTAACTAAAATAAAATATAAATACTTTATAAACATTTCACAGAACGGGCACTGAAAAATATAAAAACGCACCAAAAAAATATTCTGTAATTAAAACTCGTTAATTGTGTTTCAACACACTTAAGTTCATTCACTCAGCGCAGAATTGATATGTTGTTATTTGTTAATGTTAAGCTACTAAGGCTAATTTCCTATGGACTATCTAAAGGTGAACACCTTTATTGAACCGGGTTAGTACTAAGGATTTTATTTAATGGCGATATTGATATACACCATAGTTACTCTATCTATATAAGAGATTACGAATGACAAAAATTTGAGGAAGGCCCTACAAGACCCTAGGCTATAGATTAAAATTATCACTCTTTTTCCAGGAATGTTCATAGTTGGCTAATTAGGTGGCAATGTGTATTGATATGAAAACTCTCAAGGTGCACGGGGCTTGCACACAAGTGAGTTGAAGGCCTTCCTTTCTAATTCGGAGTCAAGCCCATACTACTTCCTACTGACCTTGGTAGGCAACTTCCTCTATCCTGTTACACCCTAACTCATTTTTGGTAATATCAGTTGAAGGAAATATTGGACTCTATTATTAAATATACATAGACGTTTTAAGGAGAAAACAGTAAATAGATATTTAATACCAGGTTTTCCAAGTCTCCAGGCTTTTTGGATACAGATCCTAAAGTAGCTCCTTTAGAAAAGCCACAAATAAGTATGCCACAATAATTATTGCTATTAAACCTTCTTCTCAATTTTGGCCTTACACTTGTTAAACCTTTATATGTGGTGATGTGGAAATAAGATTTTACCCTGCAAACTATATTATAAATGTATATTGGAAGAAGGAGTAGCCAAAACAAGGCCTCATTAGTTGACTTCCGCTAAGGGGAAACTGCTAAATACCAGAGTAGCACCTCAGATAATAATTCATAGAATGTTCGTAGCTTGAAGCCACTATAGCGCAAGGTATCCTATTCATAAGTACATGAAACCTAAAGGCATTATATAGTCATATATCCATGCAAGTTACTTTAAAATTTTTCCAAAATGATCAAAAAGATTCGCTCAAGAATACTTCATTAAATGCAGGAGTTGATTCTATGAATCACAGTTATCCACAAGTGCTATGGCTTCTTTAAGAATCATGGCTTTCATAGCTAAAAGAACATAATACAATAATGTTACCATATTGTGAAACGTATTTCTGAGAGATATACTTCTAAGTACAACGTATTTTTTTGTATTAGACTCATAAAACTGCTATGAGCTTGTTCCTATGCAGAGAGGCGAATAAAATTTAACCGGAGTGAAAGCCATTTAATTCACTTATTTCATTTCTCCTCGATATAGGTAAGTCCAACTTGTTGGACGTGTAAACACCAAGCTAAATCCATGAAATATATCAAGCCTGGTGTCTCCACGAAGGTAATTCAGTGTGAAAACAAATTCACCATCGCTAACCCACGAAAAAGGTACCTTTTAAAAAACAGGTCAAATTCTTAAAAAGCATAAAATGGGAAATTATACGCAGTAGAAAACAAAATTTGTGAAGCAACTTGATATAAAGAGAATAATACGGAAGATAAACAACACACCTAAAACCAACATGAGCTAAACGTAAACAAAGTAATAGTAAAACTCTTCAGATCTATAGTATTAAAAGACTTTGAAATTCAGCTTCTTGCCGTTTCTTGTATGAGATTCACTCTTCTCATTAATAGAAATTGGACAGCTTTTATCACCCGACAGTTTAGATGAATGCTGTCTAGAAATTACGTAAAATTGCCCTAAAGACGGTGATAAGGTTTCTTGGAATAAATGAGTACAGCTCACTTGGGTACTCTGATGTTTTACATTACAATAAACAACACAGGGTCAAGTAATTTTGTCTTTATGTGTTTATTATATAAGCTATTCATATCACATTATGAGAAAATCACATAAATCATTTTGTAGAAATCGTCTTTTTTCCCCTAGATTGCACTACTGTTGTCAGAACTAATAAAAAAGAGTAATTATGATTCTAATCATATACACTCCGTCTGATGTCATGAAATCATATCCATAGAGACAGCACCCCCCCCCCCACCAATTAGAGCCTTTACTATATTGAGTTCCTGTTATTTCTAGGCTTAAATTTTGATTGCCCATTCAACTATAGCTATAAAGGCGGTAAATAGTTTTCTGAAACCAATTTATAACGTGTACTTAAGGATGAAAGGATTTAAAATTTTCCATGAAAGAATGGATACGCATCTCTTCTAAACAAATCTTTCCCCAACATAAATTCGATCTCAGACATCAATGAAATCAATAACCAATTTCTCCCTTCAACAGAAACAATATTAACCTTTTAAAGGAAATGAATGTTTGCATTTATTAATATCTCTACCCTATTTTCTAGTGATCATATCATCTAAAAAAAATGACATTTAAATTAACGAAATTGATCAAATTCATGTTCTAATAACATTCTTAATTATCAGTCAAACATTTTGATTTATTAAGGCAATGTAATTGTATATCATTATTATACTTAAAGGAAGATAAAAATGATCGAAACTACAAAAGGAAGACTATGGCATGAAGTATGAATTTATCATATATATATAAATAGCAGAGGGAAGTCATTGAGGCATACTATCGCTTTTATTATGACATTATATAATAATAAAATTATTAAATAAACTTTAAATGCATTGAGTTATAATGCCAACGTTTGGAGAGAGACAATAGCATTTATTCGAAAGATCTAGAATATTACTGTTAAGTACTGCTATATATACAGACTACATTTGTAAATAGGCAAACCATTATGAGTTCATGTGCTCAAATTTTATGTAGATATGAATTTTCAGATAAATCAATTATCACCATTTTATTTTTATAACTCCATAGGGATTCTTATCATTCAAACAGTTATTGCATTTGCAAAGGATAAACCATTGCCTTCGAAGCACGTATACAATACATCAACCATTGTTTTGGTAAATGAGTTTCTTTAAAAGAATAGAAATTTCTCAGTAATTCTATTTCTGAGAAGGAGTTTCTATTTCGGCTTCAGAATAAACCACTTCACCGCATATTATTCAAAGGTCATAATTACTAATACCATACCTTGGGTGGTAATTTACATTAACTCACTCCAATTAGGAGTAGTAACATAAAGGGGGCGTCCATAAATAACAGCAGGAACACAATTTATTACATATATGTTTTTGATAAAAAAAAATCAGCAACGAAGATAATATTTCAATTCAATCGTAATAGTGCGATATACATTATGACAATAATGTATTTATAAATTTAAACCCGTAGTCAAATGCTATTGGGGTGGGCCATTGAGTTGATTAAAGAATTTTAACTTCCTTGAATTGTAGAAGGCAGATAGAAGACTCTTATATTTGAAAGGCCCTGTAATTCTTTCTTCGGGACACTTTTTACTATCCCCCCCCCCGATTTTATGCTTTGAAGACAAACAGACCGATTAATATAGTACCTTTAAAATGGCGATGATCCCAAATCAGAATAACAAATGAGTGTGTATAACCCTTAGAACAAACGTACAATCTAATTTCTTTGTAATAAAAAACATGCTTAGTTACATTTTTAAACTGTTTTTTACATTTTTATTTGGTTTCATCATTATCACATTCTAGGAACTTTATCTTCCTGTTATTAGCCATGGGGAAAAACAGTTGGTGTTTTCAAAGAAGAATATAATGCTACCTTGAGAGAGATAATAAATTAGTTTCAAATTTAGATCGATTGGGGATTTCAATACTGCACTTGCAACAGTCTTATCTCCCCTCACCAGTCGCGGCTTGCCGGGTTCAATCCGTCTTTAATCCGTCCCTCCTTGGGCTTTCAACTCGATTAAATTAACTATTATTAATAATTACAATGGATTACAGTTTAAATCTGACTTAATGCATTTGGTGGAAAACCATCAAACCATCATACACAAACGCACAGACTAAATGACCAATTTAACAAAAATATATACAACTATTCATTACATTATCTTTAGCGTTTGGGAAGAGGTAGTTATAATCTGGTCAAATATAAAAGAACCATGAAACCAATATAACGAGTGAACATAAGGGAAAACAAAAGAAATGTGATACAAAAAATAAAATAACCAAAGTAATTACGTACATAAATACTTCACCTCGCTATTTCAAGTGTAATAAAAGTGAAAAAAAAATCCATCGTTCTCATAATTTGTTTTAAGTAGAATTTAGAAAATAAGAAGACGGAAGTCAAATTAATGTCTTATTACAAAACAGAAATTTAGTTCTGAAAAGAGTTTAAAACATAGGTTATAAATAGTATTTTCAAATTTTTCAATGAAATCAGGTGTAACTATGTTATTAAGGGAACTATTTGTCCACATTGAGGTAATCTCATTATTTTATAGAATGTAAAATGTCATGGTAAAGTAGGAGATGATTTAGTGCGACACCTAAAGATACAGAGCTCATTCTTGGAAGCACTTTGGTACTGTAACAGCTGGGCCGCGTTGCCCCTGGTTACCACCTAACCTAACACTGATAACCAAAGTTTAGACAGTCAGTTGCTTGTGTACCACCATGAGGAGACCGCTGTTTGTATTATTCTAAAGTTGTATTATTATTTTTGTGACATTTATGAAAATACAATAACCTATTATTTGGAGTCAAGATTTCATTTATTTATAGAGAACACTCCCTATAAAACTGGTGACCCCGACGCGATTTTGACTGCTAATCGAGATGCAGAATAAGGAGGAAGACCACAGAGGTGAGGTTAACCCATTAGCTGAACCAGCTCTTAGGGCAGATGGCACAAGCGGGCAGCCCGAAATAGCAACTACTTTCAGCGGCGCCCATGCTCGACTTCCGACCTTTATAAAAGCAAATCCAATATTATGGTTCTTTCAGGTCGAGGCAGTTTTTTATACGTCACGTGTCGTCTCCCAAAACATGAAATACCAAGTGGTAATAGCCAATTTAGACTTTGAGGTACTGACACAAATAGCTGACATGCTGACGGAACCTGATAGAGATGCACCCTATGATAAATTAAAAGAGAGACTAATCCAAATCTATGGGGACTCGGAAACCCGCAGAATAAAGAAACTTCTGGAAGGCATACAATTAGGAAATCAACAGCCATCCCAATTACTTCGTCGAATGCTACAACAAGCAGGTCAAATCGTCAGCAAAGACGTTGTAAGGATATTATGGCTGAGGAATTTGCCATCCAGGATGCAGGCAGTTCTTTTAGCTACCGGTCAAGATGACAGAAAAATTAGCTGCCACAGCCGATAAAATCGCAGAGATTGATGCTCCACCTGAGTGCTATGCAGCAGCACCTCCCTCATCCAGTGCAGTAGCTTCAACAGTAGTTTCCACTGTCAACCCATCCACCGCTCTCAAAGAACGTCTTATAGACGAAATACAAAAGCTGCGAGCAGAAGTCGCTGAGCTTCGAATCCGAGCTCGTTCCAAGAGCCGTGAAAGAGAAAATGAATGCGGAAGATGGCGTCCCCGTCCACGCAGTCCATCATCACCACGGATTAGCCAATTCTCAACTAATATTGAATATATGCCAGGCAAAGACAACATTGTGGCAGATGCTCTATCACGAGTAGAGATCATCCCGGATGATATGGAACAGCTGGCCCAAGCACGGAAGTCAGACCCAACACTTGGTGATTTAAAGAAGAATAAGAGCTTGCAGCTCAAACTTACTTCACTACCAGGATTATCATCTCAGATACTCTGTGAGATGAGTACCAGCAAAGCTAGGCCTTACGTCCCTCCACAGTTTCGGAAACCTCTTTTTGACAAACTCCATGAACTGAGTCATCCAGGTATCCGAGCTTCTAGGAAACTGGTGGCACAGAGATTTTTCTGGCCGGATATGAATCAAGATGTTGGTAAATGGACCAAGAATTGCTTACCTTGTCAAAGAGCCAAAGTAGTAAGGCATACTCAATCTCCCTTAGGAACCTACCAACCTTCCGCTAGATTCCAGCATGTACATTTAGACATTATCGGCCCACTACTTCCTTCGGATGGAAAAAGATACTGCCTTACCATGATAGGCCGGGCGACTCGCTGGCCTGAAGCTATACCTCTCGAAGAAATCACTGCAGCAACGGTGGCAGAGGCATTTTATACACATTGGGTTGCTCGCTTCGGAACACCAGTACGGCTGACCACAGATCAAGGTCGTCAATTTGAAGCTGAAATTTTTCAACGCCTTAACATCATTCTTGGCACAGACAAGAAACGCACCACGGCATATCACCCTCAAGCGAATGGTTGCGTAGAACGCTGGCACAGAAGCCTCAAAGCAGCTATAATGGCCCATTTGGCATCCGAAAGATGGACCAAGGTTTTGCCCTCTGTCCTACTTGGTCTTAGGGCAGTATTTAAAGAAGACTTGGGAGCCAGCGTCGCTGAAGCACTGTATGGACAACCCTTAAGATTACCGGGCGAAATGCTGGAAGACAGTACTTCTCAACAGGAACCCATACTAGCGTTGCAACAACTTAAAGACGACCTAAAGCGCATCAAGCCAGAGCGAATCATCTGAGGAAAACATTTCAACACAAAGACCTCCAGAGTTGCACTCACGTGTTTTTAAGAGAGGATGCGATCCGAAAACCACTAGAGCCACCCTACTCTGGGCCTCATAGAGTTGTCAAGCGCAGTGAAAAGTGAAAGTGAAACTTCGTGATTCTACTCAGGGACAAGGAAGTTGTAGTTTCCATAGATCGCGTGAAACCAGCCTACCTACTTGCTGAGGAATCCACGACCAGCGGGAAGACCGACCTACAGCCATCACAAGAAGATTCTGCACAAGCAAAGCCAACGCAAACCTCTCAGACGGAACCAACGGAAATTCCAGGTTACAGGACCAGAACAGGAAGACTTGTAAAAAAAAAATGTTAAATTCTGTGACTCCGTCACTGAGGGGGGAGTGGTGTAACAGCTGGGCCGCGTTGCCCCTGGTTACCACTTAACCTAACACTGATAACCAAAGTTTAGACAGTCAGTTGCTTGTGTACCACCATGAGGAGACCGCTGTTTGTATTTTTCTAAAGTGTTATTGTTATTTTTGTGACATTTATGAAAATACAATAACCTATTATTTGGAGTCAAGATTTCATTTATTTATAGAGAACACTGCCTATAGTACTTTGCTGATTAGGAAAACATAGACATAATATAATGAAATAAAAAGGACCCTTTAATGAATAAAAAAAATATCTCAAAAACTGTTTGCAATTTGAAAATATTCAAATAGGGCTGTAGTCCATAGAAGAGGAAAATGAAACGGCACTACAAGAGAATGGAGAAGGGGAAAATGCTTGTAAAGAAGATGGACAACTCCCAAGAGCGAAGGGCACCTCAAACAGCCCTGTCAGCTCAGGTAATTTATCAGAGAACCTCCACCTAACCCCTGTCAAGTCTCTCCTACTATACAACCTCCTTCCCAACAAACATTCCCTTTTTTACAGCTTTTCCTAATCCAATTATCTCAACAGTATAGCCTTAGAATACACAGGTCCAAGGGACTAGTCTCAGAATGTCAACATTTATTAAGGAGAAAGAAATACAGGCACAAGACTGCATAAGATGCTGGGTACGCACAGAAGCAGCCACCAGGAACTAGACTCCCTAGTTGAACCGACTGGGACCAGTAATACAGAACAGACTTTGAAGTTATTGATGCGAGTTGGTTGAAAATGACAGCAACTGGAATGTAGCTAATAAGGTCATAAGTGCAGGTGCAGTGAAATGAGCTATCAATAGCTTTAAACCATTCAAGGCACCTGGGTGTGATGGAATAAACCAGTTTTTCTGCAAAGTAGTGTGGAGGAAATACTAGGGGCTATGGTTGGACACTTTAGAGGCAGTCTGGCAAGTGGTTACATACGAAATAAAATGGAGGTGAGTAAGAATTCCTAAACCAGGAAAACCCTCAGTATGCTAAGGCATACAGGCAAATATGTCTGTCGTCATTCCTCTTGAAGGTAATATTGAAAATAGTAGACAGACATATTATAGCACAGAGCACGAAGATCACAAAGGGCCTAAAGCACCAGCATGCATATGAGGCTAGTAGATCTTGCGAGACAGCTCAGTGAACAGAGGAAGCTCTAGCAAATAAGGAAATAGCACTAGGAGCTTTCCTTGATATAGGTGAGGGGCATTTGATAATACCCCAACTAGTGCGATAAATACAGCACTAATGGACTTCGAAATAGATCGTAATGTCACTAGATGGATAGTTAACATCCTGGATGGAAGAAGAGTGCAGGCCAAGAAGAGGATTGCACAATCAGAGGGGGAGTACTATCTCCATTGCTGTGGTGTATCCCCTCCTGGGGGATTTAAATAGACACGGCTTTGGGGCAGTAGGATACGCCAATGATGTAAAATTATGGTGGGGCACTGGATTGTGGAGGACTGTGTTATAAGGCTGGAACGCAAGGGTTAATGAATGATAATAAGAGTGACAATATACTGGGTACCAGGACACCAGAGTATCCCCGGAAATGAAAATGCAGAAAACTTGGCCAGGAGAGGGTCAAGTGTAACCCCAATTGGAACAGGACCTTTTATCGGAGTATCTTCCTCGCGCTTCTTAGGAACTCAATAAAGAATGTGATCAGGAAGGAATTGAAAAAGTCCGTCACGCAGGGGCCGAATTTTCGAAAATCCTTCCCTCTAAACCCCCTCTCCTCCGACTGGTCCGATTTCAGCCATTAACGAACTTGATCTTTCTTTTTACATAAAACGACTAAATATCGAGTTTGGTGACGATCTAACAAAAATTGCGACCGCTAGAGCGGTAACAGACAAATATATATACAGTTTTGAACGGACCTCATTTTCGTCATCTACTAGGTAGGATCGATGGACATTTGAAGAGAAATTTCGAAAATTCCGTCATGAGTACAACTTCAATAGCTGATTTCCCTTAAGGGAAATCTGCTAAAAAGTGTGGGAAAGACACAAGTTTACCCATTCGAAGGCTCTCGTCGGGTTTGAGGTTAGGAGAAACAGAGAAATTTACCTTAGAAGGCCTAGGAAGAAACTCAGAGATGCAGTGGGAGTGATCTCGGAGCACTGGAAGATGAATAAACACATGTTTAACATCAAACTCAGTGAAACACCGATATGTAGGTGATGTGGAGAAGAGGAGACTCCTAAGCACATTGAGCTTGAATGCGGAATGCTGGAGAATTTAAGATATACCTTGACTTTATAAGGAATATAATTTTTTGAAAGAGCCATTCGGAATGGAGGTGGACTTTTTTTCTCAAGGACCGCAGTGCCCCCCCCCCCCCGGCAAAAGGGGGGAAAGCCACAAGCAATCTATCCTAAGGAAAAAGAACCAGAAAAAAAAGAAAAAAGAAAAAAAAGGTGCACATAAAGCTATCTGAAAAGACTTTGACCAAATATCACAATCAATAACGATTAAAGATATTTTTCATTTATTGTAAATATTCCAAACATGAGGTAGGGTGACAAATTAACATGATAGTAGGATTTAAGGCCAAAATCAACAATGAAGTAAGGAGGATTGCCGAAGAAGTCCAATCAAGAAGCACAATTACAAATCTTCTGCTATTATGAGTTGGATTAAAAAATCATATGTAGTTAACATTGTTGATCAAAGTTATGAACTAAAATTGTACCTTAATACGTGTTTTGGTAACCCGAAAATTGTTTCACTCAATGAAAACATAAAGAAACAAAATTAGTTAGTCAAATGAGAATTTCAACTACTGGTTATGTAAAATTGTATTAAAAAAAAAAAAGTCCATCACCGATGGGCACAGGTATATACAGGTACATAAAATAATGCTTTACTCTAAAATCTTGTTATTAGCTCAAATTTTCTACAATAGCGTAGAATTAAGGAATTTATGTATAAATTTGGCGTCATCAAATTCTTGACGTTCTTTTTCTCCTCTCTAAAAATACAAATATCTCTAATTACGTAACTGAGAGTAGTGAACACAACAATTGCAAGATAATACATCAGCCATAAGGGTTGTTTACGTAATTGTTTTCGATCCAAAGAAAAATAATACACACATGTGGGATTTTCCCTTTAATTCTTCTCTACACTTTAACTGGTCAAGGTACAATTTCAGTCAATAACGAATTTGATTTAGTAGGAAACTCCCACAACAAATCAACTAATTTTCACAATAAACTAATTTATAACAAAAGGCCCTCTTCCTTTCTTAATAATCGTTAATTTTTGCATTGGTCTTTGATAAGAGAGTAAAACAGCATTAAAGGTGAGTGGGAAGTTCATCTGACAACAACTGTCTCACTATAAAGAAAGAATTGCAGAACACTTGACTTCGGTAAACGGGTAAAATAAACCTTACAAAAATGCCTTTGGGAAGCAGCACCTGCGTGTCACCTGTTATTTTTTCCAGTAAAACATGGATGGTAAAACATTTCAGTTGAGTGGTTTACACCTTTTTTGGTGGTTTGCCCCACATAAGGCACGTGCCTGGCTCTACTTGAAGGTAGAAGGGGGTAAGGGTAAATAATGGAGTTGGAATGGATACTGGCATGGGTGCTGTGATAAATTGCCTTACTGATGGCTTCTGTTTGACGCCTTCTCCACAACATCAACAATCCTCTTCTTCATCTCACAATATTTGGACTTACTTTAATAATTATTTTATATTCTACTATTCATTCAGTAAATCAAAAATAACAGTATTCCTTTTTAAAATAATTTAGTATTTAGATAAACTTCTTTGATATGTCAATTATAAAATGTCTAATATAAACGTAAAAAGTATCTTGACTTCATGAAGAACATTTAAGTAATGTAGATGTTTATATTTCTATTATTTGGTTTTAAATTGTCCTCTTAAACTTGGATGATTCAAGTCATTGGTTACGTAGGAGCGAAAAACGTGGGAATCAAAAACATTTAACTTAATTATTGCACATGTGTGTCTGAGTGCGCGTGCGTGTGTACTTATATATATATATATATATATATATATATATATATATATATAAAATTGTGTTGATGTTTTCGACCAGGTTATATTTATATATGGTCTTGTTATTCTTTTTGGAGTTTTGGTCAATGTTGGTGAAAAAATCTTAGTTTATGCCGATATTTCGAGAATCTTTAGTTTCTCTTCTTCAGGGCTGTAAAATTACAGGTTTATAATATACTTTATAATATTGCACATTGTTATTAAACTAGAGTGTAAAAGGGGTGTTTTTTCTATTATTACTTACCAAGACTAAAGATACTTAAAGACTATTGCACTTAGGACTGGGGTTGTAGTAACCTACCTTGTATTGTTTACACAGCAGGGTCACAGCCTTATGTTTGGTATATCTATAGCATTTTGTCTTTGTTTGTTGAACTATATTATAATTATTATACTGCAGTTGTTATATTATGTTAGAACTATTGTTATGTGTTTTTACAATTATTGTTATATTTTATTATAGCTATTTTCATGTTGTATGAACGTTATTGTGTTATTGTTATGTTATTATGTTACAGCTGTTATTGTTATTTGTTATTACAATTATTGCTATATTTTGTTAAAGCTATCTTCATGTTGTGTTAAGACTATTATGTTATGGCTACTTATATTATATTACAACAGTTATTGTTATGCATTATTGCAATTATTGTTATGTTATATTAAATTACAATTATTGTTATGATATATTAAAGCTATTCTTATGTTGTACCTAAGTTACTATTTTTATTGTTATATTTATTATGTTACAAGGCTATTTTTGTGTGTTATTACAATTATTTTTATATTTCATTAAAGTTATTCTTATGTTGTACCATAGTTACTATATATTTTATCGAAGCCACCTTCATGTTGTGTTATAGCTATTATGTTATATTATTCTACTCTGTTACAATTATTATTGCTATATGTTACCATTATTATTGTTATATATTGTTAAATCTATTTTCATGCTATATTAATTAATTAATATATATATATATATATATATATATATATATATATATATACCCGTATATATATACACACACACACACACACACACACGTTTATAATAATAATGACATGAGTATTATATATATAGCCATAATAATTGTAACAGAGTAGAATAATATAACATAATAGCTATAACACAACACCAAGTCAAGTTGTTCACCAACATTGACCAAAACTCCAAAAAGAATAACAACACCATATATATATATATATATATATATATATATATATATATATATATATATAGTGAATATTACAAAATTTACTTCAAATTAAAAAATAAAGTACTTTTGTCATGTGCATATTTGCAGAAAAACAAATAGAAAACGAAATACTGCTATTATTAAATTCAGGGCCTCCCTTATAACCCCCACTCCTGCCCGTCCCTAGAAATGTTAGTATGGCTTATTATAATGAAGGCGTTAGCGCTAATACACATACCAAGTTTTATTTAGTTCAACAATTCATTCCAATTTGAACTATCAGGTTCCTCACCTGGAAAAGTTAATTCAAATCTACGTTAATATTTTGTCCTTAATAACTGAAATCTATGCATAATGCACAGGGAACGGGAAATATGACAATATGGAGGACAGTGAAGTCATACATAAAAAATTAATTTTAGTATTAACAAATGCCAACAACGAGTATAAACCCTAAACACTGGGACGGGTAAATGTCAAAATAGTGTGCAAAGTAAAGTCTTGCAAAAAAGATACCATAACCATTCAGCCTCAAATCAATTCCCGGGCGAAGCCGGGTATCTGAGCTATCTGCATATATATATATATATGCACGCGCACACACACATCAGGTGTATATTATTATGACACCAGGTCAATCTATCAGCACTGCCTGGATCCCTCTACTTTCTCCTGGTGTACCATGGAGCATCTACTTCATTTTCTACATCATCTACCGCCCATAGATATGACAATAGTATTTTATAATGAGTAAGCCAAACTCAGAAGATGGGGTACAGCCAACTGCATAAGCAGCTAGCTAAGCATTATAGCAAAACCAGTACAGGATTAACTGAATTCTTTTTCATTCCTCTACAATGGTATTTGTTAATATTTAAAATGGAACCAGGATGGTTAAAGGATCGTATACTACTATATTTGCGGGAAGTCTCGTTTTTAGATTTGTTTGACCTTCATAGCCGGATATGAGTATTTAATTAATCATAATAATTAACAACAAAGATCTACTTTCATTAATAAATTGTTGTGCAGAGTAACCACTAGAATAATAAAAAAGTCCGTCACCCAGGGCTGCGTAAACTAAGCAGATTTCCCTCGTGTAATTTAGTAATAGATAAATCTACATACTGGTAACACAACACCACCGAGAATAAATACAAACGGTAATGTTTCATCCAATTTCAATAACCTGCTGACAGGAAGCGTTAGGTTAGAACTGTAAACAAACGGGTCTTCCCGCCTCACACCGGAAAGAAAAACAATTACTCAAATATATCAGAATATAAAATATTAATTTTATTGAGAACTATTTACTATATCTAGTACTGTAATTAACAATAAGTCAGAATAATTGTTATCTCCATCAATCAAATTTTAGTAGTCCAAAACTTTAAGACGGGGGGGGGGGTCACCAGGACATATTTCCATGTATCTCGTGTAATAAAGGTCTCTTGAATACAATTTTTGGTATTTAAACTTCGAATAATGTGATTTATTATGTAGCAGAGTATTGTTTGTGTAACATGAGTAGAAGTGGCGGTTTGCTGATGGCAGAAAACTGAAAAATGCAAGTATCTCGGTTAATATTCAAGATAGTGAAGAAATGTATATAACAATATTTATAGTAAATGTAATTTGCATTAAGATTGATTCTGTACAATTTTTCGATCCGACGTATAGTAACGGAGATATTTCGAATTTTCGAAAATCCTCCCCTCTAAACCCCCCCCCCTCCCACTGGTCCGATTTCAGCCGTTAACGAACTTGATCTTTCTTTTTACATAAAACGACCAAATATTGAGTTTGGTAACGATTAAACAAAAATTGCGACCGCTAGAGCGGTAACAGACAAATATATATATATATATATATATATATATATATATATATATATATATATATATATAGTTTTGAACGGACCTCATTTTCATCATCTACTAGGTAGGATCGATGGACATTTGAAGACAAATTTCGAAAATTCCGTCATGAGTACAACCTCAATAGCTGATTTCCCTTAAGGGAAACCTGCTAATAATAACAGATGCAATATTTCTATTGAAAACGAGCTAGTATAATTATTGATGGCGAGATAAGAATATACGTATATATAAGAACAGAATAGTTTGCCCACTTATAGTTTAATTAGGGCCACTATACTCGCGCATCAGTGACTCCAAGTTAAGTCACCTTCATTTCCGCACAATTCGCAACCCAAATCCGGTCTTGAAAGTTCTTACAACACAACTCGTAGGGAAATTTATTCTGTAAGTAGAGCCTCAATTAATGAAGCCTAATTAAATCTTATAGTAAAACTCAAGCAACTAATAAAAAATCTGGCACACAGCGGATGTGTAAACTCAACAAATTTGTCACCTGCCCGTATGTTAAACATGTGACGATATTAGGGGAACATTCTGTAGTATGTAAAGGCTTAAGATTTAATATGGGTTTAGTGATATAACCGCTTAAAGTGAAAATCACAAGGTCCAATCCATCCATCACAAAAGGACTGCGACTCTACGCCGATTTACACATTTCTATTCTCTATCTCACCCTAAGTAAGATTCTTGTGTAAACAAAGCGTAATATTGGAATTGAATTGAAATGTTTAGTGGCATAAAAGGATCATCTAAAATTCGAGTTTACTGAATACTGAGAATGCAAAATGGCAAACAATTCTATTAATAATCTTTCAAGTTATTCAAGAGAAAAATCTATAGAACAACACATAGGACACATTAATGAATTTGATCTTTAATTTAATAATTCAATTATCATCTACGATTGCCGTGGAGCTCAACTCATGTTAAATGTTTTGAAGATGGTGAACTGTGACTGAAACGCTTTTCAAGATTTTCAAGGATATTGTCTACTTAGGAGAAGATTCTCCGAGAGATGGGGAAAAGAATGGGAGGCGGGAGAATAGGGTGGGGGCCCCACTTTAGCCAGGGAGGGTGTGAATTTAACTTTGATGGTTAAATCATGGTATTTTATTATTTTCTCGGCGAAAGACAGGTACATTCTCTTCATTTGGGACAGCGATATTAATTACGTCAGATACACTTACATATCTCTCTCTATCTCTCTCTCTCTCTCTCTCTCTCTCTCTCTCTCTCTATATATATATATATATATATATATATATATATATATATATATATATAGTTTTGAAGTTTTATATGTATAGTTTCGAAGGGACCACATTATGCTTATCTTTTCTGTGGGATATATGGACACATATATGGAAGAAATTAGTCAATTTCGCATCATTAGTTCCCCCAATAAAAAAATTATTATATAGGAAAATAAGGACTTTCAGTCTAATACGAGAAAGTTGGCAGGTATCGTAACTCTTTAAAGACTACTGTTTATAAAATCTCTAAAGACACGATGTTTAACAAAGTGGCGTAAAAAATTATTCTGACTCCCTTGACACCATGGCTGTATGTTGACAGAAATTTATTGTTGAATATCGATCAGTATTATAAAGTAAAAACAGTGACGATTCCAGGTTCTTTTATCACATACAAACAAGTCAGAATAATGAATAAATAAATCTTGATATATATACTTCCCTTCCACGTTTTAACCGAAACAACACATCAATTCACGTGGAAAAGCTTTTATTACGTAAACATGTTTGCGTCCTGCGCTCAAATTAATAGAAAAAGGATAAAATATGGTTCGTTGTCATTTTCTTTTGGGCGCGTCGTCTATCGTTCTCACGTGCATTTTCACATTTTATAAAATTGCATCTCCCCAGATTCTGACAATTTTTGGTGTACATAAATCCATACTACTATGAATTATTTGGTTTTATTGTTTGAAGTCAATTCTAAAGCTTTCAAACTTACAAGTATTTCAATCGATTCCATCACTCCTTTCTTTAATGACTTGCCAGGCAGGGAGAGGATGTTCCTCTCATTGTGGTGAAGTGGTGTGGCTAGTGTCAAGGGTGATGGAGGAACTATTGTATTGTACATATCGCTCATTACCAAATGCATTTAAATGCAGGATGTAATATTCTCAATAAAATAAAATCTAATCTTTCTTTAACACTCCGGTACTCGCGCCCCCTTTTGTAACAAAAGTACTCGCGTGTCATCTGTCAGATGCCTCTGTATTTTAATAAAAAAAACATTCTATTACCTACATTTTATTAAATAAGAGCCATTGATTGTTTTTAAAATGGGTAATAATAATGAAACTGCTATGCTATTATGGATATTTATATTATTTACAACATTTTTTATCAAAATAATTATTTTAATGAAAAGTCAAACTCTTTAGTATTAGCATATAAAAATAAAGAAAATAAATTGTGTACAATGAAAACAACAAACATGTAAAGCTCAAATACAAAAACATATTATAGTTTATAATAATCCCCCCCCCCCATTTAGTCATCCTTTGGTTCTTCTGTAACACAACCTTCAGCACAAACAAATGAACAATGATCACCCAGACATAAATACTGTCCACATTTTTGGCACTTGTACCGTGTGTATCTCTTCTTCTGCTGTTTTTGACAAGGGGCACACCTTTTTCTTGAAGAAGTATCTGCCACTGAGGGTCTACTTATGACACTTTGTTATCCAAAGTCTGAGATGGTGCTATTTCCTTCAATCTGTCCAACATGAGTGGTGGAAGCTACGATATTTGTCTTCTTTTCTGCAGCTGTTCCTCTAATAATCCTCTCCCCAATTGTTCAAGAAATTCCCGTCTGACAGGCACATCGTTGCCATTCCCTAAATATATCACTTGGGAATTAATCCCGGCAATATTCAATAATGAAAATAGCACCACCATCGGCTAACGTTTTGTATTGCGAGACACATTGAACGTACAAAACAATGAATGTAGGAGAAATGTTAGTAAGTGTAACAAAAATAGTCGCGCCTCATCTCACGGATGATAGTCAAAAACGGGATTATGGTATGATAATTTGAACTAAAAACTACACAGCAAGTACTTCATACAAGTAGAACAAGACAAAAAATACATAAAAAAATAAATTTGTACATAGTAACTGATACTTACAAAAGTACTCGCGTGGGATCTGAGAGATGATCTAGTAAATAACTCACTACTTGTTGACAGAAGGGAAGTTAAAACAATATTGGTGGGACAGTCTTACCATAGTAGGAGGGTAGTGGGAGTGGGGGATGCGCCGGTTCAAACACGTTCGAGCAACACTTTAACATGTTGTCTAGGCATCTCTCAGATGACGCGCGAGTACCGGAGTGTTAATGACGATGGTAGTTTTTTTTTGTTTATGTTCATTCTAATTATAATAATAGAAAAAATATTGTAGTATTTTCAACCTTTATATTATAAAAATAATATTCTTCATTTGATTAAATATCTAGCAGTAAATGAAATGTACTGTCATAGGGTTGTCTACCCAGCATTTGGGTTTATTGTTATAATCCTATTTGGGACTTTACTTATTTAAATTATTGTAATCTGTATTAGTGTATATTGCAAATAAATAATAGAAAATGTTACTAAAGCAATAATCTATGGCATACGCTTTTGGGTTTATAAATTTAATTATAACAATATATATTTATATTAAATATTATTAATACCCAGTTAACCATTCACGCTATCTCAACGTAATATAAGTGCCATTAAAAAGGGCAACTGTTAATCGTTTTTGCTTGACTTCATATTTAAATTTTACCATTTTACATTTTTTTTTTTTTTTAAATCGAGTATCAATATAAAAAATCAACAAATATTTGTTATTAATATATGCGTAATATTGCAGGCATTGAAAAAGGTAATACATATTACCGAAACGCAGGCAAGCTGATGTAGTTTTATTTCAACCTGCATTACCGACAACCACAGAAGATAAGGATAGTTTCAACGGCGGACATCATCTAGAATATTCACTTTTTTATACTCTTTTTCTCTATTTCGAATATTAACTGAGATATTTGCATTGTTTTCATTTTCAACCTTCAGTATCCTAACTCCGTTTAGTCAGCACATGTTAACAGTAACAGAATATATCATGAAATGTTTATAAACTGAGGTTGACAGAAATATGGCAAAATAATAGAATGACGATGGCGAAGACCGGGTATTTAACGATTTAAGTGCCTGTAAAGTACTGAACAGCTTCCATGGAAGCCTAAGTATGTATATTACCGGTAACCAAACTTGACTAAATACTACAACAATATTCTTATAATATTCTTTATGGCAAACGCATGTCGTTGTTGAAAGGAGACTTGAAATTATAAACTAAGATATTAAATATTCTTTTCTTTTTTAATACGCAAACGACATGTTTTTATTTTATTTCGCAATTTAGATTATTTTTTGTTATATAAACGTTTATCGTGTAACGAGAAATGCACAAAATCAAAATGCATATATAGATTCAGCAATACTTTCTACTGAAAAAAAAATTAATAAATTACACGAAACACACACGATCTCGCAAGTAAACAGACATACACACACACACACACACACATGTGAGTTATGAAAAATTGTATCATGATAGCAACCCCAGAAGCAGACTTCGCTTAAGGAAAAAAACATTGTTTAAGAAAAACAGAGGTTACGAAATGATAAATGTCAATGAGAAAGGTTAATATGATTGACCTTTTCAGGAGGTAGTATAAATTGAGCTTGAGCCTTTTGTATAAACCTACCAACTCACAAAATGACAGAAGCCATACAAAATATATAATTGTTACTAAACGACTATTCTTCAGTTTGCAGTTTGCAGCTGCTACCCAGCTTTAATTAATGTATACACAAATCTAACGCCACGAACTAAGTCTCAAGTGGCTAGGAAATTGTTTTAAAATTTGTCGTTGACGGGTTGAATACGAAATGGTTGCCTGTGATAATATAAATAAATTCAGTCACTCAGGGAGTGTGTAAACTAAGCAGATTTCCCGCGTACGTACATTCATTAGCCAAAACAGGGGGGAGGGGTGAATGAATATAGTGAATTTTATAATAAGTAAGGATTAATCAAACATTTTAAATTTCTATGAATGCTGAATTTCGTGAATCTTAGTCATGCAGCAAAAAAGAAGTGTGGTAGACGATCGAACGGGCACAATGACTACACTATTAACAGTTCTTCCAGCAGGCAAAACCCCAAACCCAAATTTATATGATGGTTCTACCCTTGAGAGCCAGAAACGAAAGAGAATTTAGAATAAAATCAATGGAAGCAAACATTTCCTAATAGTAGTAATTAGTAATAGTAGTAAATGGTTGGAAAATAATTGCACGCTTCCAGATAGGGTAAAATGCTAGAAATGCATTGCACTGATTATAGTAATTTTCTATTTTAAATTGCTGTTTTTAATAACAGTTGACAGAGTAATTAATAGATCTTGAATGCAGGCAAGAGGCATTGTGTAGTATTTCTGGTTTTAGCAGATTTCACTTAAATGGAAATCATCTATATAGGGGGCTCATGACGCAATTTTCTAAAAATGGCTTCAAATATCCATCGATCCTACCTATGAGATGACGATAATAAGGTCCCTTCAAAATTACGCGCCCGCGTGTGTGTCTGTCTATCGTGTATATTTGGGAATTCGAAAATTCATAATTTCTCCGTTATTCTGCGTTGTACTGAAAAAATGTTATAGAACCAATCTTGGTAAACTATTGATGCTCTACAATTGTTGTTCTATACATTTACTCTTAACACAAATGTTAAGCAAATAGTTCGTACATTCTTTCGGTAAATCTCCACTTCAAAGAATTTTTACTTAGAAATAGAAAATATAAGGACGTTACGTGGAGAATAGATGATGTTGCTAATGTGGTATACCTAAACGCTCGAAATCTCCTTAGTTTACGAAGCCCCTGCGAGACGGGTATTTTATGATTTTATATATATATAATATATACAATTTCCATGTCACAATGTTAGTTAGCGTACTCCTCCGAAACGGCTTTACCGATTTTTACCAAATTTTATATGCGTATTCAGTAGGTCTGAGAATCGCCTACTATCTATTTTTCATACCCCTAATTGATAAGGGTTGTTCACCCTTAACTTTTTTTTTTAATTTTTGGACCAAATTTTTTGTTTTTATTTTTTTATAACATGGCATTAAAAAATACATACAACCCTACATTTTTACTTTTTTATCACCATCCCCTATTTTTTTTATAGCCTTTTAGTAATTTAATGATTATCATCCCGCTCGACAACTGATCAATTATAGTGTTTTTAACTGTACTTCGATTAAAATTTCAATTTGCAATGATAATCAACAAATCCCAAGGCCAAACGATGCCTATTTGTGGCTTAGATTTGAGTACACCATGTTTTTCACACGGGCAATTGTACGTAGCATGCTCTCGAGTGGGTAAACCATCCAGTTTGTTTGTGCTCGCTAAAGATGGGCTAACAAAAAATATTGTTCACGCTATAGCATTAAAAAGTTGATGTTGTTTGTTAGTGTTACTGTCGAAATTAATATGTGATATGAAATTTTAAGAAATAAACTATAATAACTTAAAAATAATATTGTTTGGCGTTTGTTATTTTTATATTCCCTTATCGTTCACAGCGCTCCATGCCTATCTCATGCATATACCACATACACACTTATAATAAGTAAGTTACTTTGTGTCTACACTAGAATTTATCTAGAAAATAGAAATAATTTATATGGCAAAACAACGTTTGCCGGGTTATCTAGTATATATATATAAAACATTAGGACGAAATAAATGCTTGTGGAAATTACTAAAGTATTAGAGGCCAATTAAAAATACGGCCCCAAAAGCTTTAGATTTAAAAGCTTTTCTTTAATTATTAAATGCTGGAGTATCTGTATTATTAACATGCCTTTACCGACAATTGTTACCTACATATCGCTCGACCATTGGAATAATAATAACTGCGAAATTGCAGCAAAACTAGATAGGAATTATAATTCTCAGGTAGATTTTGTTCATCGAAATATATAACGTCTAACTAATATTCTAAAACTGGTGCTGTCATAAAAATGTTCACATTCAACTATATTAATTTTCATTATTTCATTTCAGTTTTTTTTTGTAGCTCCAGTAAAATTGTAGAATTCGCAGTGTTGTCGTTGTTCCATCTGAAATGCGATATGTTAGCAGGGTAAAAGTAAAACCTAAGAAATAAATTTTACTTCTATCCACAGTGAGAACGTTTCAAGGGACAGTTTTTTAAAAATATTTTCTACATCATGGTGCGAATATATGATACACTGCTGACAAAGCAGATAGGTCTGAAGAGGTTATCAATATACTATATTATCTTTAAAACAATTTGAGAATCCACAAAAAATAAATAACATAATTTAGTGAAATAATTAGATATGTTTAGAAGAGTAGCTAGCGCAACAGGAAAGGAGTTTCAAGTATTTTGATGGGGATTTTAAAGGTATGGCCCATTGAATATCTTTGCACAGAGGAAGAATGTTGCAGACAAGCTGCTTTAATTATCTCTAGAGAACAACCTCCCAAGTAACTATTTAAACTACCTATTATATCCTACATTATTTCACTCCAAGGACGTCTTCATCATAATGACTAAAAACACTATAAATCTACAATAAAACAAAGGATTACAAACAAAACTGCAATAAACTGAGAAGATATTGTTACTTGAAGGACAAAGAATACGTAGGAGGAATAAGTTATTCTTAATTTCAAAACTCCAAAGTAAAGAACAATAAAAACTAACACAAAGGCACAAAACGTCAACTGCAATAAAAAAAGAAAGTTATTATTCCTGAAAGTAAGATAATAAAACGAAGCCGGATGAAACGCAATAAAACAAATGGCTGTTCTCCAATAGCCCATAAATAATATGATTATAATATATTATCTGATTCTGAAGAATAATATATTGCCATCAGGCAGAAGGAAAGGGAGGTTCCACTGTGCGTCTCTTAAAAGGAAACTTCTCCATTGGTTCACTTTTCAAGAGTTCTAAGGTGGAATATTGGGGTAATAAAAAAATTATAATTCAAGTAAAAAGTAATAAAGTAAAAAGTAATAAAATTAAAAGATGTTCGTGTGTGTGTGTCTGTGTGCGCGCGCGCGTTTGTGTCTGTGTGTGTGTGTGTGAGAGAGAGAGAGAGAGAGAGAGAGAGAGAGAGAGAGAGAGAGAGAGAGAGAGAGAGAGAGAGAGAGAGAGGAGAGTGTGAGAGAGCAAGGGAAAGGCACAATATTGGACACAAAATGTAAATTGGAACCCGGAGGCTAGATGGGGTCGATTGAATGGGCAATTTAAATGTCTTAGTGGGTAATTGGTATCCAAGGAATCATGCTAGCCCACACGAGGGCATTTCGGAGACATTCCGACCCTAATCAAATAGACTGGAAATGGAATGGATGAGGAAGACCCGTTAAGAAATAGATACTGGGAAATATATTGAATAATGACAAAATAAACAATAAGGAAAACACCTTAAAGAGACTGGAATAAAGAATAACCAAACAGTGTGACCGAATGAGAAGAAAAGCGACGTATGAAAAATTGTAAGGCAAACTTTCTCGGAAAATAGATTTATATCTTAGTTTGTTATATTTCTACTAACAAATATTGATTTTGAAGTATTTTCTCCATTTTGGGACAGGAAAAAATATTTATTAGAACTTTATATATTCAAATGGTGATACTGAGCGACATCGCCTATTTGCGGAGCTCATCAAATAAATAAATATTCAAATGACTGAATATCGGAATCATCAGGTACCTTACAATTTTAAATTTTAGGCAAATTTCGTTATCAGTTATTGAGGATGTACTCATAAAGCGAATTTCGAAGAAATTCCTTTCAATGCCCATCATCATGTGTGTATGTGTGTTTGTTTGATTGTTTTTATATACACATAGCTTGACTAAGATGTTTGCTTTCATTAGACCAAGGGAAACGATAAAAAATATCTCCGTTATTATATGAGTCAGATGGAAAAACATTACGTAACCAATCGTATTGCAAATGTATTATTTTCTAATTGTCATTCTATGGATTCCTTTAACGCAAATAGGAATTGAGTAATTATATTTTTGAGGTTTCATCATTCATTTGACCCTCACTTTCTCATGTGTTTTCCACTGGAAGCATTTGTATTAATAATCATCTCATGCTCACAATAATATGAAAGTCCTGTTTAAATAGGATATGTGTGAAATAGAGACTTGAGTGTGGGATGACCTCAACATAGTGTCTTTGCAGTTCTAGGTAAATCTGATTATGTAGCAATTGGGTGACGAATTTTTTATTTTTATCTAATCGCAGGCGACATTGGTTTTCATGAATAATAGGTCCTGATTTCAAAGGAAGCAACAGGAAACTGATTTTTCCTTGGTTAATTAAGATCTTCGCCCAAATTAAAATAAAGGAATATTAAATTTCATAATTCCTAACTAAAAAAAAGTGGAAATTATGAAGCTTAGTACTGTTTTAACACCCACAAATAAGAAAAAATAAATAAAAATAAAAAAACACTCAAATAGTATTTCAGAACAAAATCATTGATATTTAACGTTTCAAATAAAATTGTCTAACAAGGGAGGTTCATAATATACATAATATAATTGTCGTCAAAGATATTATCAAAACTATAAATTATCATAACTACAAATTCTTAAAGAAGGATTAAAATGAGGGTGTTCAATTTCCTTAGAGTACGAATGAAACTAAAAATGTACAAAAAAAACCTTTAAAATTGGCTTCTTACCCCTTTTGACTACAAAAGTAAAGTGTTTTAAAACAAACAAGTGTTTCCTCTAACAAAGCAAGGCACAAAATGATTGTGGTGTTTAGGAAATTAAAAAAAAAATCATAATGACTAACCTGTCCGATATTGACGAAGCCATGCCTCCGCGCAATGTCATCGGCGTGGTCCTTTCCCGCAGGCACGTGGATGGCAAATTGATTAGTATAAATAAGAGCTTTCTTCGAATCAGCTATGGTCCACCATAAGGACAGAAGAAGTATACTTGAAATTATAGTATGAAACGACATTTTATTAAGTCTCTGTTGTCCTTTCAGGAGTATTTATGTCGGCTGAAACAGAAAAAAAATAACACAACATTAAAAATTAATGGATAATAAATCATTCATGGATATGGGAAGAAAGCTAGGATTGTCTATTATGATACTTGAATGATAATTTGAGTAACTTAAGAGCATAGCCTACATTGATCAAATAAGAACCTTGAGTGGCCCCATTAAAGAAGATCAAATCACATGCAAGGATTTTTTAAAGAGCGAACTCATTTACGTAGGTCATCATGGCTACTCCACGAATTGTAAGTAAGAGAATACTGCTGCGGAGATGATATGGATAGCAGTCGTAATGTTATGACAGCATTATTATACGGAAGGATTAGAGATTACCATTGAATAGACTGATATGGATTATCTGATTATGACCCAGTTGAAGCTATTGACTAATAAAATGTACTGAATAAAGTGAGTATATATGAATTTATGAGTGTAATTTAAACTTCGAGAGGTACCTACATGAACAATCCCCCGACCCCAGACAGGCTGATCCCATTCTTTGCAAGATTATCGTTTATATTGCATTATATTGTTTACAGAGTTTGGAGGAACCATGGCAGCTACCTCCAAACGGGAGATACTCCAAGCTCTGGGACCATTTGAATCAGAGAGCCCATCAAAATCGGGGCAGTCAGTCCAAGGCCTCTAAAGCACCGCCGAGGTGTAGGGCCAGGGTCTATAACACTATTTTTCTGTATTATACTATTTATTGAGCCCTAGGGTAGAGAATTTATTAAATGTGCAAAATTAGACTACAACAAACATGAAAACTGTAGAAAAGGTCAGGCACTAGACAAAGGGCACAGGATTGTTGCTTGGATATTTGTGCAATGATAATTGTAGGACGAACTAGGCTAGCAATGCTTGCCGACCACATCTTACAGACATCGAGACTATCAGTCCAGACGCCCTGAGCTTCCTTCCTATGCCCTCCCCCCTCACCATAATAGAATTAATAAATTCTGATATTGTGAGAATGTCTGATTCTCTAAATAGGGTTATTCAAATTTTATCACACAAATTGTTTTCCTTCAAAAAAGGTGATTAGATGGTTAAATTTTACTTCACTACCTCCTAGGATTTCATCTATTGTTCCTGAAATATCATTTTTAGGCCTTCGGTAGTTCATAATTTCTACATATAGTTATTCATAGTTTATTCTGTAGAGCATGCATTGAATAACATAAGTAGATTTTGTTTATTAGCAGTGTGAATAAACCTACGATGGCCTCGTAATTGTGAGAGAATAACTTCTCTCTGCCGTTTTCCATAAAATGGTACTTGATTTTATTTCTCTAAGTTAATTCAACAAAATCCTATATCACAAATATTCTTTTTCATGAGATTACTTCGAAGGATTCTTGGAATATGGGAATAATTATTACTTCAGTTATGGATGTTTTTCATTTTTGTCTGCTCGCTCGTTTCTCGCTATTTCACAATAGCTTAGCATCCACGTGAAGATGAAATGGATATTGTTTTTGGAAAATTATCTAGAGAAGTGTACAAGATCGATTATATATGGGAGAATAGTAAAATTATTATTAATTGAAAGTAAAGTTGACGTGGAGTATGCAAATAAAAACAGCTTTAGACCATTAGGTTTCATGATATGAAAATAGCATTCCTTCTTTAACAAAAATTTAAACAACGTAGATTCACAAACAATGGCTGCTCCAGATCCATTTTCTGAAGGAATTTAGTGTAATTTTTGTTGCGACAGTTAGTGCATAAAACACACACACACACACACACACACACACACACACACACACACACACACACATACACGCATACTTGTCAGATACCACCATAGCAGTTGCAATTATGTTGGAGCGTTACCAAACTCGATATAAAAGCTTTTTATGTAAAACAGAAGATCAATTTCGTTAACAGCTGAAACCAGGACAGAGGGAGTTTAAAGTGGGATGAAATTGAAAATTAAAAAACATATCCGTTACTATATCCTTCTTGTTGCAAATTTAAATTTCTATAAATGTTTTTCTATGTTCTTTCCCCCAAACTCGAATACTAACATAGATTTTTTCATTTTCAACCTTCAGTAAACCCCAACGTTTAGTCATCGCACTTTAGCAATATGGCTATGGCTTATCCTGAAGCACCTTATTCCAAGTTTAAATACTAAATATTGCTTTCAACAGACTTTTATTAGATGAGATTCATGTAAATACGTTGTGTGATGACCTCATAAATTAAAATTTTATTTCGACTCAAAAATGTTTATTAGATCTTTACCATACTCGATATTTAACAGTTTCATGTAAAACCGAAGTTCAAGCCGTTAATGACTGAAATCGGACTTGGAATTGGGGGGGGGCTTAAAAGGGGGATACGAAAATTCAAAATATCTCCTATATCATGAGTTAAAATAGGATATAGAAACGTTCAAATAGGAGCAATGTTAAACTATTGATGCTCTACAATTGTTTATGTATACACTTTTTCGTAACTAAAATAATTTTATGTATAAATAAAGAAGTGATAGTGAATTGAGATCAATGTGGCATATAGCAGGTCGCGGGAAAACTGCTTAGTTATGCTTCCCCCGTGTGACGGGCTTTTAACTTTAACTCGAATATACGAGTCATATCCAGCTGGTATTTCGATTCCTGTGCACACAGGCTTCTTATTACGGAATAAATGGAGAAGGAATGAAACTAATTTAGAGTACAATAAATAGGAGAATAGACTTCCTTAGTCTTCATAAATAATCTGCTCAAAACGAAATAAACGCCAAAGTTATGCTTCCGTCACTTATGATTTTTTCATATGTCATAAAGGAAGTCTTTCCGAATTTATAAAGAAATGGGCTATTATCTAAGGAAATAGGCCTTTAACGTTTCCCTGAAAACCTATTTACGAAGGACACTTTTAAGGATTCTGCGAATATTGGCGAATTTCAACTGTTGTACGCATGCCTACCCGTTTATTTTTCTAGAAACAACTTCTCGAAGGATTTCATAGAAATTTCATATTTCAAAGGCACCTACATAGACTAGTAGTAGGGGTTTACTTCAAAGTGAAACATATACTCAATAATATGTTAATAAATATTGGTTTAATAGAAAAAATGCAAAGAATAAATCTGTTTACAATACATTTTTATATCATATATATAAACTAAGGTGTTTCTTTAATTAATAAATTATGATTAACAACTTGTGGTCCCTAAACAGGCTACATTCGTGTCCCATATGAATGCCTAAATAGAAAATTCGAAATTTTCATTAGACAATTTCTCCTAAGGGGAATTAGCGAATAGGGTGTATTTATGGCACGATTTGCGAAAACTTTCCTCGGAATGTCTATCGATTTTAACTGCTTAGCTTATGCAGTCCCTTTGTGAGGCCACCGCAAAGGGGCTGCATAAGCTAGGCAGACTTCCCAGGTGCTGGACATGCGACTGAGCGTAGAACATTTTATTTTTAGAGGTTTTCCTAATAATTTTCGTACATAATTAATTATATAAGCGGAACCTTAATACTGTGGGGCTACTTGAAAACAACGAGTAAAATTAATTATTTATAATTTTAAAATAAAGCTAATAATGACAACTTTTATTCCCATATATTTGTTTGTATTTCAAAAAAAAAACTCCTACTTCTAGTTGGAAATTCAAATCCTTATAATAAATGACCCAAACAACATTGGTATAGGTGTTTTAGAATTGTGTGGTAAAAACTCATTAAAATCCTCAGGGCTGTTTGCCAGGCAGTCATGACTTTCAATTTTAACGCCATCTCTTTCTTAAAACCTCGAAATCGCCATCGTTCATAAGGACCCAAAATAAGGTATTCCCTTTGAATTTAAATATAATTTCAGACAAAACTAAGAATTTGCCAAGTGGAAAGAAAAATTGTTTCCAGAAGACAATGAGTTGTTTTGCTTCCAGTGGTCAGATATATAAGTAATCACGGACATGAAAATAAAAACGAAATCATAGACATTATTTTCAGTAGTCCTTAATTGAATGAGCTTACTACATCTCTGTATAATTATAACTCACAAAGTTGTTTTATTTGACAATAAACCCCCATACTTACAAGGAAAACATACTTCAGATTATCATTTCATAAGTTTCAAAAACTTGCAAAATTTGTTAAACTTCTTTTTCTAAAATAGCTCTGAGATATTCTTGGAAAAAGGCCTATAAAATAAAAATGAATGAGTCACCTGCTTCCGCCAGCGTCAGACTTTTTTTAAAGCTGAAATTTCAATTGTACCAGAGAACTACTCAGAATTTGGCATAAATCTGCTGAAGCGAATCAACTCGCGAACCCCTACCCTAGCTGACCATGAGATATTCATTAATATAACATGATAAACATGGGAGTAGGAATGGAATTTACTGGAAGCTGAAAACTTAAAAAGACCAACAAATCGGTTAATTCTTGAGATAGAGAAAAATGAATAAAACAGGCATTATAGTATGTTTCATTATTAACAGTATTGGTTAACAACGTGTATCATCGGTTGAGCGTATGAGAGTGTGTGTGTGTATAAATTTTTATAATGAGCGGACCTCATTTTTTAACATTACTAGTAAGATCGATAATACTTTACATTTTCTCGAAAATTACTACATGGATGCTATTTCAATGTATGGTTCCCCTGAAAGAAAAACTACTAAAATCAAAGGAGTATTACCGGCAGAGTTGATGGCGGTCTGATGACTGGAGAAAAACTGATTCGGTTAGACTCGATCTAGAAGAGGCAGGTAGGGGACTGAGATAAAAGGTGACATCAGAGATTACGAGTTCTCCGAATATATATTTATACACTAGTTCAGGACTTTTTTAAGCAAATATCTACATTCTTTCATGGTAGGAATCATACACTATCATTACCTATGCCACAGAACTTTCGGGTAGCGTAGCAATGGATAACTTGCAGATTATATTGAAGAGCATACATTATAGTTTAAAAAGTACCGATGTTAGAAAATCGATTTTTAAAAAACAAACATCAAGTCAAAACTTGATGAATCTACTGACTTTGAAATTAGAACTGAAAAAGTCCGTCACGCAGGGGCTGCGTAAACTAAGCAGATTTCCCACGTGAAGTTTTATAATAGAGAAATTTCAAAATAGAGAGTCAAACAGTTACGGGAAGGGCCCTAACTAGCTCTTGACGGAAACTCACGACTAGACCCGAAGTTAGCCGAACTCATTTCAGAAGCTGAAAACAGAAAAATGCAAATATCTCGGTTAATATTCAAGATACAGAATAAATGTATATAACATTATTTATAGTAAATTTGATTTGCAATAAGATTGCTTCTATATAATTTTTCGATCCGACGTATAGTAACGGAGATATTTCAAATTTTCGAAAATCCTTCCCTCTAAACCCCCCCCCCTCCCACTGGTTCGATTTCAGCCATTAACGAACTTGATCTTTATTTTTGCATAAAACGTTTAAATATCGAGTTTGGTAACGATCAAACGAAAATTGCGACCGCTAGAGCGTTAACAGATTATATATATCTATATCTATATATATATATATCTATATCTATATCTATATCTATATATATATATATATATATATATATATATAGATATAGATATATATAATTTTGAACGGACCTCATTTTCGTCATCTCCTGGGTAGGATGGACATTTGAAGAAATTTTGCAAAACTCGCGTCCTCATGAGTACGACCTCAATAGCTGATTTCCCTTAAGGGAAATCTGCTAAAACGTCCGTTAAATGCAGGAAATTATGTTTCTAATCAATATTAACCAATACACATTAAAGCTATGTTTTGAGTTTACAATTGGCCCCACTCATGCTAAATACTCTATACTACAATAATTCTTTAGTTCCTAGTTCAAATGAACTTTTAAAGATTGATAAAGTAACAAAATTTATAATTGTTATGTTATGAACGCCTAATAACTAAAGGTAATAAGGAAATCCACAGTATAACTCCACTCCTTACAAGGGGAAAATATCCTAATATGCTGTAAGTAGAACATATCATCCATATGATTTTAACAGTATGATGAAACATTCGAACGGATGGGCCTATCTGAAAAAGTTAAAACATTTTTGAAATGGTCAATCTTGTTATCCAACAAAATGTTTTCTTACACCTGAAGATTAAACCATCGTGTTGAACGTGTGTACAGTATGTATACTAATAGCAATGTTTACAAATGCTATATAATACCGTCCCCATTGTACAATTAAGTCATTGGGGAGGGTTATCAATAGGTTACCAAGAAATATTTCGTCAATTTATATGCAATTATATTAAAAATGAATAAAATTATAATTAGAATTTACTATATTAAAAAAAATTAAATACTTAGGAATAAAAGTAACTAAATAAGCAAATAACCTGGGGAAGGAGAACAAAGAGATTTACATAAATAATTTTTTTTTATTAAAAGTCCCCCTCGTCAAAGCCAAAGTAGGACGGAGAAAAGATAATAAATTCGTGGAGCAAGGTTGAGCAGCGTTGCGCCTATTCCTGCACCGGGAGTTTTTAAAGAAAGAAGAAACAGGGCTAGAAAGGTGCCTTAGGATGGAACCTATATCATGCGAAAGTACGTGCGACAGTCTTGAAAAGAGTGGACTTTGTTTGAAATAGAGCAAAAAATATAAAATGTCCCCACTGTGTGAAAAAAAAAGTATAGTTTCAGGTTCAAACGCCGCTTGTCAGGAGAAAAGGGGATGGAGATCAAAACGCGAAAACTTGCTAATTACCCAGACAAAAAAAAATAAGTTGGTATCGCGTTAAGACACCAACTTTTCGTAATCCGACAATTTACTCTCGTTTTATAGGCCATGAAGATCAAAATATTTCCTTTCTCTCCCAACAATGACTCTTGGACGAATTCGAATGGCGTTTTATAAGCTCGCTGTCATTCTGTTTGAATATGCAAATATTTACAATTTTACATATCACCCTTTCTCTAAGCCCCAAACTGGCCAAATTTCGTCTCCTAACGCATCAGATCTCTAATATTGCAAGAAAGTTAAATATCGAGTACGTTAGGATCATAGAAGTAGACTAAAGGAGAACGAGGGGGGGGGGGTCCCCCTCACCCCAATAATTGTATGTCGATTATTTTTTCGAAATCGCATCATAACACGACCTCAATAGCTGATTTCCCCTAAGGGAAATCTGCTAGAGTGGTTGATGTTACTTGGATCAGGACCCATAATCTGTTCAATAAATTGATTCCCATATGAATAGTCGTTATTATCAAACTAAACTATCGATTTACTAATTATCAACTCAATTACTAATGGGGCTCAGGTTAGCCATGTGAGTTAAAGCGTTGACTTAATCTCACATGGTAAACCTAAAGTGGCGAGTTCGATTCTCGCCTGGGCAAAGGAAATTATTTAGTGACGAAATTCATTAAATAACATCCTAAGTCCCACCCTGGTTAGAAAAGGGTGGTAACCTGTAGATAACCCGTCCCAATTAGCCTTGAGTTGCAAAACGTGGACGTTATTAAATATTAATAATAATTATCTAGGCCTGTTCTTAATATTGTTTAAGTTTGTTTTAATTTTTCTTGTATTTAAAACATCATAATGAAGTTACTTACGCACTATACTGAAAAATGTATTATTTAAGTGATTTATTCCACGTTTCATTGAATGTCGTACTGTATCTATGCTTTTCACTTTGTCGAATTAAAAACTGTTTAAGGTTAAGTGCATGATCTGTCGAAACTGTTTTATTTCTATCATTGCCTATATTTATTCTTATTATTTATTAACGTCCACTTTATGCAACTAAGGGCCTATATGTATGAAATGTAAGTTTGAATCTCTTTTCGAGCAAATGCGCCCTATTTCCTTTATAATACTTTTCATAATTTGAACACCATTTAGTATACGCTTTGCCCTCTAACTTTATCTTAAAACTGATTTTAATTCTGAATCAAGTTACAATTCAGCCTTTATGCTTATAATTCCTATTTGTTACTGTGTGAGTTGTAATGGAAAGATAAATATTTCATTGCTCCTTCCTTAGTAAACTAATTAAAACCCTCATGTCCATCGTCGTTCCTCAATATTAATCATGGTTTCCTAAGACAACATCCTTTCGAAATGTATCCTTATAAATCAACGTTTTGCGTTTACTTTGGAACTTCCTTACACTAATGTCTTTCTCTTCCTGTTTTCAGTTTCCAAAAACCAGACCGCCAATATGAGATTCTTCAAAATATTGGTCTGAGAAATAATTTGGTACAAATTTTAAATTTTGACTTTTCTTTTCTTGTATATTTTTCGTCCTAGCTTAAAAAAAATTGTTTTTCAACATTCTTGATTTATGATGTCTTAACCCTTCGATGTATTTGTTTAAACAAGCTTTTTTTTATATATATATATTATATCGTTATAAAATTTTTGTGAAATCCTATTTAGAGCTGTGTTGAATATTTACCTTTGATGTTTTAACCCATTCTACTGGTTATTTCAACGCCTAGAAACGTAAGTTTGTATTATTATTCTAATTCTTTAACAAACGCAGCCCTTTTTATTGAATGTTTCAAATAAAACATTGGTGGCATTCCACTAATACACACTGACACTCATTTTTCCATTTAGAGCCCAAATGTTTGCTTGAAAATTTTTGAATTAAATTTAAAATATCCATCTTCTGAGCATACTGTGATTTCTTTAATTAAAACATTTCCTCCCTAAATGAAAGATTTAGATTCTACTTTATCATAGTTTCAATATAAGTCCCCAGTCAAGCATACATGCATACACAATCCACATACCCAATATATACATACACCATATAAACAAAATTAAACTATAAGGTTTGTATGATATTCAATTTAAAATCGGCGGAGATTATTTAAAGCATTTTTGTCAACATTTCAGATCATTCTAAGAGCACTGGCGTCAAAACCGAAAATCTTGTCTGTCTGTCAGTCCGTTGGTTACTCAATCACTCAAATCTAGCTAGGAGAATTTCTATAGACTCTTATATTTGTGTGTCAACTAACCCAAGGTAGAATATAGGCTATATGAGAGTTCAAATTTTCATTTAGGTAGGAGGAGGTGGGGGTTACTTCGACATCAAAACATATATTCGTCAATGTCTTTGTTAATATTTGTTTTATCAAGAAGTATAGATCATATTTTGTTTGGAATAACGATTAAAGTCCAAAAACGTTATTTAAATTCATGATTTTCGAAGTTATGACTTACAGACGCCAAAGACTCTATTCGTGCTCTATGGAAATGCCTCAACAGAAATGATTTTTTTTTTATGTACATGAATCAAGGAAATGAATGTTGTTAAAACCCACTGTTTAATACTTTACTACCACCCGCATGGGTGAGGGTATACTTCGTCGTCAAAACACATGTACGTATGCAAATACCTTTCCTAATATGGATTTTATAAAAAAAAAAAATGTAAAGAACGATTTGTGTTTAGAGTCCATCTTCCGATACTAAAACGTTATTTAGTTTTATATATTCCAAATCATTGATTTCCGAATTCAGTTCACTGAAGAGTTCATGTGTTCCAAGAGAGCTGCTTAGACAGAATTGAAATTTGTTAGAATATGTATCAGGGACACGAATATTGCTAACATAGACTACTTTTCTACCATCAGTAGGATAGGGATGGGGGAGATTACTTGGGAGGTTAAACATGTGTTCACCAATATCTTCGATGATATTCATTTTATTGGAAGAATCTATTGGGTTTAGAATTTACTTCTACCGTCATAGAATATAGTATATATTTATGAATTTCAAAATTCTAATTTCCAATTTTTGGTGGCCAAATTGTATTCTATAACAATGAAATAAGCAAATTATAAAATTTTACTTACATCCATAAAGCATTGTGCATTTTATATTTATTTAGGGATTTCATTTTGCCTACTTGGGCTATATTATTCTGCTCAACCATTGATAGGAGTGGGGAATGGAATACCTTTAATTAGGATTTTTATTCCATCCGACAAAGACGGGTATTCTAATTACTTCCGATTTTGGTAAAACGGCATACATTCTTCTGCGTGATTACAACAGAACGTCTTAACAAAATGTTATCATATTTTTTCTCCGAACACAAAGATGAAATAATCATTCTATATTGACGGGGAACTAGATTTATTTGATCCCATGAACGATAATAAATTTATTAATATTCGTCCAATAAACATTCCAGGCTTCATGCTTAAAACTATAATGTTGATGACAAGAAATGATTTCCTTAAAAAAATATTGATTTATTATTAAATTCATGAACAACAGCTCCCAAAGTGACTAAAATATCAAAAATCTGGATTGCCTATCCAAAAGAGCACTTAAACCTTAGCACTTGACATCATATAGATAGATGCCTGTGTGTGGTCTTAATAATACATATGTAACAACATTTTTATTATTTCTCTATACAATTTTTTCTTTAATTGCTTTCCTGTTTCTTTGAAGTCCGTATATTATTTGCATGCCTCCTAAACTTTGAACTAATTTTTAATACTCTCCTGTGGTAAAGACCTGAGGGAATGCTTCAATAAAATGAAATTCAAAAACAATTCAGCGTAATTACTTATATTACTATTTCTTATTAACTTATATATTTTAAAGACTTTCATTAATTTACTGCTACTGTATTACAATCAAAGGGGGCACAAGAGTTTCACTTACTCACGAGGAGGTGTTCACATAAATAAAACGTTATTCTTGGCATGAACCCAAAAGTTGCTCATTCAATCAAGACCTCCCGAGAAGGTTTCGGGGTTAGATGTCGGTGGTAGACCCTGGAATGAGCTGTGGCATCACCCCTCCTCCTAGATAGCATAAAAGACAACTATTACTTATGCCCATTTTAACTGCGTAAAAGTTATTTCTTATTCTTGTTCTAATAATGAAAAATGATTAGTATCTCTAAAATAAAAGAGTATATTTTAAATTTCCTCTTGTGAATCTCATCGTTTAAAATTACATACGAGTGGTCAAATCATTGTTTAATAATTATGTATTTACATTAAAAATATATCTTAAGAATAAAAGGTGCTCAGGTTAGTCGGGTGAGTTCAAGCGTTGGCTTTAATCTCACATAACCCTTGAGTGGCGGGTTGGATTCCCGCCTGGGCAATAGGATTTTATTTAGTGAAGAGCTTATGAAATAAAATCATTAGTCCCACCATGGCTAGAAAAGGGTGGTAACCTGTAGATAACCGGTCCCAGTTTCCCATATTAGCAAAAAGTGGAGGTTAATAAATAATAATAATTATTTATTAACGTCCACTTTTAACTCACAAGGCTAACCTGAGCCCCATAAATAAATAATATTATTACTTATCAACGTTAACTATTTGCTACTATGGCTAATTGGGACGGGTTATCTAAAGGTCACCACCCTTTTCTAGCCAGGGCGGGACTAAGGATTTTATTTAATGAATTTATGACTAAAGAAATTCCTATTAACTAGGCAAGAATCGAACTCCCCACTTTAGGTTTACCATGAGAGATTAAGGCCAACGCTTTAAAAAAATAAATAAAAATAATAATAAATATCTGATGTGAGCGCCATATAATTTCCTTGTACTCCAATTAAACTAAATTAAGAAAAGTCTTCTTGTTGTTTTTTTTTCAAATGATTTTATTTAAAAGTGATTGCATTTTTTTTACCTTTTCACTCTAACCCTACCCCTTAGTCGATATCGGTTAAAAGAGATGTACAATACCAACACCTAGATCTCAAAACTCCTACATATTAAACTTCAACATTCTGTGACTAGTCATTTTTAGCAGATTTCCCCTAAGGGAAATCAGATATTGAGGTTGTACTCATGACGGAATTTTCGAGATTTTTCTTCAAATGTCCATCGATCCTACCTAGTAGATGACGAAAATGAGGTCCGTTCAAAACTGTATATATATATATATATATATATATATATATATATATATGTATATATATATATACTATATAAAAATAAGTCGAGTTTTCCTTCCTGACGCTATAACTCCAGAACGCACGAACCGATTTCCACGGTTTTGCATTCGTTGGAAAGGTCTCGGGCTCCGTGAGGTTTATAGCAAAGAAAATTCAGGAAAAATTTCAACAGAAAAGCGGGAAAATCTTTTTTCATTATATTGTTAAAATAACATGTGTTTTCAGTGCATCGTTTGAGTACGCAAAGTACAGAAAAGTAACAGCTGTTATTGGAATATTCCTCATTATACTATCATTCATTGTATATTGCATACTTACTTAACCTGTATTTATTAAATCAAAACGAACAAAAATTTGTCAATAATTAAGCAATCAATACCGCAAAAAGGTATTAATATAAGTAACAATAAAAATTGCACAATAAATATTAATTTTAAATTATAGATCTATTGCCTATTCTATTTATCTGTTGAATAACCTTTGCAGTTTAATAAAAATATGTTTCACATGCAGTGCCGTCTCTGATACATAGCATGTACTACAAACCAATATTTTAAGTAGATGGCGCCGGTGCGTGACACATTGTTTGACAGCTGCTCATTGTTCTCTGCTCCGTTAATTTCATGTGACAAACCGGTATTGTGTTCACTGTGAAATTGTGAAAAAAAAAATAAGTTATTCGTTTCCTACCATTTCAATTGGAAACCATCAAATGAATCACGTGTATTGTGCAAATTTTTATTCAATTTCAACAGCAGGCATTTGTCTTTAAGGTGGTAAGTTGAACTGTGTAAATTATGTGGATCGTGCATTTGAGGTTAAATTCACCACTCTGTTCATAGTCCAAAATGCCTAGAGGACGACTTGCGAACATCGGCCGCCGCTCAAGACATGCAAGCCAGCAACAAGTGTATTCACAGAACTTAAGCGAAGAAAGACAAAATATAATAAGAGAAAATGCCGGATTGAGACAACGCGTGAGCACACGAAGATCATTGGCATCATAAAATCGCTTGGCATTCCAATATGATCCCACTGCGAACTACAGTGATGATGCAAATTTAGATATTGGACCAATGACGACTATATGCCGATATTGCAATGCGTTAAAGTTCAAAAGAGAAACGGCTGGATTGTGCTGCGCAAGTGGAAAAATCAAACTGGATCCATTACTTACACCACCACAGCCACTGAAACCATTGTTCGATGGAAGTGATCCCGATTCCAGCCATTTTCTTCAACACATCCTTGAATACAATAACTGCTTTCGCATGACTTCCTTTGGAGCTAATATCATTCGAGAAGGCGGCTTCATGCCGACTTGCAAGGTAAAAGATACAACACACATAACCAATCACTCACACCAACACAATGAATTGCAACACATAACAACTACATATATACCACACACTACACCATCACACGATCAGAAGTTACACCGTATTCTTAACAAATGATTGTTTGCAATTACAGATACAAGGACAAATATATCATTTGCATGGCTCAATGGTGCCAACACCAGAAGAACCGCATCAATTTCTGCAAATATATTTCATTTCGTCGATGGTGGATCAGCTGAATGTGCGGTGCAATATACAGGGAACACAACAGTTAAAGAGACGAATTATTGAACAGTTGCAAGCATGTTTTCACGCTAATAATGCTGTGGTTAATATGTTCAGAATATTGGACGTCTGACGATTCTCCCATCATCTTATATCGGAAGCCCACGCCACATGCACGAATACGCTCAAGACGCTATGACGTACGTGCGAAATTATGGAACTCCGGATTTATTTATTACGTTCACATGCAATCCGAAGTGGACGGAAATTGAATGTGAGTTGGAACCGGGCCAAAAACCGCAAGATCGCCATGACATAATCGCCAGAGTATTTCAGCAAAAACTCAAGGTTATGATGGATATGCTTACTAAGTATCGAGTTTTTGGTGACGCACGTTGTTTTATGTACCCGGTGGAATGGCAGAATCGTGGACTACCGCATGCTCATATCCTAATTTGGTTGCTGAACAAATTACATTCAAATGAAGTGGATGACATCATATCAGCTGAAATTCCTGATCCAGTCACTGATCCCCATCTACACGACATTATGACGACACAGATGGTGCATGGACCGTGCGGTGCATTAAATCCATTATCACCTTGCATGGCTGATGGAAAGTGCACAAAACGATATCCGCGACCGTTAGTTGCTGAAACAGTCACAGGGAACGATGGATATCCAGTTTATCGTCGGCGTTCAAAAGAAGATAATGGTCGAACTATCAAAGTTAAAGTTCAAAATCAAGAGATTGAGATCGGAATTGAATTCATTGTACCATATTGCCCGCTGCTATCACGAACTTTCGAAACACATGCAAACGTTGAGAGTTGTCATTCGGCCAAATCAATCAAATATTTGTGCAAGTACGTCACAAAAGGCAGCGACATGGCTGTGTTTGGTATTGCGTCGGAAAATGCGAATGACGAAATCAGCAACTTCCAAATGGGCAGATACGTCAGTACTAATGAAGCACTGTGGCGATTATTGTCATTTCAAATTCATGAAAGATATCCCACAGTTGTACATTTAGCAGTGCATTTGGAAAATGGCCAAAGAGTTTACTTCACTGAGGCTAATGCGGCACAACGAGCTGAGAGACCACCATCGACAACATTGACTAGCTTCTTTGCAATGTGTGAAGCAGATCCATTCGCAGCGACGCTGATGTACGTTGAAATGCCCAAGTATTACACTTGGAATCAATCAACAAAGAAATTCCAACGTCGCAAACAATGAACCCCAGTTCCAGATTGGCCACAGGTGTTTTCCACTGATGCACTAGGTCGCATGTATACTGTTCATCTTAGAAATGATGAATGTTTTTATAATGTACGTAATGTACGTGGACCAAAATCATTTGCGCATTTGAAAACTGTGAATGGCCACCAATGCCAAAGATATCGAGAAGCATGTCAACTATTGGGTTTGCTGGAGAACGATTCTCATTGGGATTTAACACTTGCGGATTCAGTTGTTTCATCAAATGCGTACCAAATACGAACGCTGTTCGCAATTATCATCACCACATGTTTTCCTACTCAACCAATTCAGTTATGGAACAAATAGAAAGACATATGTGAAGATATCTTGCATCGCTTGCGCATTCAAACGAATAATCCTGACATCCAAATAACCGATGAAATCTACAATGAAGGATTGATTCTGATTGAGGATCAATGCTTGACTATAGCTAACAAGCTACTGATTGAAGTAGGAATGATTGCGCCAAATCGATCGATGCACGATGCATTCAACCAAGAATTAAATCGAGAGCTGCAATACAATGTTGATACATTGCAGGAATTCGTTCGAAATAATGTGCCGTTGCTGAATGAACAGCAAAAACAAGTATACGAAACATTAATGCAATCGGTGGACAATAATACTGGTGGTCTATTCTTCCTGGACGCACCTGGAGGAACAGGGAAAACATTTGTCATTTCATTGATTTTGGCCACTATTCGATCAAGATGTGACATAGCTTTGGCGTTAGCATCATCTGGAATTGCGGCGACTCTTCTAGATGGCGGTCGTACTGCACATTCTGCGCTTAAGTTGCCACTCAATATAAACACAATTGATACTCCAACATGCAATATTTCCCGATCCAGTGCAATGGGAAAATTGTTGATGCAATGCAAGCTCATTGTTTGGGATGTGTGCACAATGGCACATAAGAAATCACTTGAAGCACTTAACTTCACACTGAAGGATCTTCGGCGAAATAACAACATCTTTGGCGGCTTGATGATATTGTTGGCAGGCGATTTCAGGCAGACGTTGCCAGTAATTCCCCGTGGAACGCCTGCAGATGAATTGAATGCTTGCCTGAAGGCATCACCTTTATGGAATAACGTAAAAACATTATCGCTAACCACTAATATGAGAGTTCAACTTCAAAATGATCAAAGTGCTGCACAATTTTCCAAACAATTATTAGCTGTTGGAAATGGAAAAGTCCCAGTTGATGCGACATCTGGATTAATTACTCTTACTAACGACTTTTGCCGATTAGTAGACTCTCAATTAGCTCTTATTGAAAATATTTTCCCAAATATTAGTGAGAATTATCAGAATTATGCTTGGTTAAGTCAACGAGCAATTCTTGCCGCAAAGAATAATGATGTACACGCACTGAATTTCACCATTCAATCAAAAATTGCTGGCAATTTGGTGACATACAAATCCGTTGATTCCATAACAAATCCCGATGATGTAGTAAATTATCCAACGGAGTTTTTGAACTCTCTGGAGTTACCAGGATTTCCACCACATAACTTGCAACTCAAAGTTGGTACAGTTATTATGATATTGCATAATTTGAATCCACCGCGACTTTGCAACGGTACTCGACTTTCGGTAAAAAGACTTATGCCGAATTTGATTGAGGCAACCATTATTAACGGAAAGTACGCAGGTGAAAATGTATGTATTCCTCGAATACCAATGATTCCGACTGATCTTCCGTTTGACTTCAAACGATTGCAATTTCCAGTTCGCCTTGCGTTCGCAATAACAATTAACAAGTCGCAAGGCCAATCGCTTAGTGTTTGCGGGATAAATTTAGAAAATCATTGTTTTTCACATGGGCAGTTATACGTAGCGTGTTCACGAGTTGGGAAAACATCCGCTTTGTTTGTGTTAACGTCAGACCAAAAAACAAAAAATGTGGTTTACCAAAGAGCACTTCAATGAAACGGATAATTTGCGGACACGTATAACGCTTCGATTCAGTATTTACTTTGGATTCACTTTCATTTACTTAGAGAAGTTCAACTAAATAACACTTCATTTTTGTAATCGAAATGAATTCATTACTGTTGTGAAATGAAATTAAATTTTTCCTTTTCAAATATAAAACAAAAAAAAAATTGTCTTAATCTTTTAGTCACCAAACAAAATGTTACATAAAACGAAACCATCTGATGACGAAACGGAGTTCGCCGGGTTTGCTAGTATATATATATATATATATATATATATATATATATATATATATATATATATTTGTCTGTTACCGCTCTAGCGGTCCCAATTTTTGTTTGATCGTTACCAAACTCGATATTTAGTTGTTTTATGTAAAAAGAAAGATCAAGTTCGTTAACGGCTGAAAGACTGGACCAGTGGGAGGGGGGGTTTAGAGGGGAGAATTTTCGAAAATTCGAAATATCTCCGTTACTATACGTCGGATCGAAAAAGATTACAAAATCAATCTTATTGCAAATTAAATGTACTATAAATATTGTTCTATACATTTATTCTCTATCTTGAATATTAACTGAGATATTTGCATTTGTATTCTGCGTGTGCTCGGCAGCAGTCTATGTTCGGACTTTCCGCCGTGAGCTCTGGCGGCCGTTTTCGTAACTATTCGTCCCTCATAAATAGGTTTAGAGGTTTCTTGCTACTACAGTTGTTATTAGGCAGATTTCTCTATTGTAAAACTTCATGAGGGAAATCTGCTTAGTTTACGCAGCCCCTGCGTGATGGACTTTTTTTTGTTTGAGTTTCACCTTTATTGTTGAAAGCCTTCAGTATCACATCTAAAAATAAAGGCACTATGTTGATAATTTCATTCATGCCAATAAAGGTATAGAAATTTCCACTGCAACGGGCGTTGTTAGGGACTTATCTCTTCATAGCCCGTAGCCTGTATAAGCTGAATAACGATAGGCAATAGCCAGTAAGCGTATGCAAACTACAACAATAATTTACCCTCCATTAATTTGCCCTACTTACAAGTTGAAAGTGAAAATGCAGACAAAGTTGAGGAAAATAAATAATTGCAGGTTAATAAAAAATAGAAAATAACAACTCTTCCAAAAAAATTGAAAGAATAAGGAAAGAATAATAAAGAAAACAAAATATAAAGAAAGATAAGATGTTTTCAATGTTAGGTGATTATTTGTCCTTTATAACTAAATTGTATAGTTGTAATTTGTATAACAAAATTGACCATCATAGCTTCATAATGGCACCTGTAAATATTATAAAATCAACAGTAAAAACAAATCGCCTTTCTCAACTGGTTAACATACACGTTTCTAAAGTTCCTATTTAAAGGTTTCAAGTACACAGTTCAAGGAATCGGGACGGCGGTGGAGAAAGGATGAATGTACAACCAAAAATATCTCCGTTATTACGAGTCGGATCTGACAATGTTAAGTAAATAATCTATTGAAAAGTAGTATCCTGCAATTATTATTCTATACAGTTTTTTTAACTCCAAAATAAACGTTATTGATATTGTTTTAGTTGTCAGCCTGTACTAACAGTCGATACACGTTTAAAAAATGATAATGTTAAGCACCTCATTTCCGGACTACAATGCATGCTTTCTTTACATACGGTAACTATTAAGAGAAAAAAAAGATTAGAAAATATACATGATATCATTCATGTAACATAAATTAATGTTTTCTCGTTTGAACAGCCCCTGCGTGCCATTCTTTGACAATATTATTTTATATTAATTCAAAAACGAGTATAAGCGAAGTGGCAATCCCTTCCTTTAAAATATCTGTTTCAACCCATATTTCCGACAAATATTATATTACTATTAATGATTTACTTACTATGTTGAAAATCTTAATAATGAATTTACATATACCTTGTACACTGACTTGGGCAGACCAGGTTTAAGATAGTGGCAGAGGCCTAGGATCAGCCGGGGAGTGGGACTAGATATTTAAAAAAAAATTTGATGTGGACACCACATGTTTTCCTTGTATTCCTAATAATTTAAATAAACAAATAGTTTTGTTTCACCTCAGTCAAAATTACATTCTCTGAATGTGATATACCATATCTCCGTTCCAATGCATCGGAGAGAAAAATATCAAAGAAGAGAATTTATAGATCTTTTTATGAGAGAAAAAAAAAGTATCTATACAAATCTTTTGTATCTCTTAAAAGTACGGAGCAATTAGCAATTTCTATTCTATTCTAAAAAGCTGCAAAATTAGATGTTACTAAAACTCCAAACATTTTAAAGCCAGTAATTTTTTAGTAACGTGAACCCGTATAAAAGTGAAGCCGAAACTGAACTGTTCAAAAAGATTAAAAATATTACCTTTACTTTTTCCTTGGATTTGAAAAAGTAAAACTATTATTTGTATCTATTATTACTAAAAGCATTATTTTTTTTCGACTTAATAAAATAAAATTAAGTAGTTTTAAAAGTTATTAATGCAAGTAAAAGTAAGCTCACTGACATTAAAAATATTGTGGCAACATTATTGAAGAACAGCAGGTTTGAGAGGTTAATCAGCACATTATAACCAGAAACTAAAGAAATCCCGTTCAATCCCATAGTTTTAATGCAACCCTTCACACAAGAGGGTTGGCTCAGTTATTGAAGCCTTAAGTGAGTAACACGCCGTTTTAGCAGAGTTTTATTGACATAATGACAGGAGCCTGCACTCGACGTTAATGAAGTGGCAAGGCAAGATTAGAGAATAATATAAGTGAAAATTCCGACAGCCTTTATACTGGGAATAGTTCATCGGTTAAGACCCAGTCTGAGATCGCAGATTCAGAATAGAAGACTGGAAACAGCAAATGATAGCGTCAGGATTAAGGAGCTTCAGTCCTGACTGATTTGAGAATATGATGGAACAAGGAAACTTGTTAACCGGACTAGTATAACTGAAAATTATCAAATAACCGAGACCGATTCTAATAAGAGTGCATCAAAGAACCATAAAAGCATATGGTACAAAGAAAAGCGGCAAAAAAACACAGTGTCTAGGAGAAGCTTCAGAGCAATTCTACGGTTAACAGACAGTGGGGAATTGACTTCAAAACCATGAAGAGGGAAGCATATATTCAATCTTACATTAAGTAAGGTGGTTTCTACTTCACTGATGTTTCTACTGTATGCACGGCCTTCCTTAGAGATGTGTTCTGGGAAGATGACTCATGAAAGAAAGAAAAGCGAGGCTGCAAACCAGCAAAATATGTCAAAGACTGGAGCGAACTTGAATGGGGGGGAGGGGCGCTGTCTCAGGCATGAACAAAAAAAATGTATTCCGAACGGGGACGCAATTAAGTTATAGCTGTTTCGATAAGCCGTGTGGGTAATAGGTAAAAATCTAAGATGGTGACTGGCTATCTCACTACAGACCACAGAAGGTCATGAAGTCTTTATCAAGTTAAGGTTTACCATTTAATTATGACGACAATCCGCGAAAGACAGTTTGGAGGAATTCCGTGGAGGACTGCAATAAAGGTGATGACATAACTTATTGATATTGCAAGAGCATGTGGTAATAAATAGTAACCATACAGAAGTCGACAATAACTTTTCCCTTAATAGAAAGTTTTTAAGAGATAGGGAGGCCCAGATGTGGAGGTCGAAAAAACAAAAGTCCCCTCCCCCCCCTCCGATAATGTGCTGGCACCGTCTCTGCCAATCACCCATTTAGACAGAAAACTAAGACCTCTTAGGTTAGGGATACATACACGAGCAAACGTGGGGTTGATAATAAGAGGTAAAATCTGGTAGTCTCGGTCAAGCCAATGACGCAATAACTATTAAGTTAAAATGACGAGACTAAAAGTAGCGACGGAGACCTAATGATGAGAAGCTTGTTTGATGAAAGACACCCTACCCATGTCAGCTTAGATGGGTAAATGTATAGGTCAACTTATGGGGTGCAGGAGTGTTCATAGGAATAAGTAAATAAAGCGGACAACAATCCAGGGCCGGAGATACGTGGGACTCAAGTTTAGGCAGTCACTAGATATTTATGAGATCTCTTTCTGAAATTTAGTAGCCTCTGTCTCTGCAGCAGGGGAGCATTAAAAAAAAGCAACATCAGCTGGAGCTGTTAAAATTGATAATATTTTCTAGGCAAGGATAACCGATAGGCGAGAAAACGAGATTTACATTTTTCACTACCCCACGAGAGCTTTGGCAGAAGAAATAGATGTTCGGCTGCAAGATTCATGGCCAAGGCATCGTCTATGAATTCTGTGGTCAATTAGTGAAAACGGCTATGGATAAGAACTGAGACCGCGCCCACCACAGGGTTTTTAGAGATGTGAACACAAGAAGAATAACTAGTAGAGTGCGAATGGCTTGGCCCAGATTACTCAACCACGCAGTGTTTTCTTTTTCGCAGTTATCTTTTTGAGTTTTATAAATGTCTATATCCATATGTCTCCATTAATCCAAGAACAAAGGAAGGGGGGGGGGTAAACAGAACGTATTTGCATATACCTCACAAAGTAAAAGTTCAATGAAAATAATATTTCTTATTTATCCTAGTAATGAAGTGATTCATGATATAACAGCTTATTATTAATATAACATGAGTAGGAGTGGGGGGAAGCGGAAAACTATAAAATCCGAATATCTCGGTTAATATTCATGATACAGAAAATATGTATAGGACTATATTTATAGAACATTTAATTTGCAATAAGATTGGTTCTATACAGTTTTTCTCTAAAAGAAATCTGCTATAAAGTGATAAATCGAAACGACGGATCTTTCTTTCTACCCAACTCAACCCAGTTAAAAAGGGTGTTAAAGAACATCGCTCAGAGAACAGAGGCTCCTCAGCAACCCCTAATTGCCTATAATACAGATAGTATATTATAATATAATGTCACGTTTACCATACGATTCCGTGCATCCTGCGTTGATTCTGATCACACTTATGTGCTGCTCCTTGATGCCACCAAATATTTTTCAAAGCTTCTTCATTTACAGCCCAGTAGCGAGACTAAAGTTTCACTGTCAGACATGAACACGTGTCTAATCGCGGTTTTGTATAGCATTCGTTTCACTTTTCGAGAGAGGTTCTTGAATCGGGAAGCTTTCTGCAGGGCTTAGAGCCAACTAGTCTCTGTAGCTATTCATTTTCCCAGATATTTAAATGCTGGTCAAGTAGAATTAGAGTATCCTCTAAAATAAAGAACTTAGTGGTCTATCTTGACAATCGTATGCACTTCTTACTTGTCACTATTTACACAGAAACCTCAGCCGAGTGAGGAAGCGAAAAAGAACAAATTAATGATAAAATTAAAATTTCTTAGCTAGAATAAGACATTTTTATTCTGACAACAGATAAAGATCATCATGTGAAGTCAACCGGGTAGTCTAGTAGAGCTAGGAGCGTAGCCTGGTTCACAAGAGGCAGAAAATAGAGGGTACTTGAGATATAAATAGGAGGTACTTCAAAGAGAGATAGAGAGAAAATCCCTTGGGGGGGGGGCTGCGTAAAATAAGCAGATTTGGGTCTAAAACACTATTGAACTAATCTCACGATACATCTTATATTTCTAAGAAAAATCCGATGATTGGAAGTGAGGTTTATAGAATAATAATTGTAGAACGTCAATAGTTTAACTAGATATGTTCTATAACAGTTTTCCATACGACTTATAATAGCTGCTTTCAGTCCTTAACGACGATGGACTTTGGTGTTGAATGAAACGGTTCAGGTATAGATCAAATAAACATTTTCGAGTAAAGCCATTAAATCTTAAATTATTTATATATGTTGTTGCAAATAAACGAATAAATATTTATTTTCAAAAATCGCGATATGAGTAAATCAATAGCTGATTTCCTTTGAGGGAAATTGGCTAAAAAGTTAAGAGAATAATGTGGAGGACCGAATAAATATTTATTTTCGAAAATCGCGATATGAGTAAATCAATAGCTGATTTCCTTTGAGGGAAATTGGCTAAAAAGTTAAGAGAATAATGTGGAGGACCGAATAAATATTTATTTTCGAAAATCGCGATATGAGTAAATCAATAGCTGATTTCCTTTGAAGGAAATTGGCTAAAAAGTTAAGAGAATAATGTGGAGGACCGAATAAATATTTATTTTCGAAAATCGCGATATGAGTAAATCAATAGCTGAATTCCTTTGAGGGAAATTGGCTAAAAAGTTAAGAGAATAATGTGGAGGACCGAATAAATATTTATTTTCAAAAATCGCGATATGAGTAAATCAATAGCTGATTTCCTTTGAGGGAAATTGGCTAAAAAGTTAAGAGAATAATGTGGAGGACCGAATAAATATTTATTTTCGAAAATCGCGATATGAGTAAATCAATAGCTGATTTCCTTTGAGGGAAATTGGCTAAAAAGTTAAGAGAATAATGTGGAGGACCGAATAAATATTTATTTTCGAAAATCGCGATATGAGTAAATCAATAGCTGATTTCCTTTGAGGGAAATTGGCTAAAAAGTTAAGAGAATAATGTGGAGGACCGAATAAATATTTATTTTCGAAAATCGCGATATGAGTAAATCAATAGCTGATTTCCTTTGAAGGAAATTGGCTTAAAAGTTAAGAGAATAATGTGGAGGACCGAATAAATATTTATTTTCGAAAATCGCGATATGAGTAAATCAATAGCTGAATTCCTTTGAGGGAAATTGGCTAAAAAGTTAAGAGAATAATGTGGAGGGCCGAATAAAACCAAACTCAGTAGGTGTTTTAGCACAAATCCTAATTTGTAAGGATTATAGGCTAAATATACTCCCTCTTATCCGTCCTCACCAGAGTCAAGCAGGAGAATCAGTTAATCTAGAGGATATAAGAAAAATAAAAAGGACTAGGTGTATTATTTTAACTTAAGTAATGTGGAAAAATTAAAATCAAAACTAAATCTATATAGGTCATATAAATTCAATAAGAAATGCTTTAGATTAATTTCATGTAAATGTTTACTCTATGACTGTTAGTTACTAAGGTGAATGTATAGTTGTCCACTATTGTGTTCTGCGATGAAAATCGGCGTCAATTTTTTTCACAGATTACATTACATTATATTTACATTTCTATTTGAACCCGTCAAGGAAAGTTAAATACGCTAGTTTCAAATAAACTATTGATGTCGTTTCACTAATACAAACCGGCATTGGGTTTCCCATTTGAAGCCAGAATTTCGGATTGAATAGTTTTAAATTAAATTTAAAGCATCCATCTTTTGTGTATATTTAGATTTCTTCAATTAACAAATTTTTGTTCTTAATTATAAATTTACTTATTCTTTATTATTTTAATTAAATTAAAATACAACTCAATAAAGGGCATAAACATATTAATTCATTAAGAAAAGCTTTAGAATTACTTAATATAATAATGTATAATAATTTCAACTAAGGATCTTTTAGTTTAACTAAATTTCATAACATTATAACATTTGCACATATGCATACGGTACTTAACGGTTATCGGGAGGCCACCCTATTAAAGACGATTATTAAATCATAATCAAATTAATTAAAAGAAAATCACTTTATAGTTAAAAATAACACTTCTAGAATTTGTAAATAACAAAATGATTAACGGGAGGCCACTCATTATTTACAGGCAAAATATTTACTGGTTCAAAACCGCATATCGCTTTTCGCTGTCATTGCTATCGCTGTAGGCCAGGCAACCTTTGGCATGTTGAGGGCCAAACTTTAGTGTACAAATACGTTTGAGAGCCACTTTTGAAACCAGTGCATTATAAAGCAGTGTTCACAATTTTTAATGATAGATATCAGACATGAAATTATAACGACTATGTAATTATAATAAAATTGATTAAAATAACAAAATGAAATGAAAAAAAATAAAAATGAGTCACTTGCTGTCTTTCCATATGAGCGCATGCAAGTAGCTCTAAAGATGGAGACAATGGTTTTCGAAAGCGCTTAACGCTGAAATAAAAAACTTGTGAAGAATTGGACGTCTTTTTCTCTCTCCAAATGAAAAAAGTCCGTCACGCAGGGGCTGCGTAAACTAAGCAGATTTCCCACGTGAAGTTTTACAATAGAGAAATCTGCCTAATAACAACAGTAGTTGTAATGAATCTCTAAACCTATTCACGAGGTACGATTAGTGACGAAAACGGCCGCCCTAGCTCTCGGCGGAATGTCCCGAACATAGCCGACTCCTGCCGACCACAGAATAAATGTATAGAACAATATTTATAGTAAATTTAATTTGCAATAAGATTGGTTCTATACAATGTTTTGATCCGACGTATGATAACGGAGATATTTCGAATTTTCAAAAAACCTCCCCTCTAAACCCCCCCTCCCACGGGTCCGATTTCAGCCATTAACGAACTTGATCTTTCTTTTTACATAAAACGACTAAATATCGAGTTTGGTAACGATTAAATAATAATTGCGACCGCTAGAGCGGTAACAGACAAATATATATATATATATATATATATATATATATATATATATATATATATATATATATACAGTTTTGAACGGACCTCATTTTCGTCATCTCCTGGGTAGGATCGATGGACATTTGAAGAAATATTTCGAAAATCGCGTCATGAGTACAACCTCAATAGCTGATTTCCCTGAAGAGAAATCTGCTAAAAAATAGGTACAACATTATAATTAAATCGTACAAATTGGAATTATTACAAACCACAAAAGTTAAAGAGCAACACCGAAATCAATGAGCTTGAATTTGGGAAACTAATCCATCGATGCTTGGATTAATTCCACTGATACAAAGTCGAAAAGAATTTTTCAAATTATCGTCAGTCAGCCGTGTACGATGTTTTGATTTATTAAGTTTCATCACTGAAAAGAACTGTTCGCATTTATAAGTAGTGCCAAACGCACAAATCTCTCCTCGCCTTCCTCATTTGGAGTTAGTAGTGTAATATTTTTCTTTAATTGGGGTTTTTCAAAATGTCTCGAGGGCCATATCATACCTTACCGCGGGCCAGTGGTTGCCCACATATGCTTTAGGCTGTTCATACATGACTAGGTAATCTTAGTCATTCTGTTACTTTTGTTATCAGAAAATGAGTGGTCGTTTAATAACAATTCCCTTTTTTATTGGTTTTTATAAGGTGGCTTTACTTAAACTATTTTAGTATTATAACAAGAAAATGTGTGAATCGCTTAAATTGCGACACACCTAAATAAATAATAACACCATTTCATGTGTATCATCACCACTTGGTGATCGTTTATTGTCATACCACATGGACAGTGCCTTGCAGAGTCCATGTGGAAGACGACGGCCGGAAACGACCGCTTTATTCAGGTACTCCGCGACAACCAGTTTTGGGCTAACTCATAATTTTCATTTTGTCATTCAAATAAATTCTAGAAGTGTTATATTAAAAACTAAAGTGTTTTTTTTTTTTTAATATGATTTAATAATCGTCTTTAAGTAGTTGGCCTCCCGATAATCGATAAGTACCATATATATATATATACATACATACATATATATCTATATATATATATATATATATATATATATTTATATATACGCGCGCACACACAGGCACGCGCGCCCGCACACACACACACACACACACACACACACACACACACACACACACACACACACAGAGGCATGCGCGCACATACATATTTATAATGTTGACAGCTACCCTCAAGGAGGAAATTATTAACCCTCAAGGAGGGTGCGATTTCACCACAGTACATTAATTCTTTTATTCAAAATTGTAACATCCTACTTTCCAGGATACTAGGGATTCAAGTATCCAACGAATGTAACGAAGTATGAAACAAATAGAGTTAAAAAAAAAGTCCGTCACGCAGGGGCTGCTTAAACTAAGCAGATTTCCCTCGTGAAGCTTAATAATAGATAAACCTGTATACTGCTAACACAACACCACCGTGAATATTAAGTGAATAAAAATAAATGGGAATGTGAAATCTTTCTTTTTGCATAAAACGACTAAATATCAAGTTTGATAACGATCAAACAAAAATTGCGACCGCTAGAGCGGCAACAGTTCCCTTAGGGTAAATCTGCTAAAAGTCGGAGCAAAGTAGACCTGACAATTTCCTTTTTCTTCAATATCCTTTAAACATTTAAAGACGTGTTTTTGTGTCAGAAGCGATGCTTTGCTTTCTTTATGTCTGAGTGTATCTAACTTGTGCAAAGAATTGATTACTCTGACGTGAGATTTTAGTTTCCATGGCTCGGCTAAATTACAATTAAACACCCCAACATTTCTCATTATTGATCAGAAATAATAACAACACACTCAAATATAATGAGGTTAATATTATTTGTTACAATTTACACTTCAGCCATTGCAGCTTACTTTAACTTAAAATTTAATGGGATGTTCGTTCGAATCTGGATCATTAAGATATATTATTGTCAAAATTTCAATCTTCTATTACGAATAGTTCAGAATATATATATATATATATATATATATATATATATATATATATATATATATATATATATATTTAAACAGACACACTTGTATAAAATACTGTAGATAAGCCGTCCCGATTAACCATTTCAGAACGAAGTAGACGTCAATAAAGAACATAACATAATTAAGGAAAACCTTGGACCCATGACTCTCAATTAGTTCAACACACTTCCAGCTGTCTCAGTCCCACGAAATATTGAAGATGTATACCAAACTTCAACTCGATCCGAACATTAAAGTGATCATTATTCAATTAAATGCCACCAAATTTCTTTATTACATTACATTAGGGCTCGGTTACGGTCGTCAATTACACATTTGACTAGGAGAATGTGGTTTTGGATCTGGTATTATCATTTGTCAAAAGTTTTAATTTTAAGCTTAATTGGTTCAGAAAATGCTAAGGAAACCCTTGGACTATATCTTTGGCATTTTGTAATTAGTATGAGTTAAAAAACTTCCGGATATCGGAACCATAAAATATACATCAACGATCCAAGGAAAACTAAATATAGAATTTCTGCTCATTTCGATTATTACTGAAATTCTCATTGAATTAAACATAGACAAATAACTTTCGCTCTCAACGTGCATAACATTTCAATGAAAACTCTGAGTAAAGAAACTACAAACGAGATATAGTAGAATTACTAGTAACGGCAAGACTCACTCAAGTGACGAAAACGTTCAGTCATAAGGTGAAAGGTTTAAAAGTGACGTACCTTGATCTCGTAAACACCGACGATTCACTCCAACTCGCGAAGAGAGCTAAAGCCAAATGACAGAGGCTAGTAGAAGAGAGAGGACATCAGTTTTGCGCCCTTGGAAATCGAGGAGAGAGGCTTCGAAATCAACTTCTAACAACCACTCCCGAAGAAGACAGCAACCAATTCAGACACTTTAAATGCCTCATATATTAATATATGAAGTTCAATAGCACAAATAAAATTCTGGCACTATGTTATATTTTGAATGCAGATTAGATAACTCGAAAGATTAAATTTCTTGAAATCACTGTGAATAATAAATCCCATCTAGAATTTTACTTGACACCACATCGGGATAGCTTTTCCTATGTAATAGGAATTCCCGGTATGTGTGCAAATCTGGGGTCAGTAAAAATGCAGTGTACCAAAACGCATGACATTGAATAAATATCAAAATCTTAATTATTCTATGACCTTTAAATAGATTAATTATCTTATTCTAATGTGGCATAAATATCAATGAAAATTTGAAAAAATAAATTAATAAAATTATGAAATGAACCATGATAAATACCTACATTACCATAGACATTTGGGGGGTCATCCAGTCAGAAATTTTAAATTTAAGAAAACATTGGTTTGACATAACAACAATTGAAGATTCCTATGGACCATTAATAGTTAGCAAAATGATAAAAAAAGAAGTTTTAACTTTAAAAGGCAAACAACAAAATAAAATTCATTAAACCACTAATCCTTCACTAAACTAATAAATAATATTCTTTCTGAGGGCATAAGGTAACCTTCTTCTAATAACACCTGGAAATTAAAACATTTGATAGTGGAATCAGAATCGACGGATAAAGAAGAAGTTTCAATGGAATAAAAGAAAAAAAAATAATATTACTCACATTAATGATTATACTTTATAATTTATAAGTCAAGAAAAACTTTCAGGGATTTCAAGAAGACGTAATGTTAAAAATTAATTACGTATCCATTTTTTTCTTCCTACTTAAAATTAAAAAATAGAGCACAAAAAGTGTGAGCTATAAGTTAAAATTTTTAACAATAATAAAACACTGATATGTGTGTTTGTAAGAAAAAATATACAATATGAAGTAAACATTTTAACATAAAAAAGTGAATATTATTAAATGTTCTAAAATTAATTAATACAAGATAGCAATTAAAAAACAACTCGAGAATGAACTATTTATTCATGGTGTTGTCATTAAAAGCCACCAGGATGAACAGTTTCTTGATTTGACTACTTTATTTCAAGTAAAATAAGCAATCAACATAAACACATAAAAATCATTTATAAATATATAAAAGTTTCTCAGGTTCCACTCACCAAGAGCTGATTTAAGTTAACTCAGTAAAATATATTCGCTATCTCTTTGTCCTCAACAACATATTGTTCAGTATCCCACATTCAAATGAAAAACTCACGAACACAAGGAACCGTAAACAAAATAAGTTGCTCCTGTCACACCTAACCTAACAACTCCACAGTTCACACTGACAGTGGTTTCTTAACAGACTTCAAAAGTCAAAAACAGCTGATTTGACAGAGCAGCCAACTTAACACGAACTTAAGTTATAAAATATTAATTACCACATTTAAAAGTAAATAAGGGTAATATATTTAGCATATCTTACACTTTATTAGTACACTATTTTTTTAAATGAAAATTTTTAAGTTCAATATATTAAAACGTCATTCCTAACATGTTTATATTGTAATATTTAAAATCACGTTTTTCAAAAATATTTCCGTTTTAAATATTTATTATTAATTATTAGTAATTTTTAAAGTATATATTTTATGATAATATTCATATCTTCATACAAACTCTAAGCCTTGTATCAACGTCCACTAGTTTTCACATATTTAGGTGATCGTGAAAGTAGCTGGTTATATCTCTTGTTGTTCAGGCACGATGGTGAGTTAATGTTTCTATTATTTTATCCTTTATTATTTATACAATCCGTTCACGTGTACTATTATTAAATGGTTAGCTTATCACATTTAATTTAAATTAATTTAAAACTAATGTTAATTTTGGCTTGCCTGTTGAAAGTTCATAGTTTCTACTTGTAAACAACACACGTTCATTTTTAACAGCATTATTTATTTAAACTCATCTTGTTACAGGGTCGTGTAAGGACTAAAACTGTAAAAAAGGCCTCAAGGGCTATCATTGAAAAGTATTATACTCGCTTAACCTTAGACTTCCATACCAACAAAAGGATATGCGAAGAAATTGCAATCATTCCTACGAAACCTTTGAGGAATAAAATTGCTGGGTATGTAAGACACCATAATTTACTTGTATTATTATTTGTCGATTTTAACTGTAATGACAGCTAGATATACTTTTGTATTTATTCATTCCTATTTAATATTTGTTCCATCAGAATTGTATTCAAATCATTAGACCATTCTGTTAAATTATTTCAAAATGAAAATAAATGGTTGTTAAAGTCACTTTTCTATACATTGTTAATTTTTTGAAATCAGAAATGCAATGTCTAAAGAGCTGAACATGGTGTTTCACGATTTTTTCTCTCTTATTTATGAATTATTATTAAGGTCTGTATTGCAAATAGAATTACAGACTTGCTGAGAAAGTGAATTCTTTTGTGCATACCATAAAGTCTATAATATTTATTTGTGAATTTCATTATATATATTCTTTATGCTAATTCATCAAAAACAGAAGTCACTGTTAGTACTAAAACATAAGATTATATTAGCCACCATAAAACAGTGTATTAGTTACCAGGTTTTATTTAAGAATATGATTGAAACTCAAATTTAGTTTGATTTTTTTTCATTGTTTACAATAGTTTTTATAATAAAACTAGTTATAGTGTCCTAGCACTTGGCACCTAAAACAGGTTGTATAATTGCATGTGTGTGTATATTATATATATTAATCTTGAATGCCTTGCCAAAAAAAGCTGTTTTTAAAGCAAACTTGTCATTGAGGAAGTGTATATTCTGTACATGCTAATAAATAATAGTCCCAGCCAAATATGTTGAAAAAGCGCTAGCAAATCCTTCAATCCTCTTCAGCTTTGCTTTGTTTAAATTACTTATTTATTAATATTTTGAGCATTCACATTCCTTAAGATAATACACTATGTTTTAATTGGGTATGCCTTGATTGGCACTTGAGCATAAAAATGATTCTGTGGGACTCAATATCTTCCAGGGGCTCAGGTTAACCATGTGAGTTAGTTGCCTTTAATCTCGCCTGGTAAACCTAGAGTGGTGAGTTAGATTCCCGCCTGGACAAAGGAATTTATTCAGTGACGGAATTCATTAAATTAAATCCTGAATGTCACCCTGGCTAGAAAAGGGTGTTAACCTGTAGATAACTGTCCCAGTTAGCCTACGTTGCAAAAGGTGGACGTTATTAAATAATTTAATTTATATCTTTCACAGCAGCCTGATGCATGCCTTAAACTCTATATTAGGTACTTATCGGTTCATTTAAAGAGGATCATCAAACCATGATAAAAAGAAAATAACTTTATCATTTAAAATTTATAAATGACAAAATGTTATTATGAATTAAAGATTGCCCATAACTGAACGATGTCACGGAGTAGCCACATAAAGCGCTCATCAAATAAGGCTGTCCAAGTGGTGTCTGGTAGTGCACCTTTGCCTTTTATTAAGCCATTTAGCACAATACCACACCCTTTACTTGATTTACTTGTAGATATGAAAATCCTGTTTTTTTCCCCGTTATTTAGTATTGTAACCTTTCCAGCAATCTGACATCGTAGAACCTGGCTGAACAAATTTCGTAATAAGTTCAAATAGTGTCTCATGGATTACTGGCGTTTGGCAAAAGTTATCAAAATAAAAATCAAAATTTATCTCATATAGGAGAATACATTTATTAGAGATATAGAGTGAACTTTGATACAACTTTTGGTTTTCCAGGAAACAATTCTTCCAATCTTCTGTTTCTCCTTGTGTGGTTGAGTATAATTATAAATTCTAGACATGTCTTTTAAACAATAAAGTTTTCTTTTTATTCTGATTTAATAATCATCCTTTTATTCTAATTTTATAATTAATGAGTGGCCTCCATTAACTGATAATTACTCTAAATTACTTCTGGCACTAAAATGCCCAGGATCTGAACAATTCCGGTTTTTTCTAGCATGCCTAGAATTCACAGAATATATTTCAGTTTCAAATCATATTCCTAAGATCCAACATCATAATTACTGTTGTAATTATGCTACAGTAATTGCAATGTAGTCTGCTGTATAGCGAAATGCCATTATAACAACACTTGTACCTAATACATTTACTTAAAAAGTCTGTATCAGCTATTGAGATGGTATTCATGACACAATTTTCGAAAGATTTTCTCAAATGGTTCATGGATCCTACCCCGGAGATGATGGAAATGAAGTCCATTCAAAACTACATCTATATATATATAAAATTGTAACCTCTGTCTGTACATTGATTTTTTTCGCGAAATTTCACGATAACTTTTCGTTTCACATGTCATAGACAACATAACTGCATTTTGTTTCTTTCGTGTATGTTTGTTTGTTTGTTACCTTTTCACGCATAAACGGCTGAACCGAATTTTTTGAAACTTGGTATGTATATTACTACTAACCCAACTTAGACTTTAGGGTATATTAAAATTCTCTGAGATGAACAGGAGTGGGGGTTATAAGGGAGGCCTGAAATTAAAAATAGCGATATTTCGTTTCCTATTGGATTTTCGGAAAATATGAATATAACAAAAGTTGTTTATTTTGTTATTTAGAGTAACTTTTGATATGTACATTTTTTTCGAATACTGATTTATAAACGAGATATACGCTAAAACCTATAGCGGAAGTGAACAGTTTAATTTGACACAAAAGACTCAACCAAATTAAATAAAACTCTGTATGCGTATTAGCACTAATGCCTCCATTACAATAAGCGGTACCAACATTTCTAGGGACGGGCAGGAGTGGGGGTTATAAGATAGGCCTGAAATTAAAAATAGCGATATTTCGTTTCCTATTGGGTTTTCGGCAAATTTGTACATTACAAAAGTTATTTATTTTATTATTTAGAGTAACTTTTGTTATATACACTTTTTTCGTATACCGAATTATAAACGAGATATAAACTAAAACCTATAGCGGAAGTGAACAATTTTATTTGGCACAATAGACCCAACCGAAATAAATAAAACTCGGTATATGTATTAGCACTAACGCTTTCATTATAACAAGCCATACCAACATTTCTAGGGACAGGCAGGAGTGGGAGTTATAAGGAAAGCCAAAAATTAAAAATAGTGATATTTCGTTTCCTATTGGCTTTTCGGCAAATATGAACATAACAAAAGTTGTTTATTTTGTTATTTAGAGTAACTTTTGCTATATACACTTTTTTCGTATACTGAATTATAAACGAGATATACGCTAAAACCTATAGCGGAAGTGAAGTATAAGGGTGGTCTGAAATTAAAAATAGTGATATTTCGTTTCCTATTGGGGTTTCCGGAAATATGCACTTAACAAATGTTGTTTATTTTGTTATTTAGAGAAACATTTATTATATACACTATCGTCGTATAATGAAGTATAAACGAGATATACTCTTAAAACTAGAGCGGGAGCCTATAATTTTGTTGGGCACTAACGATTGAGCCGAACTTATAAAAAAAACTCGGTATGTGAATTATCATTAATTCTTCCAAGATTATAAGCTATATTAACATTTTTAGGTTCAAACAGGAGTGAGGGAGGAGGGGTGTTGTAGGGGAGGCCTGAAATGAAAAATAGCGATATTTCGTTTCGCATTGATTTATCGATAAATATGCACATAACAATAGTTGTTTATTTTGAGTAACATTTTTTGTATTCACTTTTTTTGTAAAATGGTGTAAACACGGGATATACGCTAAAACTATAGTCGGAGTCATTCATTTTATTAGTGTTTATTTAAGCGTTTTTAATGAATGCATATTATGAAAAATGATTTTGTGTTAGTCACGTATGATAACTCTGAATATGATTCGGATTAGTGAGGTTATATATCTCCGTCGCCTCCTTCTCATTTATTTTTTTAGTTTTCCTAGAAAATAACATTGTTATTTATTTCCAATAGAAATGTAAACCATAAGAGCATTTCCGTTATTTAATTTGTATAAAGTATTATTTAAACAAAGTCATGCTGAATTGGCACAAGGAGCGTTAGCGGAAGTTGTAGGGAAGCAAACTCTTTGGTTCTGCTAATATATATCTTATTTCCGATATTTTGATGTTATTGAAACAAATATGTACCATCATAACAATTTGACGTTAATGGTAATGCCATTATGAAAAAAGACAATATCCGGTTAAACTTAATATGATTTAAAGTATTACTTATTTTGCTGGGAGGGCTACAATCTCTTCCCCTCACCTATCTCTTTAAATATAAATGAAATTATTTTTAGGGTAATACTATTATTTAATTCCGTCAGGTAGATAAATTATTAAAATAATACTCTCAATAATTTAAGGAAAACATGGTGTTTAGCACTCATGCTGGACCGGAAGATGACAGGAGTCTAAACAGTTAATTGAGTTATCTTCTTTCCAGTGAAACGCTGCCATTCCTAGAAGTGATTTCCACTGAGCTCTGCTATTATGCTATTACGAATATAATCTAATATACAAAACTATGCTTAAACTACATGTGCTCCTGACAGGAAATACGTTTCATTATATATTTAATTGTAATAAATGCAATCCAATACTATGATTTTAAGTATTAAAAAAGGAGACTTAAAAAGTGGAAAGGGATAGATTAGGAACACATTTTTATTTATTCTTCAACAGTAAAATTTCTCATTTATAAGTCGCCTGTCTGACCCTCACGGGAAAACAATACGCCCAGACGGGAAGTGTAGTAAACATTGAAGCCTTGGCCAAAAAAATAATATGCACACAGCAACGACGGGTATAGACCCTAAACACTGGGACTGGGAAATGTCAAAATACTGTGCAAACTAAAGGGTTACCAAAAAAATACCATCATCATTCAGTCTCAAATGAATTCCCGGGCGAAGCCGGGTACTTTAGCTAGTATATATATATATATATATATATATATATATATATATATATATATATAAATATAAAATTGTAACCTCTGTCTGTACATTGATTTTTTTCGCGAAATTTCACGATAACTTTTCGTTTCACATGTCATAGACACCATATCTGCATTTTGTTTCTTTTGTGTATGTTTGTTTGTTTGTTACCTTTTCACGCATAAACGGCTGAACCGAATTTTATGAAACTTGGTATGCATATTACTACTAACCCAACTTAGACTTTAGGCTATATAATTTTCTCTGAGGCGAACAGGGGTGGGGGTTATAAGGGAAGCCTAAAATTAAAAATAGCGATATTTCGTTTTCTATTGGTTTTTCGGCAAATATGCACATAACAAAAGTTGTTTATTTTGTTATTTAGAGTAACTTTTGTTATATACACTTTTGTTGTATAGTTAGGTTCGAACGGGAGGGGGGTTATAAGGGAGGCCTGAAATAAAAATTCACCATATTTACATGTATAAGTGACGGGAAATATAAAAATATCGAAGACTGTGAAGCCTTATCGAACAAATAATTCTATTATTAGCAAATCCACGGCAACGACGGGTATCAATCCTAAACACTGGGACGGATAAATGTCAAAATATTGTGCAATGTAAAGCCTGCTAAAAAATACCATCACCATTCAGCCTCAAATCAATTCCCGGGCGAAGCCGGGTATCTGAGCTAGTATATATATATATATATATATATATATATATATATATATGTGTGTGTGTGTGTGTGTGTGTGTGTGTGTGTCTGTCTGTTATTGCTATAGTGGTTGCAGTTTTTGTTTGATTGTGATCAAACTTGATTTTTAAATGTTTCTTATAAATATAAAGGTTAAGTTCATTAATTGCTGAAATCTGATCAGTGGGAGGGAGGAATTTTGAAAATTTGAAATATCTCAATTATTATACGTTGGTTAAAAAAATTGAATAGATCCAATCTTATTGGAAATTAAATGGTCTATAAATCTTGTTATATATGTTTGTTTTTTGTTGTTGTTTTTTTCAGTCATTATCATCATAATTAACAGGGATAATTGCATTTTTTAGTTTCCATCCTTCAGTAAATCCCTACTCCTCACCATATTAACAATAATTTGTTATTTCATGAGCCACATTAATAAAAGCTTAAATACCAAAAATTGTCTCAATTGAACTTTTATTATGTGAGATACATGCAAATATCTAGTGTGATAACGCCATCAATTAAGATTTTCTAGTCTTGATTCAAAAATGATTGTTTGATCTATACCATACTGAATACTTAACCGTTTAATTCAACTATAATGTTCATATATGTTAATGGCTGAAATCGGACCAGAAATAGGGGGAGGTTTGAAATTTCAAAAGATCTCCTTTATTATGAGTAAAGGATTTCAATTATCAAGATTGCTTGTATAACACTATTCCATAGAAAAGAACATTGAAGTATATTTCCCACCCTTTTATTAACTTATTGTTTTTTTGGAATTGGAGGGGGGGGGAGGCTGGAGATAGTGTTTAGTACAAGCTAATTCCACTAATGATAATGAATAAATCCATATTGGAATAATTTATTTATTTTATTTAAAATGCATTTTCTGCTTCTTCGACAACTCTACAATCTTATCGAATGATTGTATGATTCATATAATGCATTCTCGATATAAGTCTCATCTCTTACTTCACTAACAAATTTAAACATCTTCTTTGTACTCAAAATTGAAAATATTTTAATCCGTTTCTGTATATTTTGTAGCTGGTAGTTAAATTACTCTGCTCCTCAGAAACACTAATATAACAAACAAAAAAAACGGAAAAAATAATACTCCAGAGAAAGAAGTATTAAAGTCTTCAGTGCTATACAGACATTTCTGAACCCCTGGCTGTCCGCTGAATCATGCAGTCATTTTAGAGCTAATTTAACTTAAGTTTTAGTTTAGTAGATATACTTGCAAATGATCTACAGACAAACAATATTAAGACAACTGGCCTACCAAAAACCAGTGACCCTTTTTCTTCCCCAATTTCTTCTAGACCTTCATAAACTATTTTTCTAGCTTCTTAACAGCCTCCCATTAGTTTAAAAAGAATCTAGTTAATTAAATAAAGCACATTGTAATAGAATAAACAACCCTTGAACATGGTGGTAGGAGATGAAATGGGTAATTTTTATTAATTGATTCCTGTCGGAAATATATCTAGCATATAGCCTTACTACATCTGAATATTTCTCTGGATGTATATTATTGATGGTGTTTCAATGTTCTGTATCCTAATATTATTTAATTTTGCAGTTTTGTTACTCATTTAATGAAACGTCTTCGCCATTCACAAGTTCGGGGAATTTCTATCAAACTACAGGAAGAAGAAAGAGAAAGAAGGGACAACTATGTTCCTGATGTATCTGCACTTGAGCAAGATGTCATTGAAGTTGACCCAGAGTCTCATAGCATGTTGAAGATGCTGGTATGTTTTTCAAATAATTTACCTGAACTATCTTTTTCCACCAATTTCTTCGAATTTTCATAAATTAGACGAGAACGAATGAGCGTTTAGTTCAATTAGTAAAATGGAAATGCTTACATTTCCTTTATTATGCATCATATCAAAAATACATAAGCAATCTTGTTGATCAAGTTGGAAGGAAATATGGAGCTGAATATATGATTTGATATCACCATTGAAAATGCCATGCTTTTTCTATAACCAAGGACAATATTCATTCTTCAATCTTTAAAGTAAAAAATAAAAATTTAAAAACTTGTGTTTTTGAGTTAAAGTAACCCTGCTGTTGAAACTAGATTTCGATATGTCCTCATGGGATCTACTGCCCCAATATGCAACTCCAATCTTTTCCCTAGTGCTGATAAATCTCCCATTTCCTTAGAGTAATTCAACAGGATCTGACTCCTTAATCATATTGGCGGTTGTACTGGAATTCTCTGTTTGTCATTTTTCTGAAGATATTCCTAGGAATCCTTTAAATCGTTATAGGGCAATGGCTGCAAATAGTTACAAGGTGTCTGCTAATGGAGGAAACGAGTGATTACTCCTGAATGTTCCGTTGTTGAGATCCGAGAAACCCGTTCCCAGCCACTCAACCCGAGTTTCAATGAGTGCGGGAGAGGCCACACTAGTGGCCCTTGCACTATAAAGGTTTAAGGAAACTATTCTACACCTCCCTTAAATTAATCTTCCCTTTAAAGAAAATTCAAGATTCTGTAGGCAATTCTTAATGCCTTGCTTTGGTTTGCTCATATCATATTTCATCTGGGCCAATTTCATAGCCCCACTTTCAACACCACTCTGTGGCATAAAAAATTCTCACTGTATGTATTGAAAGAAAATTTAAAAAAAGTAAAAGCAAACCTATAATTGAGTGAACAAAACTCGCTGCAGAAATTTCTGTAATTATCAGATGCGATGTAGTAGCAGTACAGTAAACATTGTCCTTAAGAAAATAGCATTGCATGATCAAACTGCAGGGAAAAAATCTTTGTTAGGAAAGTGAAAAAGAAAAACATTATTTCTCTTGCAAAAGATCCCAATGAATTCTGGCAGGGGACAATATTCAATGAAGAGCACAAAATAGAACTTCTCTACCAGACGCCAACATAACGTGTTTTTGTAGGACAGTCAATGAAGAGCTCAATTTGCAGAACATAGTGCCTTCAGTTAAATATGGATGAGGATCAGTGATGCTTTGCGGCCGATTGGCAGCAAATGGAGTGGAAGAACTGAAATTCATTAAGGGCATCATGGACTACGCTAATATAAAGGCATTATAAAAAAGTCCCTACCATCTAGTGTTAAAAAAACTAGCACAATGTGGAGATAGAAAATTTGGTTGCTTTATAATACCCCAAAATGGATAGAAACCCCACCAAAGCGTGCAGACCTCAAACAAATTGAGCGATCACCTTTGAGCCATTTTTTTTTTTCTTTTTTAAATGTTTAACCCATTGAAAAATGTGATTCATAAATAATGGGATGTCATTTCTCCTGATATTAGTTTTTTAATTTTGTGGCATTAATGCTGAAAAGACTTTTGATATAAACATAAAAATGGTGGCCCTATCAAATATTAATAAGGCTTCACTTGAAAAGAAAATACCATTATAATAATGATTGTGAAAAATTATTATTCCAATACTTTTTATGCATATTATAGTATTTAATTGTTAATAATGTACATTAATAATATTGTCTGTTGTACTTTTTTAATGAATATGACAACACATCATACATATATTTTTCTTATTTGTTAACCTGCTAATTTTTAATTTTATGAGCTTTTAATTTTTTTTTTTCTCTTTGTTTTCAGGAATTCAGTAACATTAACGGGCTTCAGCTGGTTCAGCCAACTAACCAAACCTATGGTCGTCGTCCATAATTTTTTTTTATTCTTAATTTTTATCAATAAAGATTTTAAAAATTATTGCAGTTTTAATTTGTTATTGTCATTAATTTTTTTATTAATTCTTCCGAGAGTTGTTAATTTCAGAGTTAGTATTTAACAATATACTTCTCTTTCAATGCTGAATACTTGAAGTTAGGTAGAAAAAATCGCCACCATTGTGGAATTAAGTATTTTAGCAGATTTCCCTTATGGGAAATCAGCTATTGAGGTCGTACTCATGACACGATTTTCGAAATATTTCTTCACATGTCCATCGATCCTACCCAGGAGATGACGAAAATGAGGTCCGTTCAAAATTAAATATATATATATTTGTCTGTTAACACTCTAGCGGTCGCAATTTTTGTTTAATCGTCACCAAACTCGGTATTTAATCGTTTCAGGTAAAAAGGAAGATCGAGTTCGTTAACGGCTGAAATCGGACCAGTGGGAGGGGGGGTTTAGAGGGGGGAGATTTTCGAAAATTAGAAATATCTCCATTACTATACGTTGGATCAAAAAATTGTATAGAATCACTATTATTGCAAATTAAATTTACTATAAATATTGTTATATACATTTATTCTCTATCTTGAATATTAACTGAGATATTTGCATTTTTCAGCCATTAGCAAACCGCCACTTCTACTCATGTTACATAAACAATACTCTGCTACATAATAAATCACATTATTCGAAGTTTAAATACTAAAAATTATATTCAAGAGACCTTTATTATACGAAATACATGCAAATATGTCCCGGTGACCCCCCGCCCCGTCTTAAGGTTTTGGACTACTAAAATTTGATTGATTGAGATAACAATTTGACTCATTATTAATTGGAGTACTAGGTATAGTAAATAGTTCTCAATAAAATTAATATGTTATATTCTGATATATTTCAGAAATTGTTATTCTTTCCGGTGTGAAACGGACAGACCCTTTTGTTTACATTTCTAACCAAACGCTTCCTGTCCGCAGGTTATTGAAATTGGATGAAACATTTCTTATTTCCGTTAGTATTTATTCAAGGTGCTGTTGTGTTACCAGTATGCAGATGTATCTATTACTAAACTTGACGAGAGAAATCTGCTTAGTTTACGCAGCCCCTGCGTGACGGACTTTTTTTTTTCTTTACATATGATAGAAATACTTAAGTTTGTGGTGGAGCCTCAAATATTTTATCCTAATCTGTAAAAATGCCAGACACTTCCCTTCCAGTGATAATGAAACAAAAGGCTTGGTAGTAGAATTATTTGAAAAACCCAAACAGGTATCTGCCTTAAAGAAGAAAAACCCTAGAGAATAATACTAAAGAGAAATCTTCCAATTAATAAAAGGTTTATTGTGAGACATATGTCATGTCTCTTTAACATATTCGGAGGAGTAAAGCGTAGAAGAAAAAAATTGTGTAGAGTAAGGATTACTACTTGGATTAACTTTTGTAAATGTATTTTATTCATCTCTCAAGTTGTGAGAACCTTGGCTTGCATTGTATGAAGCCCTAGGATCTCGAGTGACACTCAAACAGCTTTGGAGAGAGGTCAAGGGGGCTAACTTTCATGGTTTTATTGTGATATTATACACCAAAGATTGCTACTTGAAATTGCTTCTGAATTCTCTCATTAATAGTGAGCAGACACAAGTCTAACTCTGTATCTTAAACAAATTTTATTGTATGCCATAAAAACAAAACAAGTATAAAGTCCAAATGAAATGCATTTGCTCTGGAGGGTCTGTTGGCATAAAAGCTGCCTTAATTAATTTGTTCTTGAAAACCAGCAAATAAAGGGTTGTAAAATTTCAGTTGTCCATTAGAAGGGAGTTCAGCCACGGAAAGGTAGTTGTCTTTTGGGTATCTTTGAGACCATAATCTGAGTTTACAGGTCGTGGAAGGAGATCATTATCTATAAATAAATTCTAAGGTTTGTTTGGTTTTCTATTTAAATGCAGTGGGGATATTTTTACTTTTCAGACCATTCTAAGAACAATGGTGTCCTAATTGAAAATCTTGGTGCCTCAACCCCCCCCCCCCCTGCTTGTTACCTAATTGCTAAAAACTTCAGATTTCTATTGGCTTCAGGAGATGGTTGCACCTTCGTCAAAATACATTTATTGATTTTGTATTTATAAATATATCTTTGTTAATAATGGTTTTATTGGGGAGGAAATGTAAAAAGAAAAAAAAAAAAAAAAAAAATTGTGTTTAGAATAATGATTATGGTCCTAAAATATTAATTTTAAGACTTGAATTTTTGACTTCCACCTTCTGGGTGCCAGACTTAATTTGTGGTCCATGAAAATAAATGACTGAATAGAATTTAGAAATTGTTTGTGTATTTATTAAGGGAATGAGTATTGTTTATAAGCGATAGTATACTTTACTAACACTCTCTGGAGTGGGGGTTCACTTTGACTTCAAAATATACAAAAAAAAATGTGTTTAGAAAGAAAGGAATACGTTATTTAGATTTATGAAATTAAGATTTTGACTTCCAGTTTTTAAACTAATATCGTCAATATCTTTGAGGATATTGATTTTATCAGGAAAATAGTAAAGAACATGTTGTTCTGAAATTGTATTTCATTGCTTAAATTTAAATAGATATAAAATACATATTCATAGAATAAGTATTTTATATTTATATAGGCCATGGATTTTGTCAAAAAATCATATATTTTGCTCTTCTTGCATTCATTAGAGTGAGGTTTTCCTGAAAATAAACTTAATTATATTTGGTAAAGTATTTTTATTTCAACTGGAGGAAAGATATTTGATTCCTTCAACTTCTATGGAATTACATCAGAATGGAGTTTTATCTTAATTTTCTATAAGTAATAAAAAGCTGCAATTTTTATATTTTGAAACTAGAATTATTTTAACTATTCCATATTTCTATGGAATCAACAAAATTTGGTCATATTTTTTCTTGGAATGCTGTAATTTTATTTGATGGGATATTAGATTTATTTTAACCCATGCTTCTATTTAAAACGATAATTGACTTGTAACTTAAAGACAGTAATGTAATGCTTCTGTTTAATCTTATCTTTATATTTCAACGGGAAAGCATTATTATCTCAATTCATTTACAAATCAACAGTTTTTCTAAACAAATTTGTTTATGCTGCCTCATATGGAAGTACAAATGAATCTTGCACATTTACTGTACATTATAAGGAAGTTTGTGATATAATTTCAGGTAACAAAACTAGTGCTTCATTGAAGTCTATTTAATTTTGAATAAACAGGTAATGCTAACTGCTTTACAAATCTAATGGTTACAAGTATAATATTTTTCAACACAAGGGGTTGTAATACCTTCTAACCTAAGTACCAAATGACCCTCAAGTACTTATCCCAATAAATAATATCTTATTTGATGTTTAATTTACAACTAAAATTGTTCCAAATATAAATTATATGTTAAAAATATTGTTTGGTCTGTCTATTTCTCAAATAGTTTAATTATAGAAATTTTGTATTTTATTTTCTGTATGACCTTCCACAGAGCAATCTAAAACAAATTTCCTGAGTACCATCAATGCTAAGCAAGGAATAGTCATTTTTAATTTAGAACATCAAGCAAGCAAGTGCATGCCATACACTTGGCAAGTAGTGTTGATATAAATAAGATGAAGAGAAAATCTGTTAGTAGAACATTGTATGAAACGTTTTTGGACCTCAATCAGTGTTGTCACAGCATGGAAGATAAATCAGGGAGGTGGCAACATTCATAGATTAAAATTAGATAAAGGAATGCGAAAGAGGAAGAGTTGTGGGTTAAATAGTTAAAACCTATAATATAACGTGGTTCTTCTTTTTTCAAGAACATTATGATTAAGGTACCTAAGTTGTATTAAGGTCTTAAATATGGTAAGTAGAAAGGCAATCTTGATATGGTGTGGAATAGGTTATGGACACATGGCAAACTTTATTCTAGAAGAGGACCCTGAATCATCAGCAATCGCTAAATATTTATGGCACTAAGGCTTTTGTAAGGAAAGTATTTCCTTTTTATTAATATTAATGATCTTGCTTGAAATGGAGTGGCAGTAGAAAATTGTTTAAATACTGCCACCAGTCATTGATTACAAACACACATTAGGAGAGATTTTAGATATTGATTGGGGGGGGGGTGGACCAGAAGAAAGTGAGTGTAATTTATATGAAATACAAGAATTATATAATAGTCTCTTTTCAAACAAACAAAATTATTTTCTATAAGATATTTGAACAGAATAGCATAATTATCATATCAGAGGCCCCCAAACTCCTTTTCGGTTTTGGGTAGACCCCTGCTTAGCTGATAGATTATGGGCTGTTGATTTTTAGCAGATTTTACTCCTTTAATTTTTTTACATCAAATTATTGGGGCATAATTCCCTTCCTCCTCTAAGTTAAAGACATAACTACTTAATGATTATTTAAAAGGCAGTAATGCTGCTTAAATGATTTCTAGCTTATTTTTTATCTGAAAGCTAATTCATCAAGTGGATTTATATTTTTTCTGTCTCATGTGTGCCAGGAAAAAGTAATTCAGGAGTTCTTAAAATGCGCTGAACAGTCCATCTACCCAGTTACATCTCGCTGGCATCACCTCCACCTACTCCATTCTCCTATATATAAGATTAATTTATTTGGTTTTAAAATCTCTTGCATGAAGGTGCAGATGATGATCTTCAGCGAAGTATTAGACATTACAGGTATTAACACTCCAAACGAATTTCATTTCTATCATACCACACAGTAACAATGGGGTCAAAATTTATCATATAAAACATATGCATGAAACATGTAAGATTTATTCAATATGATTGAGAATGGTAAATAAAATTATTTAAAACTTGAATTAGTTTTTATTTTGTATATAGAGGTGAAAAGTGCATAAAATTTCCATATAACACTTTATTTTTTTTTTGGATTTACTAGGAAGCATATGTAAAGTAAAATTATTGTTCATTTGACCACTTTATTTTAGAGGGAAAAAAAATCCCATAACTGTGTTACTATATTCTACTACTGTTTCATACAATTATGATTTATTATATCCCATGTGTACACTTCCCTCATTTCTTATTATCTATAAAACAGCTATATCATAAATATAGTAATATAACTGGACACTTACAATGTAAAAATAAAGAAAAATATTCCACAAGCACAAACTTAAACTTAGCTAAGTTTATTTTCTCAAAAATAATCATAAAATCCAAATTCAAGGATAATTTACATCATTTAATATATATGAATAATTACAATAAAAACAATATTACAAAAAAGGGTAGAGTAGAATAATGTCATTGTTAACTGATAAGAAGGAAGAATATCTCCAAGGTGGAACAAAAGAACATGGCTTATCTAAACCGAACTTTCCATAAAAGCTACTCCTTCAGTGTATTTTCCTTTACTTTTTTCAAGGGCTCTGGCTCTTCCTCCAGATCTTCGATCCAATATTTTTTTTCTGTCCCTGTCGATTTTGAGTTTCATGATCACTATTTTCGAAGGGTGTAAACCAACATGAACGGTGGCACCATTTGCTTTTTCCCGCTGAATTCTATCAACATATATAATGAATTTCTTCCTATATACTTGCAGAACCTTGCCAACCTGCGGGCTTCTGTAGTGTCCTCTTACTACTTGAACTTCATCATCTACTCTTATTGGCATAGATTTCACATTATACTTCTGTCGAAGTTCCTTAGATAAAGGTGCAGACATCAACCTACGCCTGATATGAGACGGAGCAGAAAAGTGCCTTTTACGATTCTTCCTTCGAGAAGACGTTACATTTCCATTGAACTTCATGACTGCCTACAATAGTTTAAATAATAATTCAAACACAACTGACTGTATTTCAAAAACAACTGACCATACAAAGCTTCACTTTCCAACTATAAGACGAAAAAGGACATTTAAACCAGGTTAGGCAATTGTCTTTTTGAATATTTAGAAAGCCTATTGTTATCCAATAAATTAAATTTCTGTATTTATAATCATATTTTCAGAGCTTTATAAAATTAATCCTGTATTAAATAATTAGATATGACTGTGGTTATGTGAAATAAACTGACTATACTCTAACGCAACCGTCAATGGCATGTATATTAGAAGTGCTATATATGTATAATCCTTATTCAAAACAAAAATGTAATCCTGCCTTATTTATTTTTTTCCCTAAAAACACTCTAGTGAATTTGTCCAACTTTTTCAATTTATTTCAAAATGAGCATTTGGCTCAAGGTTAGGCTTGTGATAATTTATTAAGTACGCATTGTGGTTCTACAGCTAAGCAGGACGAGTTATTTATAGGTTATACAAATCTTTTCTAACTTACAATTAGACAATTATTTTCGACCACCTAGGCACGAATAACTCTCGCGAGTTCGGTGCCTATTTACAATAAATAAAATAACAAAATTGTACAAAAATGAATACAAAATTGATGGGAGTAAGGATTTTAGTAGATTTCTCTTAAGGGAAATACGCTATTGAGGTTATACTTATGGTCCGATTTTCGAAAAATTTCTTCAATCCCATCGATCTACCCAGGAGATAACGAAACTGAGGTCCGTTCAAAACCACACACAAACATTTAGACACATACATACATACACTATATCGAAAATTTGTAATATCTCAGTTATTATGAGTAGGATCGAAAAGTTGCACATAACAAATATCGTTGCTAATTAGTGTATAGATGGTCTATTCATTGTTGCTGAATCTCCTACTAAACCGTCACTTCTACTCGTGGGGTTTTCACTTTGATTAATTGCGTCTACATATTAAATAAAACCCTTAGTCCCACTCTGGCTAGATAAGGGTGGTGACCAGTAGATAACTCGTCCTAAATATACATAGTAACTCATATTGGACGTTTATTTATTACATTTAACTAGTCACTAAATATTCCAAATCAATATTTCAATACTCCTTTAAATTGGCGTCTAACTACGGGAGAAATAAGGAATACAGGGTGTTATATACCCAGCTTGTGGAAATTCTTCTTAGTTTACTCATCTCCTGCGTGACGGGCGTTTTATTTAATGATTTGACAATTAAATACAATCTATTTGCCTACGCAGGAATGGCTAATTGTGGCGGGTATAAGATGCCACTCTTTTTTAGCCTAAGTGGGATTAAGGATGTTATAAGAAAAGAGTGGTATCTTTTAAGATAGCCAGTCCTGCTTAAGCCAGATTGTATTTAGTGGACAATATTTTATCATAAAAAAACATTCAAAGATTTTAAGGAACACCTATAGGAAATCACCCATTAAAATACTTATTGTTAGTGGGGCTCAGGTTAACCATGTGAGTTAAAGCGTTGGCCTTAATCTCACATGGTAAACCTAGAGTGGTGAATTTGATTCCCGCCTGGACAATAGGAATTAATTCAGTGACAAACTCCTTGAATAAAATCCTTAGTCCCAACCTGACTAGAAATGGATGGTAACGTGTAGATAACCCGTCCCAATTAGCCTAGTATCAAAAAATGGGCGTTAATAAATAATAATATTTTAGTGGTGCTCAGTGCGAAAAGGATGATAAACGCATGTTGCTCATTCTGATTAACAGGAGTAGTGTTATACGAACGTTAAATTTATAATAAATCTATCAAGATCGTCAAAATTATTAATTAAGAATATAAACGCTTAATATGGTGGATTCATTTTAAATGTCAGATGATTTTGAATATGCTTAAATCAGAATTAACACCAAAAGAAACGAGTTCTATAGTTTGGATGTAACTATCAAAATAAATTTTAACAGTACAATTATCACTGTTTTGAATATGAAAATAAATTCGAGCAATTGGAGTAATAATAAAATTGTTAATGTGAGTTAATAAATAAGAACATCGTCCTATATTTTCCGAGTGGACATTGTACTGTTGTTTTCATTTCATTTGTTATTTCAAATAGCGCGCCACGTTTTTGCTAAAGCCATTGCGAATGCGTCAACGAATACAACTTCACTTGGGCTGAGTCGTACTTGTCTTAAATTGGTTGGGGTCCTTTGGGGTTAGAAGGTACTGGGGTATATTCCTAATCTATTTATTTTTTTTTTAATTGAACAGAGCCTTTCTACTTATCTGATTATTGCGATGGAATGTCCTCATGTTAATGAAAATGTTAAAATTGAAGCACCTCTCACTGAAAAAAATACAAAGGAATGGTTGTGCGCAGGTAAGATCTATTAACGTATTGATTTAAAATTTTATTTTAAAGTATTTGTTGGGAGACTAAAATACTGCTTGCTATTCCTTAACAAAATATAATAAATATGCACTCAAAGTAGCATAATTAGGAAGGAACAAAATGTCATTGTTTGAGAATCATGATTTATAATTGTCTGAATGAAGTTTCCGAATCGAATATATTTTGTGGGCTGTCACTGCTATGAAGCACTTTTTTAAATAATTGCGCTTTTAATCTGTTTACAAATCATCTAATAACCTGCTAAGTTTTAACCTCTCATCTCTGTTGAATTCTTTAAGGGATCAATATTTTTTCTTGCCCTTTCTTTGAATGCTATATAATTACTAAATAATTTGATATTGCTCTGCTGTTTGATTTTATTTTGTTCATAATGATCTAGTAGAATATTTTATTGTCCTATAGTTTTTTTTTTTTTTAATGGACCTACATTATTTGTTCCATTCCATTTCAATCATTACAGAACTTAAGTCCTTAATTGTAATGATTAATTTATGTAAAGGATTTTGTTTTTGGTAGCTAAAACAGATGTAATTGTTCTTCCCCAATGAACTTTTATTACTGGTTGCACTAGTTTATCAGTTTTTTATTAGCAGAAATCTATTAAATGCATTTTTACATATTAAATAATTATTAACTCCTTTACATTATTCCCATATATAAATCAGTGTTACACCTGATTAATTTCTGAGGTGTTAACCTAATTAATTAATTTATTCCTTAAGACTAATATATGAAGTATGTTGTTTTATTTTCACCTTTGTTTTATATATATACACATATACACACACATACTCATACATAGTTACACATTTCTCTGGAAAAATAGCTCTTGCTTTCATGTGTTTGAGAAGTCAGTTTTGAATTTTAAATTGTGCAAGGCAAAAATTCATTCACACATGCAAAATATTTCTTTTACTTATTCCTTGTCATTTAGTGCCTTTTTTGACTTATCCAATGGCATTTAATATCAATTAGTATCTTGTTTTAGGGCTATTAACATCTAGGTTACCATGATGTAATATAAATAATATGAGGAATTGTGAGGCCATTAAGAGAGCCTCATTAATTGAAATTTAACCTCAATTTTATAAAAATGTTTGAATGTTATTTTCCATCCAATAGTTAAATCTGCATAGGTATAGTGCTATAGAAGTGACTGTACTTGTATTGTTCTTTGTATATTTTCTTATAAATGTTTTTTGATTTGACTTGATTGATTTATTAATTCGGGATTTGCTTTCTTTTTCTGTGTTTATTATTGGCTGGATTCAAAGTTTTGGATAGTTTTGTTAATTCCTTGATATACTGTTTGGCATTCTTACCAGCCTTCTCAATGATATCCAATATCCAAAATGTTAGTGCCAAGCTGTGTATTTAGTGTTCAATAGCTTCTCTTAAAATATAATCTTTGACAATTCTATGGGATAGATAGAGCATTTTAATAATTGCAGACCATGGCACTATTTGAATAGTATTTATTCATCAATTATTATTTCACATTTTCAATGAAATAATGTCAATAACAAAACTATTATTACTAGTAGTGCTACAACTGTTTACTGCACACCCTTAGTTACTGATAGTTTCTATGTCGTCCTCTCTTATTTTTGAAATAAATTATTTTCCAAAATCACAAAATAGTTATTTCCAAAATAACCCCCCCCCCCTTGCCCTTAAACGGGGAGTGAATGAAATCTTTTGAAATTTCAGGAGAGTTTGTGAAACAGAAATCTGTCTTGAGATAAGTCTTATTTTCATTTAAAGCCACTTTAACACTAGACATTGTATGGCCAGCATAAATTTCAAGCCTTGTTTATATAGAGTTCTTATTATGTGAGAAATAGGGATTAAAATGTGGGAGTATATAATCAGCAATATGAGGGTACATACTCATTCAACACTACACCTGCTTAGTTTACAATGCTCTGAAGGGAAATCAGGTTTCGAGGAGTTTGTAGGCATAACACATTATCAAAACATATGTTGGTCCCATATATGGGACGAGCTCCACTCAAATTATAATTCTTATTTCAATAATTAGTTGAATTCAATTCAATTATTTTATTATGTAATTCCACCGATTGGAGTGGAGTTTTACTGGAAGTCGAAATTTGTATTTGTAAATATACCCGTTTATGTAGTTTTTATCCAGAAATGTAAAGAATAAATTGTCTAAAATGGATTTTCAGTATTAATATGTTTCTCAAATTTATGAATTTTAGAAGTCCTAATTCCAACTTCCTTTTGATAAATAGAAGTTTTAGTGTCCTGTTTACAGGAATGCCTCATTCTAATTTTGAAGTTTTATTTACATTTATTTAGGAAATGAATTTTGTTAACATGCATTCTTCTGACATTCATTAGAGTGAAATAAACTTAAATGTATTTCTACAAGAAGCCATTTTTATTTCAACCTACAATGGTGGGTATTACTTCCGACTTCAGTTATCACCTTATATCTCTTTTGAAAACAGCAGAATGTATCAAAAGAATTTTATCATATTTTTTCTCTGAATTCTAAGATGATCCAATCTGGGAAAATAAATTTATATGATTTATATTGTAAGTTCGTTCGATTGCCATTCCATTCTTCACACTGACTTCGTTATGAGTGTAGTTTGATAACAATGAAGGGACCACTTAGTGCTTCTTTTAACCAAATCTTTATACTCCGATGGGGAACCATTATTATTTCAGTTCATTTACAGATAATAGCTATTCTAAACATGAATTCAGCTATAGCCGCCTCTACATCACATGTGTCACAACTAAATAATTGCTTATTTACTGAACATATTGTAGGATATTCGTTTTGTGGTGAATATGATGGGATGATTTTGTGCATAGGTAATCCTAAGTTTATATTATAATGGAAAACCATTACTATTTCACCCTGTCAACCACAGGTAACACTTAATATGGTATGTGCTATGGTACCAAAAAATGTACAAATACATTTTATTTATTTTCTTTCTGAAGTAACCCTAGAAGAAGGGAGTTTCTTTTCCACGTGCCATTTTTTTAAATAACATTTTTAGTTTTAAATATAAATTTAAAACATTCCATAATATATATTTGCCTGTTAATGCTCAATCAGCTTTTCATCAATGCCAAACTTTATAAAACATTTCATGTAATTATTACTACATCAAATTATTGCAAAAATCAAATTTGTTAATGGCTGAAATAAAACCAGCAGGAGTGGAGTTAGATAAGTGGTACCCTGTGTTGCCGAAAAAATATCCACTATTTTGAGTTAAATTTAACAAATAATTTTGTTGATAAATCAGTATTTTATAATATTTGTTTCATACATTTTCTGTAAATTGAAAACTAATGGATCAATACGTATTTTTTTTTTTTGTTAGTAGTGGGCCTCTAGGTTTGTCCTCAACGTGTACCTGTGGTACTTAATCACTGCTGTAAGGGATTTTGAGTTAAGTAGCTATTTGAATAAAATAGCAGCAAACTTCAGACTATAATTCTGCCGTACTATGGAAGAGAATTGGTCAAACTGACTACTTGATCTTCCTCGATTAATGTGTATTCCTGGCCTGGAAAAAAGAATTTCACTTTTCTATTATTTTTTTAAAATTTCAACCTTCAGCAAACCCCTAATAATAAGCTGATATATGTAGTAAGGTATTATTCTAAGCATGTTTATATGTGTGATCAGATATCATCAAGGAACATTGCTTACGTAATGATGTAGAGGCCTCAATTTTTATTTGATTGTTATCATAGTCGGTTTTTAACCCATTTCATGTATAACTATGTATCCAGTTATCAATAACAGAAATCAGGCAGAGTGGGGGTTTAGAAGTAGGTTCATCTCTAAAGCAGAGTAACTATATATCTCCATTATGCATCAACTTGAAAAAGGTTATTGACCAGTATCTTTTATAAAATAATGCTTTAAAGGTTCTATAGTATATGATTTTCTCTAGCTCGCATATTAATGGAGGTTTTCTTTTTCTTTGTTTTCAAATATTGGAAAACATTCAAATATTTAATTTTGACTCAAGCTATGTATGACTAAACATCCTATCTTATATAAAGTTCTTATGGGAGACCAACAAGATATAGAGTTTCCCAATACTAGGTATATTAAAAAATTACCAGATTGGTTTTCCATATAAATATATTCTCTTCATTAGAATGGTCGAATGCATTAGAATTAAAAATAAGTTATGCCTGGCTTTGTGGTGGTGCAAGAGTAAAATAAAACATGGAGACGTTGCACCCCTCTCCAGAAGGCCAGGAAAAACTAGCTCATGTATTGGGCAAGAATACATAAAACATGCTTTATCTCCAGGAGTTATCACAGAGTTCAATATATTTTTATGAAAACGCTTAAAAATAAGGGGCGTGAGTGTTTCGAAGGAGCTTTTGGCATAGATATAGAAGGAACATCTAGGTATACCAACTTAATTACATTTGAGCCAAATTGTAGAAGGCATTTATTATTGACTCTTCAATAACATTCTAGAGTAACAATCATATCAATTCTGGAGGCACACTTGGAAAAGAAGATTTATGAGAAATTCTGCAAAGAGAACTAGGGATTTTCTTTAATTTATTAGGATCACACCATCAAGCCTAGTGAAATTAATCATTTTATATGCATTAGATATCATTAACAAGTGCTTATATTCATAAATTTTTTATTTGTTCATCTTATTTCTTTTTTCAATTATTTTCATTTAAATTTTTTATTATACTTCATTTATTTTATCATATACCTTGAAATGAAATATTAGTTACTTTTATTTTTTTTTAATATAAACTGTCTTTTTAATTTTTCCTGTAGTTAGTTTTTTTAAATCTAATTTCTGAAGATTGATTGAATGCTTTATCTTCAGGAACTCGCAAGCAACCACAATTTCTTTTGTCAATATAGTGTTTTCTCCTTTGTTCCCATAGATCTTCAGATTAAATTGAATCAATAATTAATGAACTATAAATAGTTAAATGCATGTAATACAAAATTGTTTTTGGGTGATAACAAAAAAAATGAATCATAACAAACTTTAACATTGAGATGGATCTGTTGGGATTCTGACTCATCTTTGTTTAGTCATAAAATCTAAATCAAAACATAGAATACTAGCATGAAACAATTATTGGGGGGGGGCTATTATTTATTTTATTTTTTTAAATTAATCAAGAAGAATTCATTGTAAGGAGAATAATAACATGCAAATGTAAAAGAAATATGTGAAAACAATTTTCAAATTAAAGAAACTTTCTCAAAATAATCTTAGATCAATATTTATGTTGATAATACCACTATCATGTTTGAAAAATACAAGTTCGAAGAAATATTTTGAATCATTAAGCTGTTCAAAAAGCTTAAGAGGAAAAACCCAATGTAGCCAATATCTTTTAAATAAATTGTTAAATTAACTAATGGTCTGGAACTGTAAGTCTCAGAAATCAATCAGGGTTTATACTCGACTGGTAAACAGGGAAAACCTGGAAAAGTTAGGGAAATTAGGATTTGGTAGAAAAATCAGGGAATGGTCAAGGAAAAATGGAATTTTCCCCTCAAGCCAGGGAAAAATGGATTTTTTTTTCCTAAAGTCAGGGGGGAAAAAAGAATTTCCCCCTCAATACTAGTTAAAATGGAATTGTCCCCTCAACGCCAGGAAAAATGGAATTATCTCCTGGTTAGGTAAAGTTCAATTAAAAGTCATGAACATGGACCTAAACACAAGAATCATATTTGTTCTGCATGTAGCTCTTTGTATATTTAAGACTTTTTTCAGAAAAAAAAAGAAGTTAATATTGAGAAAGCTGTAGATAACCAAAATAAAAAGAACATTTTTGTAAATAATCTATCTGAAGGAATAACAGATAAATGTGTGTGTTGCAAAAGTGGCATCGAGCACTTTGGATAAATTTTGTCTTTAAAGAGGCTTTGTTGAATGCTGAAATCCTGTGGCCCATGAAATTGGTTACATCACTCAATTCATTTAATTTCTCAAGAGATTCACCTTAAACTTATGTTTCCGGACAGCAAAATTGCTGAGTCAATTACTCATGGAAGTGCAAAAATGTCATGCATAATTTCTTTTGGTCTATCAGAATATTTTTCGGAGGTTTTGAAAAAAGAAATGAGATTCTAATTTGGGATCTGAGGTGATGAGGCACTAAAAAAAGTAGCTCAAAAAGGACAAATGGATCCTTTTGTCTGTTATTGGTCTAAAAGATATGAACCGAGTACCAGGTATTTGACTTCAGTTTTTTTAGGGCACTCTACAGCAGAATAGTTAATAGAAAAATGTTGTGAAGGAACACATGATCTGTGTCTTGGTAAACTAATTCAGCTTTCAATGGATGGGCCAAGTGTAAATATTAAAATGGCTCGAATATTAACTGAAAAACGAAGTACTCAGCATTCTACTGTGGTTTTAGATATTGGTACATGTAGATCGGTAGATGTCGACTGCATGTAATTCATGGAGCGTTTCAGACTGTATAATATAATATTTTAGGCCCATTTTGTGGACACAGGTGTATCTTTAACTTCTTTCTTGTATGAGGATGTATTCAGTATAGTGTACCATACTGAGATTTATCAAGTCAGGTGTAATGCCGTCTGCATCAACAGCAAAAAGGGCCTAAAGATAAATATAATTAATAAGAACAATTTTTGGTATATTTCTTGTTGATATTGGTATTGCTGAAGGTGGGTTGCTTTCAAAACCACTTCTACAGAAAATGAAAAACAAAACAAGAGTGTTATTTTCATTATTAAAAAAAAAAACTTTAAAGATTTTAGAGCGATCACCATTAAACTCTCCAGTAATTATGTACCTATCCTTACTGAATCCAGTGCTGATAGTTACAAATCTTGTCCTTGCTGAGAGAAGAATGAATAAACTTTTACAAGTTATGTATGAGGAAAAGCTCTTATCATCACATGTAGCAAATTCAGCTACATACAGTAAAATAAAAAAAATTAATATTCTGATAGACCAAAAGAAATAAGGCATTCTTTCACTTCCAAGAGTCAATTTTGCTGTCTGGAAACATAAGTTTAAGCAATTTTGATGCATCTCTTGAGAAATTATGGACAGGGTTCATACTCACATAGCTGAATTTTTTTCCGTGGGTTTTGCATGTAGTTTTCCATAATTTCTATTAAAACTACTTTTATTATATTCTAATTTCTTTAGACAAAGGATGCAAACATTTTTATTCATTAGTGAAGCCTGGTTAAAGTCATTAATTTCAACATGAATTAAATTATGTGCTCTCCAAATCAGAAAAACTCACCAAACATTATACTGTATATAAAATCAGGACTAAATATGTAAATCCAAAAACAACCATTATTGTAGAATAAATAAAATACTTCACCAGCAGAAGAGAAGAAAAAGTCCGTCACACAGGAACTGCACAAACTAAGCAGATTCCCCATGTGCTGGTATAACACTTGTGATCTCATCTCACCCACCATATATTCTCTATTTACAAATTTAAAAAAATGTGAAGAGTAGAAGGGGGGGGGGTACTCTAGGCAGAGAACATGGAAGTATATATATATATATATATATATATATATATATATATATATATATATATATATAAAATTGTAACCTCTGTCTGTACATTGATTTTTTTCGCGAAATTTCACGATAACTTTTCGTTTCACATGTCACAGACACCAAAACTGCATTTTGTTTCTTTGGTGTCTGTTTGTTTGTTTGTTTGTTTATTTGTTTGTTTGTTTGTTACCTTTTCACGCTAAAACGGCTGAACCGAATTTTATGAAACTTGGTATGTATATTACTTCTAACCCAACTTAGACTTTAGGCTATATTAATATCCTCTGAGACGAGTAGGAGTGGGGGTTATAAGGGAAGCCTGAAACTAAAAATAGCGATATTTCGTTTCCTATTGGATTTTTGGCAAATATGAAAAGAACAAAAGTTGTTTATTTTGTTATTTAGAGTAACTTTTGTTATATACACTTTTTTCGTATACCGAAGTATAAACGAGATATATGCTAAAACCTATAGCGATAGTGAACAATTTTATTTGACACAAAAGACTCAACCGAACTAAATAATACTCGGTATGTGTGTTAGCACTAACACCTTTATTATAATAAGCAATACTAACATTTCTAGGGACGGGCAGGAGTGGGGGTTATAAGGGAAGCCTGAAATTAAAAATAGCGATATTTCGTTTCCTATTGGTTTTTCGGCAAATATGAACATAACAAAAGTTGTTTATTTTGTTACTTAGAGTAACTTTTGTTATATACACTTTTTTCGTATACTGAATAATAAACGAGATATACAATAAAACCTATAGCGGAAGTGAAAATTTTATTTGGGACAAAAAACCCAACCGAAATAAATAAAACTCGGTATGTGTATTAGCACTAACGCTTTCATTATAATAAGTCATACCAACATTTCTAGGGACGGGCAGGAGTGGGGGTTGTAAGGGAGGCCTGAAATTAAAAATAGTGATATTTCGTTTCCTATTGGGGTTTCGGAAAATATGCACATAATAAAAGTTGTTTATTTTGTTTTTAGAGTAGTTTACTCAACAATTCTTTTCAATATGAACTACCAGGTACCTCACCTGGAAAAATTAATTCAAATTATAATATTTTGTCCTTAATAATTTAAATCTATGCATAAAGCACAGGAAACGGGAAATATGACAATATGGAGGACAGTGAAATTTTACATTAAAAATTAATTTTATTATTAACAAATCCACAGAAACGACGGGTATTAACCCCGAACACTGGGACGGGTAAATGTCAAAATATTGTGCAAAGTAAAGCATTGCCAAAAAAATAACTTCACCATTCAGCCTCAAATTAATTCCCGGGCGAAGCCGGGTATCTGAGCTAGTATATATATATATATATATATATATATATATATATATATATATATATATATATATTCAGTCTCTTTTAACACTGAAAGTCTAGCTCCAAGAGCCGTCAGGTCAACATCCAAGACCTCGGGCACTGACGATGATGCACTGCATCGAAAGTGCTTTGCCGTTTTAATAAATTGTTATAGTGGAAGCGTAGCCAATTCTTTCATCCTACCTACATTAGAAGTCACTTCCACCTGCCATCAAGACCAGGAGAAGTATCTAGAGAACACGATTTTATTGCTCTTTGTGCAGATTGTAGGCAAATTGTCATTACATCTGGGTTGGAAGGAAATGATTCGTATTCTTTCTCTGCTTCATATTGTCCAGTTCAAAAATATTTCTATAATGCAGTTAGAGATAATATTTTATATGTTTTAAGAAATATGAATAAAAATTAATGAACACACTAGAGCAATTAATTATTTATTTATTTTTTTGAAAATATAAAGAACAGCACTCATTATCTACTTTTATAATACTATTAAGCTCTCAAAATCCCCACCATAAAACAATTAAAAATCTAACAAATAACAATCAGGTTATTTAATGCATTAAATCTTGGAAGCATAGGAAAGTTTAAAAAAAAAATCCGTTATATTTAAACAATCAATATAAATATTCAACATGCAAATAGTTAACATAGTAGATTTTTATGAATAAGATTAGCTATTAATTTTGTGGTAATACATTTAAAAAAATAAATTCATAAAATAAAATAAAAAATCCTGAAAACATAATTAAACAAGAAAGGCATAACTCAAAAATTCCATTTATTTCTGCTAATACAGTGAATTAAAATTTAGCAGCATAAGAAGTCAAGTTTAAGGTATACGTACACACTCACTCACACAGTGAGCATACACTTATAAAAATTGTAACCTCTTTTTGGGAATTGATTTAAAATGTATTTAAAATGTGACTGTACTTTTCAGCTAGAGTCTACTATCCATAGTCAATTTTTTCAAATTAAAAAAAGTTAATAATTACAATTTTCTTGATTTCAGAGTGCTCTAGTGCTCAGCAGCCATGGATGTGCCTATATTGTGGTGTGGTTCACTGTGGTCGTTACGTAAACAGACATGCTCTTCAACATTGGGAGAAGCTTTCAGATCATAGTCTTTGTATGGACTGTATTAATTTGACTGTTTATTGGTAAGATTATTGCAATAAAATTATTATTAACTTAAATGATTGGTTATATACATTAATTGAAATGTTTATGCATACTATACCGTATTGTATGTGGTTATTGCAAAGATATATCCAGTGCTTACTTCTCCAGTGAGTTAAGACAGTGATTGGTAAGAACTTTCCTTATTTCCATTGAGAACTTGTCCTCTATCCCTTTCCTTTCCTCACCTGTGAGTGCCTTTTCTCCTCAGGGTAGATGCTTTAGAGGTAAAATGGATTCATTTTATTTTTATATGTGCTTACTTGGTCCATTTATTTTGTTTATTTGAGCTCACCAGAGACTAACAAATTTCTTTTATTTATTATATATTATTTCATTTACCCCAGTTGGCCTTGTTTTTAACTATAGCTCACAAATATTGTTAACAGATATCGGGCATCGATTAATTGAAGAAGGAGAATAGAGAAAGGGATCTTTTAACCAAAATTTGATGAAGGACTAATTTGAATTTCTTTCTCTTAAAAGGGTTACTATGTTAAAAGTTTAAAATTTGTTACATGTAAACTCCTTTCATCAGTTCAACCATTTCAACTCTTTATTCTTCTTTCTTTGCTCATTATTACTGAATAGGAACAGAAAACTAGGTAGAACCTCACAGCAACAAGAGCACACAGTAAATATGAAACTATATTTGTCTGAACACCTTTGAAACAGAAGTGGGTAAAAAAAATTGCATTTAGCCCACATGTCGAGGCAATCTCTTCATGATGTATGTTTTAGAAGGGTTTGCTAATAGAAACTCCTCCATTTTTAAGGAAAGGCCATCAGTACACATATATTAACTCTTCCATGGCCAGGTAGTTTTATGCAAAAGTTGGTGCGAGAGAACTCTTGGAGTGGTGGGAGACCACCCAGGGGACAGATATGCTCAGAACTGTAAGGAGCTTCCTCACTCCTGTGAGATATCTTAATTGGAGTCATTACAGAGTTGAACTATGTCCAAAGAAATAACCTCTCAAATCCAGTCAACTTTATGGACCTTAATTGTATAATAGGTTACCAATCAGGCATATATATATATATATATATATATATATATATATATATATATATAAAATTACTATTATTATATATTTTATATTTTTATAACATACATCTTTATTGCAATTAAGGTGTTTATAGTGTGAATTATTTTCTCAGTTATGGCTGCGAGGATTTTGTTGGAAATGACACTGTGTCTGGTTTAATAGATCATTTGAGAAGAATTATTTTGAATTGGAGTGGCCTTGAAGATGAAAAAATAACTTCATGTCCTGAAACTCAAACTAGGAACTTGAGACCTCGGACAAGGAAGAGGTACTTTGGTATATTAATTTTAAGAAATCTTTTGCACCAAGTGGATAATGTTTTTCCATCAGAAAATATAACTTCTGAACAGAAAATAAATTGTCTTTAACATTTATTTTCTCTGTGTCTATTGTTTGTGTATAGCCGTACCAGGTCAAATTATTGTTGTTATTTGTTTTAATTTTCTAAATGGATTTGAATATTGATCTCATTGAAAAAATTATATTTGTCCTATACAAGTTTTGACAATGACACTGTAGTAGTTGAAATTCTTCAGTTTTAAGTCGTAGTTATTGAAGGACTGTTAATTAAAGTTGGGAGGGAAGGGACCCTTTCATCTTTGTCCTAAGTTTCTAAGTTGAAGTAGTCAGTTTTTGATGCAATTTTGTTTTTTTTTTTTAAGAGAATGGCAAATTTGGATTGAAAATTTATTACCTTCATCTCAAGGAAATCTTATTTCAAATTTCAATGTTATTTACTCTTAATTTTGAACATGCTTTTGGTGGCTCCAAAACACTTTCAGTTAAAGGATTTAATGGAAAATCAGCCTATCTACAGGTTTGGACTGAGTTTATAGCAATGTCTAACAGAAGTTGAGACAGGCATATTGAGCATCCTACTAATTGCCTACCTTAAAAAAGACATTTGTTGTACTAAGAAGAATATTTTTTTTTCTGAAAGATCAAAGTCTTTGTGTGTTTCTCAGATAGCTTTATAGTTACTATGGATCTAAGATGAGGAGATACATAATCACCAGTTCTGCTTAAATTTACTCCTTAATTGGTACTCCTTGGAATAAAATTTATTCCTGGTGGTCGTATGATATATTACTAGAGACTCACAAAGCATATGGCATATTTTGATACAGATTATATATGTTGGCATAGATTACAGTTAGAACCATCACAGCATTGGCTGGTTCTGTAGAAGTTTGTGTACGACTTGGATTAGGTCTAAATAAGGATAAAACGAATTACATTGCCTAGACAGACCAAATAGGCATAGGATTTGGGGAGTATATTGTTCTTAAGTGTTATTATAATATAACTAAAAATATATGTTTCCTTGAATAAAGAAATTAATATAACTACATAAAATTTGTGTTTAGGTCCCATTCAGATGATAGTGGTAGTACTGGAAGTCGAGAGAATATAAACTGTAATAATAATGGTAAACAACGCCTGAAAAGTTGCAATACTGGAGATCACCGGAAAACACAGAAAAGAGAAAAAAGGGAGAAGCGTGAAAAAAGAGTAGTGGGTCTTCGCAATTTGGGCAATACATGTTTTATGAATGCAGTGCTACAGTCGTTAAGGTATTGAATTTGATAATTGGATAATTCATTTCATACATTAAACAAATTACACATGACAGCTTTTAAACTTTTTTTAAAATATAAAGCTGAGATGGATTAGTGGCTTAGATAACATTAACTTTTCATTAATTAATCTTGCCTGATGTCTTTCACTTCAAAAATGTCCCTTCTTGTGTTATTTTAATGAGTCCAGGTCTTGTTTGAATTAATAATTTTGGTTAGGATTTATTTTACTGAGCTTCCTTCAGGCATATTGATTTTCTGAACAGAATCAATTTGTTTACAGAATTTATCTTCTATTTCAATGATCTTTTTCATGGAAATTCAGCTATTGCGAAGTTAATAATAATAGTTCAATGCAATTATAAAATATCCTTTAAAAATTACTGACCAACCCAATTCCAACAATAAGGGTGACTGTTTTAATAAATCTGTATTATTACGAGTTAGACCAAAAAATGTTATGTAACCAACCTTATGACAAATTTAATTTCTAAAAGTGTTCTATGCCTTTTTCCCTAACCGTTATATTAACTAAGATATTTGCATTTTTTAGTTTTCAGTCATCAGTAATACCCCATTCCTACTCATCTTACATTAGAATAAGCTAAAAGTCGCGGCTGCATTGACTAAGCAGATTTCTCAGGTGTGTCACATATTTGCATTTTTCTCAAACATAAAATTCAATGAGAACAATATTTGTTATTTAGGCTTCAAATAATGTGCTTCATAATATAACAGCTTATTGTTAATATGACATAAGTAGGAGTGAGGGTTTACTGAGGGCCGAAAACCAAAAAATGAAAATATCTCGGTTGATAATAAAGATAATGAAAAAATGTACATAGCATTTATAGAACATTACATTTACAATAAGATTGATTCTATACAATTTTTCGATCTGACGTATAATAACGGAGATATTTTGAATTTTCAAAATTCCCCCTCTAAATCCCCCCCCCTCACACTGGTCCGATTTTACATTAACAAACTTGGTCCTTATTTTTACATAAAACATTTAATTATCGAGTTTGGTATTGATCAGATAAAAATTGCAACTGCTGGAGCATTAACAGATATATATATATATATATATATATATATATATATATATATATATATATATATATATATATATATATATATAATAAATATAATGCATTGAGTTTGAAAAGTAATAGCTTTGCTGATGCCTAAGGTACATAGCAATATGCTTACCATAACTTAGTAATTTTTATTATTTATAATATTTGGATCAATGGAATTATTCCCTGACTTATATCCAGGTAGGGTGTAAGTATTTTTAAAATAAATAAATTTAAATATTTGGACATTTGCTTTGGTAAATTAGTATATCCGGTCCAGAAACCCAACAAACATCAAAACCGTCTATCACAATATAAACTGCTCAAAAGTGAATAGGGATATTGGCTGTTTTGTGGTATTTATGGGGCCTAGCATTTTTTTTTTTTTAATTATAAATATCATCAATATTTATTAGAAATTATTGTATTTTTCACCCACAAAAAAGGAATTTATTTAAGGAATTTGGACAAATTGTAAAATAATAGATTTCAGTTTTTGGTTTTTCAATGTTTTTTATTCAACAAAAAAGTTTTATGAAACAACTAATAATGGGTATAATGACCTCTATTAGCCAAAACCTTTGTGCATCTATTGGGCATATTCTCAATATGGTTGTCGCTTACTTCATTTGGAATTTCAATCCATAGCTGCTGCAATGCTGCACTCAGTTGTTGGAGGTTAACTGGCTGTGGGTGGTGATCAAAAAGCCTTCTCTGCAACGCATCCCATATTTGCTCAATGGGATTGAGGTCTGGAGACAATGGGGCAAGAGGCAGATGGGAAATTCCCAGGTTTTCCAATGTTTGAATGACAACTCTTCCTCTATGAGGACGGGCATTGTCGTCTAGAAATCAAAAATCCCAGCCAATGAGATCCCTGGTTTGAGGGACATATTCCGCAATAATTTCTTCCACATATCGCACTGCGGAGAGGTTTCCATCAACGATATGGAGAGAAGTTCGGCCCCCAGTGTAAATGCCAGCCCACGCCATAACACCACCTCCTCCAAACTGCACCGAAGGGACCGTGAATTGGGGCATTGTACGCATTCCCACTTCTCTGTATACCCTATGGCGTCGACTGTCACTATAAAGGCAAAAACACGACTCATCTGTGAACATTACAGCATTCCAATTGGTTCCCTCTTCTAGGCCCTCGCTGCACCATGTTCTTCTGAGTTGCCGGTGTTGGGCTGTTGCTGCAGGTCGTCTCAAAGGGGCATAGGATCTAAGGCCAACTTCCCGCAAACGATTCCTAATCGTTTGCGTTGATATAGGCCTTGTCAATACACCCTACAAAGCATTAAGGGTCTGGCGGGCACTGTGGAAAGGGTTCTATCTGGTAGCAATGACAATATGTCGGTCCTCCCTTTGCGTTGTAATGCGCTGCGATCCACTACCAGGCCTCCTATTAGCACTCCCAGTTTCTCGAAATCGGGCTAAAGCCCGGGAGACAACACTTTGGGAAACCCCAACTGCCTCAGCAATATCCACTTGCCGGTAACCTTGGTTGCTCATTCTGACAACAATGTCGTTAACTTCTGGTTTAGGGTGATGTCTTTCCATGTTTAAAGAGAATACAATTGGATTAAAACCGAGAAAATTCAAGAAAAGGTATTTGTTTACAAAATGAGTAATCCCCATGTTGACTATTGTTGAGTAAATCCGTTATTAAAAATGAGGATTAACGTTTGTATGATTTTGGTTTGTATTTTTTCTTTAGATATATTCCAACTAACAATAACATATCGGTTGATTTAATTAAAATTAATAGTATAAGAAAAAATAACCAATATCCCTATTCATTTTTGAGCAGTTTATATATATATATATATATATATATATATATATATATATATATAATTTTATATTTTTATTAAATATTATTTGTATTTATGAATATTTACATTTTCAGTAATATTGAAGAATTCTGTTTATACTTCAAGAAATTACCTTCTTTAGAGGGAATAAAAGCAAGAAACAAAATGTACCAATCACGTAGTTTCAAAGAATTAAAAGATGCTATTATGGCTGAAGAGTTGCGAAAAATATTAATAAATCTTACTGATCAAGGAGCTAAAGGTGCTATTTCACCAGACTCGCTATTTCATGTTATTTGGAAAGTTGTTCCTAGATACAGGTTAGTTGGTATCTATTTATTACTAAAATTGATATAATAATTTAAACCTCAAATTTTATTCAAACAATTATAAATCTTGTTGTTACTACTCTTCTTTTACTTTTTAATTTCTTAACAAAAATACATGAACAGTTGTTTTAAATAGAAATTTTGTTACCCAACTTTCTGATTTTATTGTTTTGATCTTGAAAATATCACAGTATTATCCCTTTACTTGTAGACAATGTTTGCTACAATCATCATTGCTTTGAATTTTCTAGAGGATACCAGCAGCAAGATGCTCATGAGTTTTTGCGCTATATGCTGGACAGACTTCATACTGAGTTGCTCCACCTTCTTCCTGACCTGACACTCAAAGACTTTTCACACAAAAATAAAACATCAATAGTAACTTCAGTTTTTGGTGGCACACTTCAATCTGAAGTAATATTCAACATCAATAAGCTTATTTTATTCTTCTTTAGTTTTTATTTTATACTTATTACCTATAATTTTATAGGTGCGCTGTCTTAATTGTGGAACTGAATCCAAGAAACATGATCCATTTTTAGATTTGTCTCTTGATATTCCAGAGAAGTGTGTTAATCAAAGAAAATCTAAAGATGCTAATGAGGAATTACCTCCTTGTAACATTCTGGGTAATTTATTTCATCAAATTAGTATTTCCATTTATAAGTGTTAGTTTAATTTGTATCAATATTCAGACTCATTCATTTATGTAGTATTGATTTAAAGATCAAATTAATAAACATTCTGTAATTTTTATTTATATATGAAGACACAAAGGTGGGCTTTGCTGTTCATAAAAATGAAAACAAAGCATTCTATAATTGAAAGATACTTTAATGAAATATATATTCTTAGTTTTTTCGGGTGTCATATTTTTTGCACATGCCATAATTTTTAATCAAAAATTTTCTATTTGAATGTATTTCTTCAAAAAATTCAATTTTTTTAAATATATTGAGTCCGGTTGGTGCAACCATACCATTTAAGTTCAAAGTTTAGTTGACATTTGAAGTATTTACTTTTTTTATTTATTATTTGTTTGCCCAGATTGCTTAACCAGTTTTATTGAAGTTGAAGAGTTAGCAGAAACAGAACTTTATTACTGCAGCAATTGTAAAAGCAAACAACGATCAACAAAGAGGTTTTGGATACGACGATTACCTAATGTAAGATTATTTTTATTTGAAATACAATTTTAAAATCGTATTGTAGGTTTTATTTTTATTTATTTACATTTTTATTACTAATCTTCCTTGGCGATTATGGTATAGTGTTAACTAGCCTTACCAGGTCACTGTTGGCCAGAGACTTACAGCAATAGCCCTATGTGAGTTTTGTCTTCCAAGTTGAAATGCAGTGGTTCTGAATCTTTTTAATAGGAGAAAGATGAACTAGACAGTGAAAATTAACTTTCAAAGAAGTTTGAGTTTTGAAGGTACAAAAAGATAGCTCGCCTCTAGAACTTGTCAAACCTGGGGTATTGACCGACCCCTTTTTAGGAGCTTTGGTTTAAATAAAAAAAAACTTTTTAATGGGTTATTTTCAATTATGAAGTTAAATTTAAATCCATTATTTAGGTCTCTAGGTAATTAATTCTGTTTAGCCTTAATTGAATAAAGTGGATGTTAATTTCAAAAAAGGGTTCAAGTAAAGGCATAAACAATAGAGGATCAAGAGTCAATAATTTTATTGGGCACAGACGACTGAACCAAACTAAACAAAAACATGTTTAGTGTACATTAACTCCTCTTGTTTTTTTTTGCAAATATGCTCCTAACCTTATCTTGAAACCACATTATATAATTGCATCTGCGAGAGCATTATTTTTTTTTTAAATTTATTTATTAACATCCACTTTATGCTCCTATGGCTAATTGGGAATGGGTTATCTACAGGCTACCGCCTTTTCTAGCCAGGATGGGACTAAGGATTTTATTTAATGAATTCATCACTAATAAATTCCTGTATGCCCAGGCGAGAATCGAACTCGTCACTCTAGGTTTACTATGTGAGATTAAAGCCAACCCTGCTGGAGCATTAATAGATAAATATAGAATTTGAATATTGTTGTTTTTAAACTTCAAAAAGATATTTGTTATCCCAGAATTATGCGCCTTAAAGTCTGGCATTAGCATTTTACCTTACCTTAATTGTTCATATTTCCTAGGCCATATTTTAATATTAGTTTTGTCATGACCTATTCCTGCCTCCATATTGCCAATGTTGCCCTTTGGTGAGGTTAGATATATCAAATCTTCTATTTGATCATAAATAAGTGCTTAACTTCATCGAAAGGAAGGTCACAAAGAAATATAAATATTTTCCACTTAGGAAAATATGTGTAACTAAATTGGCAAATTTGTAACTTATTTATCATCAGGATCCAATCAGGTGTCTGGTTGAAGTTTAAGCGTTTGCTTGAAATTTCTTTACTTAAAATGAAATTAACACTTAAAATGAAATGCTTACCTCATTTCCTCTGTAGCTCACATTGAAGGGATCAGCTGGAAGTTCACCTTTCCGATGCCATCGACCCTCACAGAAACCTAAAATATCTGAACTATAACTGTTTTACCGCTCCTAACTCATCATCTCTAGGCAAACACCTCAACATACTAGGTTCCAATGTTGATCTCATGAGTACACACAATGACAACTGAAGGTCCCTTGCCCCTAGCCCTCCCAGACCTTGGTAACCAAATCTCACTGTCAGTGAAGATATCAACATTCTTTAGAACTCAGAACTTCCATGGAGTTGAGAGAGGGTGAATTTCAGATAATGGTTTCCCCTTAACTTCTACCATAGTCAATCTTGCAATATTTAGCTTTGTTCCACTGCCCCAGTTACCCCAAGCGTACCTATATTAGTCCTGTAACCAAGATTGCCTGATTCAAGGATAGCAGAGTAAACAGTTGCAGCATTGCCTAAGCCTAATCAATAAAGAGGTAAATGTACTCGTGGTTTGATTTTGTTTCATACAGATCTTTCCATCATTAATTTATTACTAATATCTTTTTACTTTACACAATTTTATTTTGTATTAAATAAAAAATGACTTATTTTCCATTCATTTTCAGGTGTTATGTCTTCACCTAAAACGTTTTAGGTGGAATAATTTCTTTCGAACAAAGGTTGATACACATATATCATTTCCTGTAATTGCACTCGACATGTCTCAGTTTGTATTGAGTGACATACCTGATACTCGCAGCTCAGGGACACAACTTTATGATTTGGCTGCTGTAATAGTTCATCATGGAGGTGGCACTGGTTGTGGTCATTACACTGCTTTTGCTATTCATGGTGGTATGATTTGCTTTTTTTGTTTTCTTGTAACACATTTATTTTATGTCCTATAAATTAACTATAATATTATGTTTATTATTAGTACAGTATGTATGTATATATATATTTATATATTAGAATTACAAATACTAAAACCTACTCCTCTCATGTAGTAAAACAGTAGTATATAACTAGTTTTAGTTATATACTACTGTTTTACTACATGAGAGGAGTAGGTTTTAGTATTTGTAATTCTAATATATATATATTTATTAGAATTACAAATACTAAAACCTACTCCTCTCATGTAGTAAAACAGTAGTATATAACTATATTTTGCTGCACACATTATGCAATTACATGAAAAAAATTCCAATGATGTCATTTGAAATTCAATTCTCTAATTTTCACCGAGTAGGAAGCCCATGAAAGCAAATTGTAATATTTGGAACTGAAGACCATGAACAAAAAATACAAATATTCCAGTTAGAGAACTGCATTAGTACATACGGTTAGAGTAGTACATTAGTGCATTACTTTATTAATAAATTAATTATATGCTTTTCAATCTGATGCATAATAAAAGACAATATCGCTTTTATAATCTCCCACTCCTCCAATTCTTCACAAGTTAAATTTCTCTCTACCTTAATCTATGAGTATGGTAATGATCAAGTAAAATTTGAGGCTGCTAGTTCATTTATGGCTTTACATTGATCTTTCATCTATACACCTCTCATTGTAAAGATTCGATAAAAATATCATATTGTATTGAAGTTTGGGAGAATATATTTTATGGTGTACTTGGTAACCTTGGTTTAGCAGATGGGTCCTTGTGGCAGAGTACTTTTGAGAATAATATGAATTGTGCATTTAAACTAATTGCTCATGGTTTTAAATTTTTTTTATTTTATTACCTATTTCTATTATTACTTAGTCATACAATTAAAAGAAGAATCATGGGTTATACCAAGATAATAATTTAATATTAAATATTTTAAATGCTTAATTTTTTTAAGACATAGATGAGTAGGAGTGGGATCTTACTGAAAGCTGAAAACAAAAAATACACTCTACTCTGTTAATTTTTAATGAAAATAAAAAAATTATAGAACAATAATTTAAAAAAATAAATATTTAACTGTATTTATTATATAACATTTTTCCATTTAACTCATATACATATACATTTTGATTTTGTCCCTCTCAACCCTCGCTCCTGGTCTGATTTATGAAATTGATCTTTAGGTTTTCTTGAAATGTTTTAATATCGAATGTGGTAACTATCAAACAAAAGTTGTGACCGGAAGAGACAAATACGGGGTGTGGCTATTAAATAACGAGACTGACGCTGTAAAACATTTTATTTTTATTTCATACATTTTTACTTATTATCACCTTCAATATACACCCCTCCTTTATCCCTACAACACTCCGTGCGAACCTTCCATTGTTGGAAACAGTGCTGGAAGTCTTTTTCTGTCAGCTCCTTCAGGACGTGTGCTGCTTTCTCTTTTACAGCTTCAACAGGCTCAAATCTTGTTCCTTTTAATGCAGATTTCACCTTAGGAAACAGATAGAAGTCGCACAGCGCAAGATCCGGCGAATAAGGCGGATGGTCTAACACTGGGATGCTGAATTTGGCTAGAAACCTCTTAACAGACAATGCGGAATGAGCCGGCGCATTGTCTTGGTGGAGAACCCATGACTTGTCCTTCCACAATTCAGGTCGTTTTTTCCTTATTCTTTCGCGGAGTTCAGCAAGAACGTGAAGGTAGTAATGTTGATTAATCGTTTGACCTTCAGGAACCCAGTGAAGGTTCACAATCCCATGAATATCGAAAAAAACAATCAACATTGCTTTGAATTTTGATTTGCTCATTCGAGCTTTTTTGGCTCTCGGTGAAGATGGGCTCTTCCAGTGCATGGATTGGCGCTTTGTTTCAGGATCATACATAAAAAACCATGATTCGTCACTTGTTATTATCCTTTCCAGTAAGTTTGGGTCTTTATCAATTCGTACAGTTTCAGCAATCGCACGAATACTTAACCGACGGTCAGATCGAATCAGATTACTGATTTTTTCGATATTGTCATCCGTTTTCGACGTGGAAGGGCGACCCGAGCGTGAATCATCTTGAACGTCTTCTCGGCCATCTTGAAAACGCTTAAACCACTCAAAAACACGTGCACGCGATAAACATTCATTGCCATACACTTCTTTCAATAAATTATAACTTTCAGTAGTGGTTTTTCCAAGTTTCACATGAAATTTCATAACAATTCGTTGCTCTACTGTTACACTTAACATTTTCCTGGCAAAACAAAAAAACAACTCTAATGCGAACGAAGGCTACGGCTGTACTGATTTGTTTACAGAAGCGAGAGGCACTATATTCGAAAGAGGAAGCTTCACGATAACAGCTGTTAGTTGCTGGCGTTTGACGCATGCGCACTTCTTCTGTAGCAGCGCCAGTCTCGTTATTTAATAGCCACACCCCGTATATGATATGATAAATAGAATGCCAATAGCTGATCTCTGTTCTAAATGCTTGTACAGTTTCAAATTTTGAGATTTTAGTTAAAGAATGAAACATAATTGAATGCTCAGTTTAAATAAAGTTTCTACCTTATAAAATAAATTAAAGAGCAGCATTTATTTTATTTTATATACAATTTTTAAAAAATGGAAAACCAAGTTAAAAGTTACTAAGCATTTGAAAAATGTAAATATTCGTATAAAATGATTTGCATTATCATGATTATACCAGAGTGATTCAAAGGTTTTTTCGCTAAGTAATAAACTAAGATATATAAAAAAAGACCTATTATTAATAACTTCATTGTATTATTAATAAAAGATTAAAACACTATGTTAGGCAGTCTTAAATTAAAATTTGACAAGGAAACAGCCTGTGTTTATATTTTTCCATTTTTTAATGTGAGAATTTATCAAGGAAATCCGCATTATATTCCAAGGAATTTCTTAAAAAATGATGCATAGCAATTAATGGTGCTCTTGTAATCCATGACAAGAGGTCGAATACAGTGTCTATCTATGCTTCAAAAACTTGGTTTAAAAAATCCTTCGAAGGAAATATATATATATTTTTTTCTGTTATTGCTGTAGCGGTCAAAGTTTTTGTTTAATCGATACCAAACTCGATATTTAATCATTTTATGTAAAAAGAAAGATCAAGTTCGTGAATGGCTGAAATCCGATCTGTGGGAGGGGGGGGTTTAGAAAGGAGGAATTTCGAAAATTCTTTATATCTCTGTTATTGTAAGTCAGATCAAAACATTGTATAGAACCAATCTTATTGCAAATGTTGTATTTTCACTTTCGTCATTATTAACCAAGATATTTGCATTTTATATTTTTTGGTCTTCAGTACCTCCTTCTCATGTCACATGTAAGCTGTTATATTATGAAGCACATTATTTGGAGCATAAATACTAAATATTGTTCTCATTGAACATTTACTTTTTGAGATAAATGCAAATACATGGCACACGTGGGAAATCTGTTTAGTTTACGTAGCCCCTGGGTAACAGACTTTTTTCAATAAAGTGTTCCCCTCAATTAAATGACATTAGTTGCAGTACTAAAACCTGCAGAATCTTTTCTCATCATTCGATGCTTCAGTAGGCAGAACGAAGGGGGGAAATTTGTGAAAACAAAAATTTGTAATACACCTATTATTTTAATTTGATTGTAAAAAATTATGTAATCGATCACATTTAATGTTCTACAATTATTGTTCCTTAGATTTTTTCACTAACTCGAATATTAAAAAGCTTATTCGTATTTTCTTTTTCAGCCCTCAGTTAAGCCCCACTCCTGTTTTGCAATTTTCACTTAAAGTAACTATATCACTACCAGTCCTATGTCAAACATAAATTTTAAAATGTTTACATAGACTTCTTTTTGTGGGGGAAGTAAAGGATCAATTTTGAAATGACATAATCGTTGTGCGAATGCAGCATATTGGAAATCTGCTGAGTTTGACAAGACTTTTGTATGATGGCAAAGATTTCACTTGTCCAGCAAATGCTAGTTATCATAATTTTATTACAAGAACCTCAAAAACAAAATAAATGTCTTGTAAAAATAGCATATGCAAATAATAGTCCCAGCTTACCTAGAAGAAATATAAGTGTAGTACACAGACATATCCCTTCACACAGTCACACCCTTCCACAACATGTACCCATGCATAAAAACATACACATCCACTCACACATAAAATTTAATGATGAAATATAAATATTTCTTTTTCTTTTTAGGTCAGTGGTTCCATTTTAACGACAGTATGGTTCGGCCAACAGAAAGTGAAGTAGTTGCTAAATGTAAACCATACATATTATTCTATATTAGAAGGGAATTCAGGCTGCCTTCAGTGAAGTCCTGAAAGCGAGACTGGTTTTATAATTTCTATAAATCTTGTGATAATATTTTACCTTAAAGATTCTCCATTTCTAGTTTCTTTGCTTGAAGCTCAATATTGGAATGGTTTGACATATATTTTCTGTCTCTACTTTCCACTAAAGGGATCTCTTAGCCCAAGATTATTATATTGTGATGACCATCATTTGGCATTATTAAATTGAAGATGTTTGTTCAGTTATAGAATATTTTGGTGATACCTTATAAAAATAATAAAATTAAAATAAAGAAAATATTTCTGTAATACTTATAATTGATGGATAATATATCATTGTATATTCTCTTTGATTTGATATTTCTTTTTTTCTCGTATTATAATTTTAATACTAGCCTCTGTGATATGATGTTTTTTACTTATTCTCTTATTTTTCTATTTTCTCTTTTATAATTAATATACGAAAAGCTATTTATAAGTTATAAGCACTTATATTAAAAATATTCTTTTTAAAATATTTCCGTTTTTAAATTGTAAGATGTGTAGGTGTATGATACGTTCCTAATGGATATATGTGATTTCGAATAATATTCTGATCTATTATAATTTTATAAACAAGTTCTACGAAATGGTTGTGCTGGTTGAAGAGTTGATGTAATACACTTTTCATTTGGTTCCTTCAATACATATTATTCTCGTCAACAAAAGTTATCATTGTGCTTCACATATTAATTTTTAATTTCCATTATTATCTTTAATAAGTGTAGATCTTTTCTTAATTGTATTTATTATACCTCTCCAACTGTGGTGGGTGACGGAGTAATTGGTAATTTATCATGCAAATCTAGTAGTATTATGTTTGAAGCTGTGATAATGCTTATGCTTTCTTCTATTAATTTTTCAATAAATTCCTCCAGTAACTTTATTATTATTATTTTTTAATGGACTTAAGATTTTATTTTCATTCTTAAGAAATTTATATGTATATGTGTTTTAAAAGAAAAATATTTTTGCTCGAAACAAATATATACTTAATAAATTAGAGAAACATAAAATTAACTTAAGTGGCATTGGCCACTTTACTCTAGTTTTCACCTTCCTTTAATGAATTTTGCATTTATTATTAGTTGTGTAAGGTGTTTGATTGTATTAACTTAATGGGTGGGAGATGATTAAAAGAATCAGAAACTTAATATATAGTGTTTGACACATTTCAGGGATAATATTATTTAATGAAGCTCTGTGACTTTTTATTAGTATATTATATTTAAAATATTGATTTTGTTAGTCTTAATGTATTTAAGTTAATGAGGCTGGTAAATTATTTATTTCAAATTCGAATTAGAGTAGTATTAATTACTTTTACGTCTGCCTCAAAAACTTGATTTTCACTCAAATTTTCTAACAGTCCCACATTATGTGGATGTTCTAAAATTAATTGAAGTAACCAAGATGAAGTTAATTAAATAAATCATGTAAATAAAAAAATAGTTCATATTTTTTTCTTTATACCTATTTTCCTCCTTTTTATATTCATGGTACTGTGGAAAATTCACATCAAGGTTGTTCAAGATTGTATGTAAAAATTCTTTGTAAATATTTTTTATTATTAGAAAACCTTTGTGGGTCGCAGTGGTGGTGATATTGAGGGTAACAGAGATTTCAGAGAGACTACTACCGTGGATCACAAGATTGTTTTGCAGAAACTAGAAAACTTTCTAGACTTTCCAGAAGTAGATGGCGAGAGTCGAGGAATGTCTTCCCTCGTGTTGTAAACCATGAAGCAAAACAAGGAAAAGCGGAAGATCGCTGAGAAGCCTACTATTCTTCCAGCTGAGAAGTAGCTACTCATCAGTTCGCTACTTGGGAGGGGGATCTTAGCCACTGCGATGGATACAGCGGTCGAATCCTTTATTTAAATATTATTATTATTTGCGGGGCTCAGGTTACCCATGTGAGTTAAAGCGTTGTCTTTAATCTCACATGGTAAACCTAGAGTGGCGAGTTTGATGATCGCCTAGACAAAGGAATTTATTTAGTGATGGAATTCATTAAATAAAATCCTGAGTGTCACCTGGCTAGAAAAGGATGGTGACCTGCAGATAACCCGTCCCAATTAGCCTTAGTTGCAAAAAATGGACATTAATAAATAATTTGTTATTATTTGTTTTTTAAAAGACAATATGTGATTTAATTGAATCCAGGTCTAAATACAGTCCCAATTAGCCTTACTTGCAAAAAGTGGATGTTAGTTAATAATTTAAATACAGTCCGCTAGAGAATTGCAACATAAAATTTTTACTGATAAAAGTTTAGCAACAAGTGACTAACAAAGGTGATATTTGTGAATTTTTTAGCCCCCTCCCCTCTGAAACCTCTCTTCCACCCCTGATTTCAGGCATTAATTAATATGATATTTAATGTTGAATTAGCAGTTAGTGATTGGAACTTTCTTTTAGAAGAAAAGTCCGTTACGCAGGAGCTGCATAAACTAAGCAGATTTCTCACTTGCTGGCATAACGCACTTATAATCTCATCTCACCACATATTCCCTATTTGTATGTAAAAGAACCGATGAGTCGAAGACAGTGGGGAGAGGTTACCGAACGCTGATAACAAGAAAGCACACATAACACCCTTAATACTTGAGTTATAAAATAATGCATAGAATAGCAATTGCAGATAATCAATAGTTTAACATGATTGGTTCTATAACATTTTACAATCCCACTCATAACAAATATTTTGAATTTTCAAATTCCCCCTCCCCTACTTAACCCCACTACACCATGTCCGATTTCTTTCAATAACAAATGTGATCTTCAGTGTTGGCTGAAACAATTAAATTCGGAGTATGGCACAGATCAAATAAACATTTTCGATTTAACGAATTTGCATGTTTCTCGCATAATAAAGGTTTCTTGAAAGTAATATTTGGTATTGCTTAGAATAATGTAGTTCATGATATAACAGCATACTGCTATTCTGACTTGAAAAGAAAGGGGGGTTTACTGAAGGCTAAAAACTAAAACATGCAAATATCATAGTAAGATAGAGAATAAATGTATATACCAAAGTTTATAGTATATTTAATCTCTCTCTCTCTCTCTCTCTCTCTATATATATATATATATATATATATATATATATATATATATAAAATTGTAACCTCTGTCTGTACATTGATTTTTTTTCTCGAAATTTCACGATAACTTTTCACAAAGAGTGATAGCGGAAGTTATAGGGATCAAACTCTTTGGTTCTGCTAATATATTATCTTATTTCTGATATCTTGATGTTATTGAAACAAATATGTACCATCATAAGAATTAGACGTTAATGGTAATGCCATATGAAAAAAGACAATATCCCTTTAATCTTGATATGATTTAAAGTATTGCTTATTTTGCTGGGAGGGCTACGATCTCTTCCCCTCACCTATCTTTTTGAATATAAATGAAATTATTTTTAGCGCAATACTATTATTTAATTACATCAGGTAGATAAATTATTAAAATAATACTTTGAATCAATAATTTAAGGGAAACAATGGTGATAGCCCTCAAGCTGGAGCTGAAGATGACAGGAGCCTAAACAGTTAATTGAGTTTACTTATTTCCTGTGACATGCTGGCATTACTGGAAGTGAATCCACTGACCTGTTCTATTAGGCTATTACGAATATAATCTAATGTACAAAACCTGGGGGTGGTACACATACATACATGGTACTCATAAACGGCTGAACCGAATTTTATGAAACTTGGTATATACTCGTATATTACTACTAACCCAACTTAGACATTAGGCTATATTAATTTTCTCTGAGAGGAACAGGAGTGGAGGTTATAAGGGAGGTCTGAAATTAAAAATAGCAATATTTCGTTTCCTATTGGTTTTTCTTCAAATATGTACATAACAAAAGTTGATTATTTTGTTATATACACTTTTGCCGTATACGGACGTCTAAATGAGTTATACGCTAAAAACTATAACGGGAATCAATAATTTCATTTGGTACCAAAGACTCAACCGAACTAAATAAAACTCCGTCACGCAGGGGCTAAGTAAACTAAGCAGATTTCCCTCGTGAAGTTTTACAATAGAGAAAACTGCCTAATAATAACAGTAGAAGTAAGGGATCTCTAAACCTACTCACGAGGGACGAATAGTTAAGGAAACGGCCGCTCTAGCTCGCGGCGGAAAGTCCAGAACAGCCGCCTCCTGCCGACCACACACAATACAAATGCAAATATCTCGGTTAATATTCAAGATACAGAATAAATGTATAGAACAATATTTATAGTAAATTTAATTTGCAATAAAATTGACTCTATACAATTTTTCGATCCGACGCATAATAACGGAGATATTTCGAATTTTCAAAAATCCCCCCTCCCACTTGTCCAATTTCAGCCATTAACGAAGTTGATCTTCCTTTTTACATAAAACGATTAAATTCCGAGTTTGGTAACGATCAAACAAAAATTGCGACCGCTAGACCGTTAACAGACAAATATATATATATATATATATATATATATATATATATAAAATTGTAACCTCTGTCTGTACATTGATTTTTTTCGCGAAATTTCACGATAACTTTTCGTTTCACATGTCCTAGACACCATAACTGCATTTTGTTTCTTTCGTGTCTGTTTATTTGTTTGTTTGTTACCTTTTCACGCATAAACGGCTGAACCGAATTTTATGAAACTTGGTATGTATATTACTACTAACCCAACTTAGACTTTAGGCTATGTTAATATTCTCTGAGACGAACAGGAGTGGGGGTTATGAGGGATGCCTGAAATTAAAAATAGCGATATTTCGTTTCCTATTGCATTTTCGGCAATTATGCACATAACAAAAGTTGTTTATTTTGTTATTTGGAGTAACTTTTGTTATATACACTTTTGTCGTATACCTAAGTATAAATGAGTTATACGTTAAAAACAACTGCGGAAGTCAACAATGTTATTTGGCACAAAAAACTCAACCGAACTAAACCAAACTCGGTATGTGAATTAGTACTAACGCCTTAATTATAATAAACCATACCAACAGTTCTAGGGACGGGCAGGAGTAGGGGTTATAAGGGAGGCCTTAAATTAAAAATAGCGATATTTCGTTCGCTAAGGGGGTTTCGGCAAATATGCACATAACAAAAGTTGTTTATTTTGTTATTTAGAGAAACTTTTGTCATATACACTATCGTTATATACCGAAGTATAAAGGCGTTATATGCTAAAAATGATAGCGGGAGTCAATTTTATTTGGCTCAAAAGACTCAACCGAACTAAATAAAACACTCGGTATGTGTATGAGCACTTATGCCTTCCTTAAAATAAGCCATACTAACATTTCTAGGGACGGGCAGGAGTAGGGGTTTTAAGGGAGGCCTGAAATTAAAAATAGTGATATTTCGTTTCGTATTAGGGTTTTGCACATATGCACATAACTAAAGTTGTTTATTTTGTTATTTAGAGAAATTCGCTCAACAATTCTTTGGAACTGCCAGGTACCTCACCAGGAAAAATTAATTCAAATGTATGTTATTTTGTGCTTAATAATTTAAATATATGCATAATGCACAGGAAACGGGAAATATGACAATGTGGAGGACAGTGAAGTCTTAAATAAAAAAATAATTTTATTATTAACAAATCCACAGAAACAGTATTTACATTAAACACTGGCACGGGTAAATGCCAAAATATTGTGCAACGTAAAGCCTTGCCAAAAAAATACGATCACCATTCAGCCTCAAATGAATTCCCGAGCGAAGCCGGGTATCTGAGCTAGTATATATATATAAAATTGTAACCTCTGTCTGTACATTGATTAATTTCGCGATAACTTTTCGTTATACATGTCATAGACACCATAACTGCATTTTGTTTCTTTGGTGTCAGTTTGTTTGTTACCTTTTCACGCATAAACGGCAGAACCGAATTTTATGAAACATGGTATGTATATTACTACTAGCCCAACTTAGACTTTAGGTTATATTAATATTCTCTAAGACAAACAGGAGTGGGGGTTATAAGGGAGGCCTGAAATTAAAAATAGCGATATTTCGTTTCCTATTGCTTTTTTAGCAAATATGCCCATAAAAAAAGTTGTTTATTTTGTTATTTATAGTAACTTTTGTCATATGCACTTTTGCCGTATACGGAAGTATAAATGAGTTATACGCTAAAAACTATAGCGGGAGTCCACAATTTTATTTGGCACAAAAGACTCAACCGAACTAATCCAAACTCGGTATGTGAATTAGCACTAATGCCTTCCATATAATAAGCCATACTAACATTTCAAGGGACGAGCAGGAGTGGGGGTTATAAGGAAAGCCTGAAATTAATAATAGTGGTATTTCGTTTCCTATTGCATTTTCGGCAAATTTGCACATAACAAAAGTTGTTTATTTTGTTATTTAGAGAAACTTTTTTATATACACTATCGTCGTATACCGAATTATGAAGGCGTTATACGCTAAAAATTATAGCGGGAGTCAACAATTTTATTTGGCACAAAAGACTCAACCGAAATAAATAATACTCGGTATGTGTATTAGCACTAACGCTTTCATTATAACAAGCCATACCAACATTTCTAGGGACGGGCAGGAGTGGGGGTTGTAAGGGAGGCCTGAATTTAAAAATAGCGGTATTTCGTTTTCTATTCGTTTTTCGGCAAATATGAACATAACAAAAGTTGTTTATTTTGTTATTTAGAGTAACTTTTGTCATATTCATTTTTATCTTTTATCAAAGTGTAAACGAAATATACACTATAAACTAAAGCGGGAGTCAACTATTTCCTTGGGCGCTAACGATTAAACCGAACTAAAAAACTCGGTATGTCAATTAGCATTAATTCTTCCATGATTATAAGCTATATTAAAATTTTTAGGTTAGAACGGGAGTGGGGGTTATAAGGGAGGCCTGAAATAAAAATTTGCGATATTTCATTGTCTATATGTTTTTCGACAAACATGCACATAACAAAAGTTGTTTACTTTGTTATTTAGATTAACTTTTTTTTTTTTTATACATTTCTCCAGGAACAATGTGTGGAGCAAGTAATTTGCATAGAAATATTGATATGCTCAACAATTCATTCCAATTTGAACTATGAGGTACCTCACCTGGAAAAATTAATTCAAATCTTTGTTAATATTTTGTCCTTAATAACTGAAATCTATGCATTATGCACAGGAGACGGGAAATATGACAATTTGGAGGACAGTGAAGACATACATAAAAAATTAATTTTATTATTAACAAATGCCAACAACGGGTATAACCCTAAACACTGGGACGGGTAAATGTCAAAATATTGTGCAAATTAAAGCCTTGCCAAAAAAATACCATCACCATTCAGCCTCAAATCAATTCCCGGGCGAAGCCTGGTATCTGAGCTAGTATATCTATATATATATAAAATTGTAACCTCTGTCTGTACATTGATTTTTTTCGCGAAATTTCACGATAACTTTTCGTTTCACGTCATAGACACCATAACTGCATTTTGTTTCTTTGGTATCTGTTTGTTTGTTTGTTACCTTTTCACGCATAAACGGCTGAACCGAATTTTATGAAACTTGGTATCTATATTACTACTAACCCAACTTAGACTTTAGGCTATATTAATATCCTCTGAGACGAAAAGGAGTGGGGGTTATAAGGGAGACCTGAAATTAAAAATAGCGATATTTCGTTTCCTATTGGTTTTTCGGCACATATGAACATAACAAAAGTTGTTTATTTTGTTATTTAGAGTAACTTTTGTTATAAACACTTTTTTCGTATACCGAATTATAAACGAGATATACGCTAAAACCTATAGCGGAAGTGAACAATTTTATTTGGGACAAAAGACCCAACCGAAATAAATAAAACTCGGTATGTGTATTAGCTCTAACGCTTTGATTATAACAAGCCATACCAACATTTCTAGGGACGGGCAGGAGTGGGAGTTATAAGGGAGACCTGAAATTAAAAATAGTGATATTTCGTTTCCTATTGGGGTTTCGGCAAATATGCACATAACAAAAGTTGTTTATTTTGTTATTTAGAGAAATTTGCTCAACAATTCTTTTCAATATGAACTACCAGGTACCTCACCTGGTATTCAATGTATGTTAATATTTTGTCCTTATTAATTCAAATGTATGCATAATGCACAGGAAACGGGAAATATGATAATATGGAGGACAGTGAAGTCTTACATAAAAAAATAATTTTATTATTAACAAATCCACAGAAACGACGGGTATTAACCGTAAACACTGGGACGGGTAAATGTCAAAATATTGTGCAAAGTAAAGCCTTGCCAAAAAAATACCATTCAGCCTCAAATGAATTCCCGAGCGAAGCCGGGTATCTGAGCTAGTATATATATATATATATATATATATATATATATATATATATATATATATATATATATATATATAATCGATGGACATTTGAGGAAATTTTTCAAAACTCGCGTCATGAGTACGACCTCAATAGCTGATTTCCCTTAAGGGAAATCTGCTAAAACTCGGTATGTGTATTAGCACTGACGCCTTAATTATTATAAGACATACCAACATTTCTAGAGACGGCCTGTAGTGGGGGTTGTAAGGGAGGCCTGAAATTAAAAATAGCGGTATTTCGTTTTCTACTGGTTTTACTGCAAATATGCTCATGACAAAAGTTGTTTATTCTGTTATTTAAAGTAACTTTTGTTATATTCACTTTTGCCGTATAACAAAGTATAAACGAGATATACATTAAAAACTAAAGCGGAAGCCAACTATTTTGTTGGGCACTAACGATTTAACCGAACTTAATAAAACTCGGTATGTGAATTAGCATTAATTCTTCCATGATTATAAGCTGTATTAAAATTTTTAGGTCCAAACGGGAGAGGGGGTTATGAAGGAGGCCTAAAATGGAAAATTGTGTTATTTCGTTTCCTATTAGATCCTCGGTAAACATGCATATAACAAAAGTTGTTTATTTTGTTATTTAGTGTATCTTTTGTTGCATTCACTTTTTTCGTAAAATGAAGTTAACACGGGATATACGCTAAAACTATTGCGGGAGTCTTTAATTTTATTAGTGCTTATTTAAATGTTTTTAATGAATGCATATGTATTATGACAAATGATTTTATGTTTTAGTCACATATGATAACTCTAATTATGATTCGGATTAGTGAGGTTAGGTATATATCTCCGTCGCCCCCTTCTCATTTATTTATTTTTCCTTATCATTGTTATTTATTGTTTTCCTTATCCTTAAATAATTGGCTACTAAATAAAAAATATTTTTTGGACATCGTTCTCTTAATGGATATTTAGTGGACTTGTGGGGGGGGGATAAATAGTCCTGGTTCACTTCAAACTGTATATTAAAAACAAGAACACAATAATAAGTCTATTTACACTATTTACAAATTGTACAGTTTTCACAGTCGCAATTAGCACCAGATATTTTTCTTTCGCACTCGCAATACTGATTCGTAACTCGCTATATTGGTTAACCTTTTCCCTAACTGAATGTTTTGCACATCTGGTATTTCTATACCGCGAGGTTAGCTTATTTAATAGCGAACGACTCACGAGCACTTGAGTCGCCGCTACAGATATATTGATGGGGTCCATGCGTGATCGTATGCCCCCTGGATATCAAGTGAAGCTAATAATGAATTCTGGAATTTTTCTTGAGATGATCGCTGCTATACTGTGCTAAAGAGAAGTTGCTATATAGAGTAGCGAGGTTAAGAGTTTTCATTACGCCATTCGGGTCTTGATACAGTAGGGCGTCGGTTATCAGAACTAATGTTGTCAGAGGTGGTTCGGATAATCAAAAGTTCGAATAATCAAAATTTTGATTTATTTTGTGTTTATTTATATTCTTATAAATAATAAGGAAAAGGAAGATCTAAAACAACTTCGTAAAAAACAAAAAAAAAAACAAGTTTGTTTATTTATATAAACTTAGTATGTATGAGCATAGTGAAGAAACGAGTGTTATGAAATACACACATACATATGTATAAGTTGTCTAATTGAGCTACATGTACATAGAGAAAAGAACAAAAATATGTATTTACGTGTATGCAAAAAAATAATCAAAGTGTATCTAATCAAAGTTTTATTAAAATTAATGCTGTGGCAAAAAGAATGTCTTGATGCTTCTGCTTCAATGTTGACTTTCTCTTCATAGCAGCTAGATCTCTAGTTCTCTTCAGTTGTACTAACTGCGTGTGGTTCGACTCTTCTTGACGTTCAAGCTACCGGAACGCCAAATCCAGTGCTTGGAATGCCTCACCATGAGATGGTCCCGAGTCATCTTCTTCAGGTTCCTCATTTGCATCGTCGTCCTCTGTGAGGTCTTCACCACGTAGTAATTTTTCAACGATTTCATCGTCTGTCAGCAACTGTAAGCCTGGATCATCTCTGTCCACACGTAGCCACTCATTCACGTTATTTTTATCACAATCCGCGAAAACACTAATATTACTCATTTCATCCACAATTCCCGATGAAACTTCATTATCATGCTCGTGGATTTCGATTTCATCTTTGGATGGTTTCAGTAATTTATTCCACAATTTATGCAAGGTGCTGCTTTTAACTCCATTCCACGCTTCGACCAACATATAACTGCAGTCTTTTAAACTGTTTTTATTGTACGTAGAAAAAATAGTTTCTTCGTCATTTGTATCACCTAAAAGCAGACGACGCATGACCTGTTTTCGGTACAGTTTTTTTTACGATAACGCTCTGATCCATAGGTTGAACTAGAGAAGTTACATTAGGGGGCAAAAACTTCACCTCAAACATATCACTCACCTTATTCAAAGTTTCAGGCGATGGATGTGACGGAGCATTGTCCAAAAGGAGAAGAACCTTGCCTTCTTTTCCACTATGCTGCTGAAAATGTTTCACTTCCGGGATAAAAGTGTTTTCATACCATTTTATGAACAAATCGCTGTCCGTCCACGCATTTTTTTGGTTTCTGTATATTAACGGAATTTTCACGTTTTTGAAACATCGTGGGTTTCTGGATTTACCTATCATTAGTAATGGAACTCTATGTGTCCCAGATGCATTGGCGCAAACCATTAATGTAACGCGATCCTTGCTCATTTTGTGACCCGGAGCTGCAGCTTCTTTTCAAGATGCCAATGACTTAGATGGTAAAGCTTTCCAATAGAGGCCTGTTTCATCTGCATTGTAAACGAAATCCAAATCATATTCTTTCACTTCAAGATATTTCTTAAAGTTCTCGGAAAAAGAAACTGCTGCTGGAGCATCAGCACTTAATTTTTCTTATGACGTAATTTAAATTTTTTTAACCAAACAGAACTTGCGATGAAGGTTGGGTCGCCACCAAGCTTCATGTTTAATTCTAATGCTTTTTCACACAAAATGGGCCCCGATATGGGCTGCCCAGAAGACCGTTTTTGCAAAAACCAAGTGTAAACAGCATCTTCCACCAATTCACTTTTCGCTGTTTTCATAGTTTTACGATTTGAGCTGCCCGCCTCTCTGTCAAGATTATGTGCGTACCTGGTGATGGAATCAGAATTAATTTTTATTCCCGTTATCGTTGATTTACCAACACCGAACTCGACAGATAATGTCTGACCCGATTCACCTTTTTGTTGACATGTTTTAATTTTAAAAAAACGATCACAAATACAGTGTACACCTCACAAAGAACGGTTTGAAACTGAAAGTAAGCTATCCACAACCAGTTATATGAATGGAAAGGGTTTCACAGAATCTAATGCAATGAACAAATTAGGTAGTGTATAGAGTTCTAAGTAAACCAATGCGTATTCAACGTCTAATTTCATTGAACACACATTGAACCAGATACAAATATGTAACGAATCAGTTTCTGAGAAATAATTAATGATGGCTTCCGTTATAGACGTTCTGAGAAAAATAATTTTATTTTTGTTTAATTTTATTCAAAGTAACAATAATTGTAACATACCAATAAGCAAATTAAATGATCAGTTTAATTAAAATTACACAAAAAAAAACAAAAAAAAACTGGTTCCGATAATCGAACGTTCGGATAATTGACGTTCGGATAATCGACGCTCCACTGTACCACGTTTTGACTTAGTGCGTTTTTCTCTAATAGGAGTTTGAAATGAGGCTGTGTTTAGTTAATAACAGTTTATTTTTGATGTTTTGTTAATAAAATGCATTACGTTTAACCGTCGTTCCTTGTCTTTCATCTCACACACCTTTCACGTTGGCGAAGCCCGACGTGATGTCTACGTATTTACTTGTGAATACGCCATTTTAAAAATGCAATCGAGCAATTTATTTGACTTATTCACTATGGAAGATGATGAGATCAAGACTCCTGCCCACAACCCCCAGGACTCAGCTGCCCAATTTTTTTAAAAGTGATCCCTAATTCTTTTTTTCTCAAGTGTGAGACTATTGTATAGAACCAATCTTATTGCGAATCAAATTTACTATAAATATTGTTCTATACATTTATTCTGTATCTTTAATATTAACCGAGATATTTGCATTTGTATTGTGAGTGTGGTCGGCTATATTCGGGAGTTTCCGCCGAGCGCTAGTGTGGCAGGTTCACTAACTATTCGTCCTCGTGAGACTAGGTTACTACTACTGTTATTATTAGGCAGATTTCTCAATTGTAAAACTTCACGTGGGAAATCTGCTTAGCTTACGCAGCCCCTGCGTGACGGACTTTTATAATATCCACAACTCTCTAAAACAATTCCTTCTGGTAGTTTTGGAGCTTGATAGGGAGGTTATACGTGATGTTATTGACCTCGTACGTAATCGTACTGACGAAAACCCTTATGAGACCCTTAAGTCAAGGGTCATGGAGAGTTTCGGGGAGTCAGATAATATACGTATTAGAAAACTCCTTGGAGACCCTCGTACTTCCTGCGCGAACTCCAGCAACTCGGGTGCACCAAGGCAACGGCGAGCTCCTTTAATCTATTTGGCTTAAGGGATTGCCCAATGCCACGCAAGCAGCACTTGCAGCTACGGAGCAGTAAGACCTCGTAAAGCTCAGCAACATAGCCGACCATATCGCGGAGGTTCTAACTAGAACCTACAGTCTGTGAGGTGGCAGCATTGAAGCCTTCCAGCCCTTCTCGCCGAGAAGATCGGCTACTGGAAGCCCTGGAGAGGCTTGCCGAGTGATCACAGCCCTAAAGACCAGACGATTATCGGACACGACACCAATCCCAGCTCTAGGACGTAGGAGTAAAAGCAGAGATCGGCAGCTATGTTTTTACCATGATGGCTTCCACGATTAAGCAAATGAATGCCGGCAATCAGGCATTCCCACAAAGCAGGGAGACTGAAATTAGCGACGGCAGAGGTCGCCGGTGGTTGACTTTCATCGCCGCCTATTCATAGTTGATCACCAAACTCGGGCCCCATATTTTTTGGACTCAGTATCGGATTTTTGGACCGGTACCGGTGAAGAAGACACCGAAAACCTGGCGAACACTCTGTATGCAGCCCATCCCAACCTACGGCCACAAACTTCTCCAATTGGACTAAGGCCAGCGTCGGAAAATAGTTCATCCTCGCTGAGGTGGGGCAGCCCATAATTGGAGCAGGCTTGCTGTATCATTTCAAGCTGATGGTTGGCCTAGCTGGCTGCCAACTAGTCGTCAGAACTACAGGGTTGATGACAAAAGGGAAGCCGGCCAACGTTCCAGCACTGACGATCTACTCTGTTCCGGAAGGCCAATGTTACACCGAAGTTCTCCAGATGTAACTCAACCCCACAGCGCAGATTGTCTATACGAAGAAGCCTACTCATCCCGTCCGTGGATGCGTTTTTCTAAACAGTGACCATAGGCGTTTGAAATGAGGCTGTGTGCTGTTAATAACAGATTATTTTTGATGTTTTGTTAATAAAATGCATTACGTTTAACCGTCCTTATCTTTCATCTAACACACCTTTCACCAAATCAATTTTGTTAAACATTTAGTGTTCTACTGTTGTTCTATACATTTTTCCATAACTCGAATATTAAGAGAGTTATTTCTATTATCCTGTTTTAGCCAGGAGTGAACCTCCTCCCCTCCATTTTTACTGTTGAAATTTTTATTTTGAGTTACTGACCATCTCATTCTTTGGATTAATTTAATTACCGTATACAATGGCTTCTTACTAGGGGAGAAATAGAGAATAGATGGTGATATGAGATCACGAGTGTATCATTCCATCACATCTTAGTTTACGCAGCCCCTGCGAGATAGACTTCAATAGTATTCGTTCATACATGAAATTTAACGTTTAATTGAAAAAGTAAAGACCAAACCAGATAATATTTAAAATTAGACCAGGAAAATTTGGTGGCCCTTAATAATCCTTAACATCGCTCATATTATGAGACAAATATATATTGTTACTCTCTTCCTGCAATTATTCTATAAATGTTTCTTATCTCAAATTAATTAAATGAATGGCTCCATATTTCTATGATATTTTCCAGGCAATCTAATATATTACGTTCCATGTCATTCCCATTTAAAAATCATGTATAATTTACACTGGCCTTTACTTAGGGAGACTCCAAGGTAGTTATAATTTGACATATCACTCATCCGGTGGAACAACGACTTAAATGCCAATTCTGCAATTTTGCAGGAGTGGCGAAGAACTAAATTGGAATAATTGAATTAAGTAAGGTAGATCGTGAAAAATTTTAAGGCAGATTCGACAAGATACGCTACAGGTAAACTATTATTAAAACGTTATTTTTTCAATTAAGCATGCCTTTCTAACAATTATGAATTATATTAAAATTTAGGCAGTTATGCCATTGTCCCATTGGAAGAGTGGTATGTCGACACCTGTGCATTATTCAAGTGATGGAATTGTTTTAGCAGATTTCCCTTAAGGGAAATTAGCTATTGAGGTCGTACTCATGACGCGATTTTCGAAATATTTTTCAAATGTTCATCGATCCTACCCAGAAGATGTCGAAAATGAGGTCCGTTCAAAATTATATATATATATATATATATATATATATATATATATATATATATATATATATATATATATATTTGCCTGTTAACGCTCTAGCGGTCGCAATTTTTGTTTGATCGTTACAAAACTCGATATTTAACCGTTTTATGTAAAAATACAGATCAAGTTCGTTAATGGCTGAAATCAGACTAAAGGGAGGGTGGTTTAGAGGGGGTATTTTCGAAAATTCAAAATATCTCCGTTATTATGCATCGGATCGAAAACTTGTATAGAACCAATCTTATTGAAAATTAAATGTATTATAAATATTGTTATATACATTTATTCTCTATCTTGAATATTAACCGAGATATTTGCATTTTTATGAAGTCTGTGGTCGGGTATAGTTCGGATTAGGTCGGCCGTTTCCACAAGGGCTTGGCTCAGGTGGAAGCTTCTTCTAACCTTACCTGTCGTTTCTAACTTTACCCTAAATTCGTTACTTTGTGAGATTTATGCAAATACTTTCTGTTCATCCGACCCGAAAGAAGGGGGGCCCTTCTTTAGTTCTTGGACTACTAAAATTTCAGTTATTAAAATATAAATTATTCTTACAATTCAGAAGCCGTTTCAGTTGGGAATTTATTTTAATTAACTGAAAGATTTCTCATTACCGTTTGTATTTAATCACGGTGGTGTTGTGTTACCAGTATGCAGATTTCTCTATTGTAAAACTTCACATGGGAAATCTGCTTAGTTTACGCAGCCCCTGCGTGACGGACTTTTTTAGACTTGCTCTAGTACTTATTTATTTGTTGCTTAAGTAACTGTAAACCTTTAAGGCGACATGGAGATTAGTAAATGTATCAAGAATGTTTATTGTATTATTGATGTTGGAACATTTCTATTTTTAATTTAGTCACTATTTTACAAAACGTTACCATTTAGACCCACACTAACTCTAATTATCCTTTCAAATGTCTGTTAATATTTTTTTAAAAAAAGCAGAATCATTAATTAAGTTAGGTGTCATTGTCTGTGTTGAATCATCTTTGACTAAGGAGAGTGATTGACGTGCGAGGTGAGGTATAGTTTACTGTAGGTAAGAAAGAAGGGCAGGGAGTATACTAAAGTTTTCTAGAGTTTTCCCGTTCAAAGGAAATCCTAAAGACAGCTATCAGTGGTCAGATCCCACGTGACCTGTGTTCGCCAGGGGATCTCCTTCGGTCTCTGAGCACGTAGTCACCCCTTCTTACCCTCTGCTCTTCGGCCCCTTATTTCTTCACCTACATAAATAGTCTTCTAGCATCTTTATAATGTTTCAATGAGGAGAAAGATTTCATCTTACACTGGGAAAACAATATAACTTTACCTATCATCTTATCATCAAGACTCGCCTCTTCCCAAATCATCCATGTCAAGTTCTGTGTGGAACCTAATATGCCCATCTCTTCTATTAGGTGACATGAGGATTCATCAAGCAAACGAACGAGCTTTATAATCGGACGAAAGGCAAATTCTATGTAGATTATTTTCATGTTTCCAAAACAAATTTAACATAGAGAAGACACTTCAACAACACTCAAACAATCGAACCGCTCTTTTCAGTCTAAGGCCTTAAAATCCCTTGCCCTTCAAAGGTGAAAAGAAGAATTCATGTTTCGGAGAAGGTCAGAAACAGGGAGTGTCGTACATGTGTAAGACGTGTTTGTTCTTCATTATAAGTTAGCTAGAAAGGACGAAAGTTCAAGGCAGCCCTTGATTAACACTTTAAAGAACGTACATGAGTTTAAACGCCAATTTGTTGGGAACATCAAAACATCGTAGGAGTTACAACTCCTCCATAATAATCGAAAAAGATCTATGCCTGAGAATTAATGAAAATTTAATTGGACAAGTCGAATCCTCAATTTTAGAAGAGTTATGCTTGTATGCTATTTGCTAAGTACGCTTAAATTTGTGTAAGTAGCTGAATGAAATTCAGGCTATATCATATCTCTGGGTTTTTTATACCATTCCTCTTTATTTAAAGGTCCATGCTATTAATATTTCTAAATAAGTCTATACTTAAGATTTGTCACGTCTTCTCAAAGTCCAGTGTATTTTTGCTATAAGTGAACAATAGGTTTTATTGTAGTTTTGTTACAGCACATGTAATGTCTAAATTCTAAATAACCATTTAGCTTTTTGTGGATTTGAAAAGTTATGTTTAGCGAATTATTTCATAATGTTGTGTAAATATTTGTCAATCATGTTTATTACAATGAATTGTGTTGTAAGACAGAATATGCAGTCACACGGCACAATGGTTCAAGCTACTGCACTCTAGAGCTCTTTGCAGGTATCTACTCTCTTCACCACTCTATCAAGTCTTTGGTTTTACATTATGTTTTTTTTTTTTTTTTTTTCACTCTGGACACTATTCTCTGGTATACCTGTTCTTATATCCTTTTAGCTTGTTATTTAAAATTAAGTCTTAGATATAATTATTGTTTTAGGTTTTCGTGATTTCTAAGTTAATTTTAAAAACATTACTTATTAAGTTTGAAATTTGATTCATGTTTTTAGCACTCTTAGTAGTTAATTCTAGTGGTTTAGTTTTTAATTAGATCTTTTTATACGTTGACTAGATAGGCTGTGTGTTTTTTGAGTAATGACAGTCCCTCTTTTCTGAAATATTTATTTCTATTTTTGTTTTAATGTTGACCTTTAACTTGTATTTTAATTTGTTTCTTTTCTTTTTTAAGCTAAGATTGTTTTTGTATTTGTTAAATAACTTAAATACTTGATTTTCATTGGGTTTTTAGTGTCAACAGGCACGGAAGATGGAGCCATTACTCTGAAGGTGCACTATGTCTTAATAAACGCATGTTAGACGAAAACAGGCCTATTTTGTATATCCCGATTGATTCGTTCTATTGGCTGCTATTTTAATATAGTACTATGAAATGATCTGTTCTTTAAACTGCGATGACTATTTCTCTGATTAACTTCATGTTTAGACAGAGTATTCCAATGTGAGTTGAAGTAATATTGCGTACTGAAAAGAAAAAAAAAACCTGTGCCAAATATTCTTTAGCTTCCTTGGTCATTACTTTGTCCGATTAGACTAAGTTCCCTAGTATTTTTCGCTTTGCCAGTTACTCGCTTATTAAATTTTCGACTATGATTTGCCCGGCAAATTTGACAGAAGTACACTGGCTGTCTCATGGATTGTAGGCATATCCGGCGTTAGTTATAAATTATATATTGTAGACAGTGTCAGTAGCGTAGAACTAGGAATATAACTCTTACATAAAGATTTATTTCTTCTTCAGATATTGAATATGGCAGATTCAAATTGGTATTTATTCGTCGCAATAGCTTCTGTGTAGACGTTGTCGACAAGACATTCATTGGCTATTTTTCAGGCCACTCATAATTTTGTTAGTAATAAAAGTTCACCTCGCAGAGGCTGCGTAAACTAAGCAGATTTCCTCTCGTGCGCGATGTCACGAGAACAATGTTTGGTATTTAAGCATCAAATAAAGTGCTTCATGAAATAACAGCTTATTGTTAATATGACATGAGTAAGAGTGGGTGTTTACAGTAGGCCGAAAACTCTAAAAGTGTGCCATGCATGAGCTAAGTAAACTAAGCAGATTTCCCACGCGAAGGTTTATAATAGATAAACCTACATAATTGTAACACCAGCCAGTAATCATTACCAGGTAATGAGAAATCTTTCAGTCAATTTACAAGTTAGTTATCTAAAACGGAAAGGGTAAGAATTGTATACAAACAGGCCATCCGATCTCGCCTGCTGAGTAGATAGATAGAATTATTCTAGACCGAAAGAAAAACAATTAATGAAATACATATATCTGAATATAACGTATTCATTTTATTTAAAACTATTTACTGGGGCTCAGGTTAGCCATGTGAGTTAAAGCGTTGACCTTTATCTCACATGGTAAACCTAGAGTGACGAGTTCGATTCTCGCCTGGGCAAAGGAAATTATTTAGTGACGAAATTCATTAAATAACATCCTAAAATCCGACCCTGGCTATAAAAGGGAGGTAACCTGTAGATAACCCGTCCTAATTAGCCTAAGTTGCAAAAAGTGGACGTTAATAAATAATAATAATAAAAACTATTTACTAAAGCTAAAGCTGTAATTACTAATGAATCAGAATCATCTTTATCTCAGTAACTCATATTTTAGTAATCCAAGAACAAAAGAAGGAGGAGGGTCAACAGAACGTATTTACATGTATCTCACTTCAATGAAAACAATAATTGGCATTTAACCTTGTAATGAAGTGTAATGATACAACAGTTTATTCTTAATATGACATGAGGAGGAGTGGGGGTTTACTTAAGGCTGAATAAAAAATGCAAATATCTCAGTTTATATTGAAGTAAGAGAATAAATATATATATAACAAAATTTATAGAACATTAATCATTTTTAATAAGATAGACTATACAATTTTTCGATCCGACTCATAATAAAGGAGATATTTAAAATTTTCAAAATTATCCTCCCCTCCCTCTGGTCCGACTTCAGTCGTTAACGACGGTGGTCTTTCTTTTCACATAAAAGAGTTATGTATCAAGTTTGGTAACGATAAGACAAAGTCTGCGACAGCTAGAACTGTAACAGGCATATATACGTTGTTTTAAACTCCGTCGCTGGGAATCTATTTCAGGTGGTGGCCCACAACATAGACACTGCTGGAGATATGCCGCAAAAGACAACTGAAGGAGAAATATATATATATATATATATATATATATATATATATATATATATATATATATATATATATATTGTTGCGTAAATTAAATACATGAATAATCCTTCAGTGAGAGAATCGCGTATTTGGGAAGTGCGAGATAGATCAAAGAAGCCGACAGAGGGTCGAGCTATTACTAAACCCTTCCAGTCCAGACGTCGAAGGGCCCAGCCAATTCCCCTTTGATGTATGCCGACGATCTATATAAAGAACCGGCCAGCCGCGAGAGAATCAGTTTTCTTCTCAAGGGCTCATATGCTCGTTCGGTGCTACAGTGCGACTTAGAGTAGTGCGGTAGTGTTTTTAATAAGAAGAACAGTGTTGTGCCGTGACTGTAAGTAACAGTTTAGTGCCGTGTTTAAGATAGTGCAGTGCCGTCTTTTGGTGTACTTCAGTGACCGTGAGTGAATTATTGGACTGTGTAATCTGAAGAACAGTGACGCTATCACTGTATACTGTGAGTAGTAATTAAGAATAATTACCAAGTGTATTGTGCATTGTGAAATAAATTGTGCAGTGATAAAAACTGTGAAACTTGTGAGTATTTAATTTTGCAATCCAAAATAACTCTTATTAACAACGTTTATTACTGGTTTGGTAATAAAAACGTAACAATATATATATAATTTTGAACGGGCCTCATTTTCGTCATCTACTATGTAGGAGGTAGGAGGGTTGGACATTTAGAGAATATTTCGAAAATCTCGTCATGAATACAATCTCAATAGCTGATTTCCCTTATGGGAAATCTGCTAAAAAAGAAAAAAATCCATAAATGGACGAGTTTATGTTTCTGTTTGATGTAAGTAGACATCTACTCTGGCAAAACATTTGTATTCTAATGCGAGCTTCCTGAGTCCATGTCTATTTAATTGAACGTCTATTTTCTTGATTTCCTAGACATTTCACCAGTGGCGGCTCGCGTATAGGCACTGTGGAACTGAACCCCCAATTTCCACTTGATATTATCTATAACATTTAATATAATGAGCCCTTTTTTCGTTAATTCTTTCTTTATACTTGTATAATATATAATCCTTAAGCTTAATGCAGTAACCATCCCACAGTTTATGGAAAAAGATACAAAAAGCTTTGTATGGAACTGTACGCTTCACAGTTCCAGCTGCGAGGTGTTTGGCTGTTGTGCGCCAGAGGAAGCTCCTACAAGGGATAGAGAGCGCTGTCTTTCCCGCAGTGCCAACCGAATAGATTAAGCTTGAACTGTAACAATTTAGGTTAAAGTAAGTAAAAAATGTTTGATTTTGTTCTTTTAGGATTTTATCAAGTTTCTGAATAAATTTTCTTTTTATACATGTTTGTTTCCTTTTACACAATTTTAAAACAAAGGCTAAAAATTTTCTGGAGCAGCACCCCCACTAATTTTAGCTACGAGCCACCACTGCAATTCACAAACATTTTCATATTGTCATTTTTAGACTTTAAGAGGAAATGGGAAAATTGTCCTGTATTACTAATAGAGTAGATATAGAGAGACGTGTATGGCAAAGGAGGAAGAGAAGAAAGTCGAATAAAAACGTTAGAGCTATTATTGTTTGGTGATGATGACGAGTCAATCGGAGGCTGATGATGTGACGGGCCCATTGGCAGACTGCTGCATTGTTATTGGCCATGACTTGACACTAATACTCCTAGGATCTGTGCCACACAGCACTCACCGACAAAGGAGCCGCCCCATCATACTCTCTAGTCCAGTTTATACATCTCATATACCTGCTCTCTTTTACTTAGCTCATTCCAATCCTCATAGTCTGTCTGCAAGTACATCGTTCCTACAGGGATAACGGGGGGGGGGGGGGGGGCGCTTAAGGGAAATCAATTATCGAGGTTGTACTCATGACGTGGTTTTCGAAAAATTTCCTCAAATGTCCGGCGAGTCTAACCAAGAGATGACGAAAATGAGGTCCCTAAAAAACTACACACACACACACACACACACACACACACACACATACTCGCACGCACGTATATTGTTACGTTTATTACAAGAATAATAATGTTCATTATTAGAGTACTTTTAGATTGCAAAATTAAACACACGAACTGTACCGTTTTTATTATGCACACTGTATTTGGTAATGCACTACATTCTTAGTAAATTATTCTTCACAATATGCAGTGATAACTTCACTACTCATTGAACAGTACAATTACTCACGATCACGCGATTCACTGAAGATCACAGAACACGGCACTGCACTGATCTTCACATTAACACAGCACTACACTGATCTTGAGAATGAACACTGTACCGCACTGAAACTAAAATGTACTGCTCACTAAAGCTCCATTGACCGCACTGTTATTCACTAGAAGAGAACAAACTAACTGTTGGGCGAGCTGGGCCACTTTTATAGACTGGCGACGAGATCAAAGAAAATGGCCTAGACTGGACTAGATCCAAGACGTCGCCGAGGAGAGTCGCGTATTTGGGAAGTTCGAGATAGATCAAAGAAGCCGACAGAGGGTCTAGGCCCTACGAGACCCGTCTAGACCAGACATAGACGGCCCAGCCAATTCCCCTTTGAGGTATGCCGACGTCCTATATAAAGAACCGGCCAGCCACGAGCAAGTCAGTTTTATTCTCACCTGTCTTGATGTTCACATCAGTGCTACAGTGCGACTTAGTGCAGTGCGGTAAAGTGACTTATAAGAAAAACAGTCTTGTGCCGTGACTGTAAGTAACAGTTTAGTGCCGTGTTTAAGACAGTGCAGTGCCGTCTTTCTGTGAATTTCAGTGACCGTGATTGAATTATTGGACTGTGTAATCTGAAGAACAGTGACGCTATCAGTGTATACTGTGAGTAGTAATTAAGAATAATTACCAAGTGTATTGTGCATTGTGAAATAAATTGTGCAGTGATAAAAACTGTGAAACTTGCGAGTATTTAATTTTGCAATCCAAAAGAACTCTTATTAAAAACGTTTATTACTGGTTTTGGTAATAAAAACGTAACAATATCAATATAACGAAGCATAAAATACTGTACATTTAAATATAAATAAAGGAGAAGGGAACTAAAAGCTGGTCTAGACTTACAGACTTTTATTCTACCTAAATTCCATTTTTAGCAGATTTCTCTTAAGGGAAACCAGCTATTGAGGTTGTACTCATGACGAGATTTTCGAAATTTTTTTTCAAATGACCATCGATCCTACCCAAGATATGACGAAAATGAGGTCCGTTCAAAACTGTAGATGGTTGTTGATTTGTCTTATCGTTACCAAACTTGATATATAATCGTTTTATACAAAAAGAAAGATCAAGTTCGTTAATGGCTGTAATCGGACCAGAGGGGGGGGGGTAGAGGGGGCGAAATTCGAAATGCTTAGCGCAATTGGGAAATCTGTTTAGTTAACGCAGCCCCTGCGTGACGGACTTTTCTTCTTTGCCTTAGGCTACCAGGTAGTCGACTTCCCCATTTTCTTATATGCTTTTAGTTCACATATTTTATTTGGCCGTTTACAATATTTCACATTGATTTTTCTATTACTTTTTTTTTATTTTTATACATAAAATAATGGGAGGTGAGACCTAAAATACACTCGCCCCTTCATTTATAGTTGAGGGATCGACGCCATTTATATAGAGGGGCAGATTAAAGTGAATAGGTTAAATAAATAAAGAACCAGAATATCTCTGTTAGTAGAATTAAAAAAATGTTCAAAATGTTGCTAATTTAATTTTCTATAATTTCTGTATTATACTATTTCTTTTTTTTATTTCGGATGTTAAATTGTTGTTCTATTCATTTTTTCGAAGCTCAAATATTAAGCCAGTTATTGTTTAAGAATTAAAATTGTATGTTTGGTGTGGTTGTATGTGATGTTATATTTAGGTTTTCTCTATCATAAATAAACGCAGATATTTGTAATTTTAAGTTTTCAGCCTTCAATAAAGCCCCCATTCCTACTCATGTCATATTAACAATAAGCTGTTATTGCATATCATTCCAAGGTGAAGTAACAAATATTATATTCAACATATCTTTCATAGTTGAGATAAAAACGAAGGATGATTACTTCACCAATTATGCTTTTATTTCATGACTCGAAAATTATTTATTTCATCTAAACCATATTTGACATTTAAGCGTTTCTCTCAACAACAATGATTATATTTGTTAATGGCTGAAATCGGACCAGGAATAGGAGGGTTTAGAGGAAAGAGAATACGAAAATTCAAAATATCTCCGTCATTATGAGTAGGATTGAAAAATGTTATAGATCCAATCATGTTAAAGTATTAGTTCTCTACAGTTCGTAACTGAAATATAAAGAGAGCTAGTATTCGTACTTTCTTGTTTTCAACGTTCAGTAAACTTCCACTTCGACACATATTATCTCGGATTTTCATTTAGAAATATAAAATATATGGTGAGATGAGGTCAATATTGTGTAATACCTTTTTTTGTTCTACTTTTTTAGATATTAGCCTTCAATGAAAGTTATTTAAATTTTTTTTAAACACCCATTCCAATCATCCGATTATTGATATCTGGGTGTGCGGCTCATAGAGTATATGCCTTTGCTTCGGGAACTCACCAAGGACTGTACTAGAACAAACAGAGGTGTGAAGGTACTTTAGTTGCTAATTTTTAGGTACTTTAAACAGCGTAAATTGATAGACAGTTTTGCGAAATGAATAAATACTTCATTAGCCCATCACACGGAATGGTACGTAGAAATTGTGATATAAAATATAAATTTATGGAAGAGTTATTTATTTCAAAATGTAGAAGTCTGGAATTTTGTTGGTATTCAGTTAACTAGCACCACGTTCGATGAACTGTGACTCTTAGTAAATGGACCTTGGAAGAGATTAAGTGCTGCTCATAAGGTGAGAAACACCCCACAACATTAATGAGTACATGCCACAGGTACTGCGTAAACTAAGCAGATTTCCCATGCTGTGAAATTACATGGTCATATCATCTGACATTCGATCCTCTGCTTCTCCCCTAATGAGAATCCTATGCAAACGGGACTTGAATTAACGCTGGAACAGGTATAGTGATACACATTACCTGAAGTGTACGAGTTGAGGTCAGTAGTGGGCAGTGAACAAGAAAATACAAATAACTGAATTACTATTCCAGCTAGCGAAAAATGTGTAGCACGACTGTACTAAAAAGGCCGTCACGCAGAGGCTGCGTAAACTAAGCAGATTTCCCGCGTGAAGTTAGTCACTATTTGCTAAAATTGTATCCGTAACCAATTTTATCGCAAACCTAGACACTTAATCCTAAAATTGTATCAGTAACCAATTTTATCTCGTTTGTTAGTCACTATTTGCTAAAATTGTATCCGTAACCAATTTGATCGCAAACCTAGACACTTACTGCTAAAATTGTATCCGTAACCAATTTTATCTCGTTTGTTAGTCACTATTTGCTAAAATTGTATCCGTAACCAATTTGATCGCAAACCTAGACACTTACTGCTAAAATTGTATCAGTAACCAATTTTATCTCGTTTGTTAGTCACTATTTGCTAAAATTGTATCCGTAACCAATTTTATCGCAAACCTAGACACTTAATCCTAAAATTGTATCAGTAACCAATTTTATCTCGTTTGTTAGTCACTATTTGCTAAAATTGTATCCGTAACCAACTTTATCGCAAACCTAGACACTTAATCCTAAAATTGTATCCGTAACCAATTTTATCGCAAACCTAGACACTTAATCCTAAAATTGTATCAGTAACCAATTTTAGACAATAGATAAACATACTGGTATCACAACACCACCTTGGATATGAAGTGAATAAATACAAACGAAACCTCCCGATGGAAAGCATCTGAAATGTAAACAAACAGTTAACAACAGTCAACGACCATCAAACAAACAGTCTGCCAACGTCTTACCGGAAAGAAAAACAATTTCTGTAATATACCTCAATATAACGTATTAATTTGATTGAAAACTATTTACTATATATAGTACTGTCATTTATAATGAATCAGACTTATTTTTACCTCAATCAATCAAATTTAAGTAGTCCAAAAACTTTAGAAGGGGGGGGGTTACCAGAACATATTTGCATGTATCTCGTATAACAAATGTCTCTTGAATACAATATTTGGTATTCAAGATTCGAATGGTGTGGTTTATTACATAACCGAGTATTGTTTATGTAGCATGTGTAGAAGTGGGGGTTTGCCGAAGGCTGAAAACTGAAAATGTAAATATCTCGGTTAATATTCAAGATAGGGAATAAATGTACATAACAATATTTATAGTACATTTAATTTGCTATAAGATTGGTCTACACAAATGCTATTTTATGTGTTGGAGGATTAATCTCGCTGGGCTACAATTTTACTATTCTCTGCAACTGTCATTTATTTAAGGACTCAGTAATTTCCTTAGAAATTTTATCCTTAAATATTACTTTTTCTTAATTTGAATTCATTTATTTGGATACACCTTCAGAATTGTTTTCTGACTGAACGACTATTTTGTAGTTACTTTAACATAGTGCTGTGCGTAGCAAGTGCCTTGTTAAGCTTTAGAGAATCATATTTCTAGTTTTAGCAGATTTCCCTTAGGGGAAATCAGCTATTGAGGTCGTACTCATGACGCGATTTTCGAAAAATGTCTTCAAATGTCCATCGATCCTACCCAGGAGATGACGAAAATGAGGTCCGTTCAAAACTATATATATATATATATATATATATATATATATATATATATATATATATATATATATATATATATATATATATATATATATATATATATATAGACATATATATATATATTTGTCTGTTAACACTCTAGCGGTCGCAATTTTTGTTTAATCGTCACCAAACTCGGTATTTAATCGTTTTATGTAAAAAAGAAGATCAAGTTCGTTAACGGCTGAAATCGGACCAGTGGGAGGGGGGGGGTTTAGAGGGGGGATTTTCAAGAAATCGAAATACCTCCGTTATTATGCATCGGATCGAAAAATTGTATAGAACTAATCTTATTGCAAATTAAATTTACTATAAATATTGTTATATGCATTTATTCTCTATCTTGAATATTAACCGAGATATTTGCATTTGTAATCTGCGTGTGATCACCAGTAGGCTAATTTCGGCCTTTCCGCCGAGAGCTCTGGTGGCCGTTTCCATAACTACTCGTCCCTCGTGAATAGGTTTAGAGGTTAGGTTAACTGTTTTTGGGGCTAGAAACCTCTGGGTTATTACGCCCTAAATAATGTTTTAGGTTTAGACGTTTCTTACTACTACAGTTGTTATTAGGCAGAATTCTCTATTGTAAAACTTCACGTGGGAAATCTGCTTAGTTTACGCAGCCCCTGCGTGACGGACTTTTGAAATGAAGGGCTGGCGATAGGAGTTTTTGAAATTTCGTTTGAGGCGGTCTGACTATTAAGTGGAAAAAATAAGTTGTTGCCACCACCCCATAAATACTTACTGTAAAATTAGCCTATCACAAGGTCTGGCGGAAGTGGCTCTGTGAGATGAATATGGAAGATAAATAGAGTTAAACCTACTCCAAGTAATTAGTGCTATAAGGGAAACGGCTTCTAAGCGAATTATAATGGGCGCGAGAGTGTGAGACGCGCGCGAATCTTGTTAGGGCAGTACAAAGTGCTTTTTATCCAGCAACAGCCCTGTCGCTAATTGTGTCGCGCTTGCTGGTAACAGCTCGATCCTGCCCCTCTAATCTATTTACCGGCCTAGGAGGGCGGCTAAAAGCCCAACCTCTTTTATCTCTTTTTTACGCTAACCTCACTCCCTCTGCTTCTCTAATGGAATGTCGATCTATTTGGCGCCCTTCATTAACACCTTCACCAATCACCTGTCTCTCTTCTTTCTGTCTACTCACGCCTCTCTAAGTAGATATTTGTAATAAAGTTCGTTTTAATGAATCCATTCTCAGCCTTAGCTTAGAGATGCTTTAGCAGATTTCCCTTAAGAGGAAATATTGGGGTCGTACTCATCACGCGATTTTCGAAAAATTTCTTCAAATGTCCATCTCGATCCTACCCAGGAGATGACGGAAACCGGACCTCATTTTCATCATCTGGTTAGGATCGATGGACATTTGTAGAATTTTTTCAAAATTATATATATATATATTAACGCTTTAGCGGTCGCAATTTATGTTTGATCGTGACCAAACTCGATATTTAATCGTTTTATGTAAAAAGAAAGATCAAGTTCGTTAACGACTGAAATCGGGAATACCAAATATTGTATTCAAGAGACATTTGTTATACGAGATACATGCAAATATGTTCTGGTAAACCCCCCTCCCTTCTTAAGTTTTTGGACTACTTAAATTTGATTGATTGAGGTAAAAATAAATCTGATTCATTATAAATTACAGTACTATATATAGTAAATAGTTTTCAAATTAATACGTTATATTGAGGTATATTACAGAAATTGTTTTTCTTTCCGGTAAGACGTTGGCAGACTGTATGTTTGATGGTCGTTGACTGTTGTTAACTGTTTGTTTACATTTGAGATTCTTTCCGTCAGGAGGTTTCTTATTATCGTTTGTATTTATTCACTTCATATCCACGGTGGTGTTGTGGTACCGGTATGTAGAATATCTATTGTTAAAGTTCACGCGGGAAATCTGCTTAGTTTACACAGCCCCTGCGTGACGGATTTTTTAGTAAAGTCGTGCTACACATTTTTCGCTAGCTGGAATAGTAATTCAGTTATTTGTATTTTCTTGTTCACTGCCCACTACTGACCTCAACTCGTACACTTCAGGTAATGTGTATCACTATACCTGTTCCAGCGTTAATTCCAAGTCCTGTTTGCATAGGATTCTCATTAGGGGAGAAGCAGAGGATCGAATGTCAGATGATATAACCATGTAATTTCACAGCATGGGAAATCTGCTTAGTTTACGCAGTACCTGTGGCATGTACTCATTAATGTTGTGGGGTGTTTCTCACCTTATGAGCAGCACTTAATCTCTTCCAAGGTCCATTTACTAAGAGTCACAGTTCATCGAAGGTGGTGCTAGTTACCTGAATACCAACAAAATTCCAGACTTCTACATTTTGAAATAAATAACTCTTCCATAAATTTATATTTTATATCACAATTTCTACGTACCATTCCGTGTGATGGGCTAATGAAGTATTTATTCATTTCGCAAAACTGTCCTATCAATTTACGCTGTTTAAAGTACCTAAAAATTAGCAACTAAAGTACCTTCACACCTCTGTTTGTTCTAGTACAGTCCTTGGTGAGTTCCCGAAGCAAAGGCATATACTCTATGAGCCGCACACCCAGATATCAATAATCGGATGATTGGAATGGGTGTTTAAAAAAAATTTAAATAACTTTCATTGAAGGCTAATATCTAAAAAAGTAGAACAAAAAAAGGTATTACACAATATTGACCTCATCTCACCATATATTTTATATTTCTAAATGAAAATCCGAGATAATATGTGTCGAAGTGGGAGTTTACTGAACGTTGAAAACAAGAAAGTACGAATACTAGCTCTCTTTATATTTCAGTTACGAACTGTAGAGAACTAATACTTTAACATGATTGGATCTATAACATTTTTCAATCCTACTCATAATGACGGAGATATTTTGAATTTTCGTATTCTCTTTCCTCTAAACCCTCCTATTCCTGGTCCGATTTCAACCTTTAACGAATATTATCATTGTTGTTGAGTGAAACGGTTAAATATCAAATATGGTTTAGATCAAATAAAAATTTTTGAGTCATGACATAAAAGCATAATTGGTGAAGTAATCATCTTTCATTTTCATCTAAACTATTAAAGATATGTTGAATATAATATTTATTATTTAACCTTGGAATGAATTGGTTCATGATATGCAATAACAATGGCGTATTGTTAATATGACATGAGTAGGAATGGGGGTTAATTGAAGTCTTTGACACACGTCATGTCAACAAAATTTCCTATATTGATAAAAAATCGAGGAATGTAGGGCCGAGAGGGGGGGGGGGGCTACTGAACGTTGAGACAGAGAAACAGAGAAGTACGAATAACACAGAATAACACAATAAGTATTTAAATTACGAAAAAAATGCATACAACAACAGTTGTAGAACGTTAATAGTTTAGCAAGATGGGTTCTATAACATTTTACGACCCAACTCAAAATAACGGATATACTTTGAATTTTCGACAATCGGATGGGTAGTATGGGGGTTTAATAACTTTACTGTAGGGGGAAAAATACAAATAACTTTTATTAAATGCTAATAATAAAAAAAAAGGTACTACACACTATTGACCACATCTCATTATATATCTTATATTTCTAAGTAAAAATCCGAGATAATATGTGTTGAAGAGGGAGTTTACTGAGCGTTGAAAACAAGAACGTACGAATACTAGCTCCCTTTATATTTCAGTTACGAACAACAACTGTAGAGAACTAATATATTAACAAGATTGGATCTATAAAATTTTTCAATCCTACTCATAATGACGGAGATATTTTGATTTTTCTTATTCTCCTTCCTCTAAACCTCCCTATTCCTGTTCCGATTTCAGCCATTAACAAATATAATCATTGTTGTTGAGAGAAACGCTTAAATGTCAAATATGGTTTAGATGAAATAAATAATTTTCGAGTCATGAAATAAAAGCATAATTGGTGAAGTAATCATCCTTCGTTTTTATTTCAACTATGAAAGATATGTTGAAAATAATATTTGTTACTTCACCTTGGAATGATATGCAATAACAGCTTATTGTTAATATGACATGAGTAGGAATGGGGGCTTTATTGAAGGCTGAAAACTAAAAATTGCAAATATCTGGGTTTATTTATGATAGAGAAACCTAAATATAACAACATGCATAGTAAATTAAATCCGCAATAAGATTGGTATATACAATTTTAATTCTTAACCAATAGCTGGCTTAATATTTGAGCTTCGAAAAAATGTATAGGATTACTTAAAGTTGAAAACAAGAGAGACCAAGAATATTAGTTCCCCTTATATATGAGTTATGAAGAACAATTATAGGGAAACAATACTTTAACAAAATAAGAGAAGATTAGATTTCAAACCCTCCCTCCCTCTAAACCCCCACTATTCCATATTTGTTTTCAGCCCTTAACAAATATGATCTTTAGTGCTGACAAAAAGGTTAAATATCGAGCATGGTATAGATCAAATAAACATTTTCGATATAAAACGTAAAATCCTAATTATTATTATTTATTGAAGTTCAATTTTTTTTACTATGGCTAATCGGGACGGTTATCTACAGGTTACCACCCTTTTCTAACCTGGGTGGGACTAAGGATTGTATTTAATTTCATCGCTAAATTAATTCCTATTGTCCAGGTGGGAATCTAACTCGCCGAAATCTTAATAGATGACGTCATCTCGATATTTGGTATATTGCCTTAGAATAAAGTGTTTAATGATGTAACAGCTTATTGTTAATTCGACATGAGGTGGAGTGGGTGTGTACTGAAGGCTGAAAACTAAAAAATCTAAATATCCGTGATAGAGGAAATATGTTCATAAAAATATTTATAAGTAATTTTATTTGCAATAAGAAAGGTTATGAACAATTTTTCGATCCGACTTATAATAACGGAGATATTTAAATTTTTCGATATTCCACTCCTCCCACTGGTCCGTGGGGCTTTTTGCATAAAACGTTTAAGTGTCGAGTTTGGTTATTAAACCAAAAAATAAAAATTAAAAATTGCGCCCACTAGAGCGTTAACAGACATACATATATATATATATATATATATATATATATATATATATATATATATATATAATTTTGGTACTAAATTGAATTTTTAACGTTTGATAATGATCAAATTCGTTAATGGCCAAAATCGGACCAGAGATGAAAATGTTTAGGAGGGGGTAAAATATGATCTTCAACTCGTCCACTTTTATTTGCACCTTTGGAAATGTGTTTTTACTAATCTTGTTGATAAAATAATGTAAAATATTAACGGAGTTGTTTGAAATTTTTATTTTCAGCCTTGAGCAACACATCAGTTGCTATAGTTTATTTTTCTAACTCTATTGTCACTTCAAGGAACCGAATAAGTAAACAGCTTAAACTTGAAGTCTTTATATTATGGGGGGGGGGTTACCAATGAGGAATCATGAATGTGAGTCGACTTAATATGTAAACCATTACAGTAGATTGGAAATCTGCTTAATTGACCCACACCCCTGTGATATGGACTTATAATTTGGTTCCCAATCGAATCGCATACATTTTTCACATTTAGTCTGTATCTTTTTTTCTCAACTTGCCACGGGTTGAAAATGATTCGCAACGGAAGCGCTTGCCTGGCGTACTCCACCATGAACCAGTAATAACGGCCACTAGCAATATATTCGACAATGGTGTAATAAGAATCACCATTTTATGAAAATATATATTAATGTATAAGAACAACACAATAGTTTTAGTTATGCTTATTTAATGTTTAATGAGTTAGTGCTAATATTCGAAAAAAAGTGTAAATTATGTTCAAGAGGGTAAAAATTAATATTTTGAATAAACTTAATTTTTATTGTGTTCCTTCTGCTTAATAAGAAACTCAATTATTGATTCTTTGGTGTGATGAAATTATTTTTCTCAAGAAAAGGGAAGCCATTATATTTTTCATGTTCAAAGAAGAAAGGTGCTCCGACTTGACATTTTATTAACTGATTTACACTCTTCAGTCTAATTTCTACAGAAATGCTTTTATCAGCTTTCTCATTTCCTTTAATTGATCGAAGAAGGTGTACTTCTACTCCATAGAGTGTCCATCCTCTATAGAGAGTAGTATAATTAATTACCTTTGGAGAAAAATCATTTCTTCACAGCTAATACTTCTTCAACATAACAAAATTATTGGTAAAAATAATAAAATTAAACAAAATAAAAATATTTGTTTATATTAATCCCCCCCCCCCAAGGAGGCTTCTATATATTTTACATATACGTATATCATTCTGAATATATTTTACTGCTGCACCAAAAAGTTGAAATTCTGAATTTCAACTACAATACCTGCATTTAAAATACTGGAAGAATACATTGTTGAATATTAAATTATCGATTGATGTAAATTTCGGTGTAATGATCTCATCTTGCCTTCTATCCTCTGATTCCCACATAAAAAGAAATCTATGTAAACATGAATTGAAATATAAGCTGCCCATGAGATGTTTAGTGACCGTGTTACTGAATGTAAAAATCGGATGGGTAGAAGTCGGGTTTACTGAAGGCTGCAAATAAACCAATACAATTAGTTAACATTTGAGTTAGAGAAAACATTTATAAGACAGTTGTAGACAATTAAATTTACAACAAAATTGGTTATATAACATTTTATGATCCCACGCATAATAACCGAGACATTTATAATTGTTTATTATCTTCCCTCTTAACGCCCACTCTTGGTTCGATTTCAGACATTATATGTGTGTGTGTATATATATATATATATATATATATATATATATATATATATATATATATAATTTTAAATGAACCTCATTTTGTCATCTTCTGTATAGGACAGATTGACATTTGAAAAAAATATTCATAAATCTCTTCATTCCTCACTTTTCTGATTTTGCTTAGGGAAAATCCGCTAAAATAGACTAAGCCACCACAACCACTACTAAAGGAATTCGGTCTTCCTTCTGACTCTTTTTATACCATGATATATGCGCAGGGAAACGTGGGGGGATTGGGCTTGTTCAGAACTGAATAAGAAACCTTTTTTCAGCACCTGGAAACTCACGAAAGACAAAAATAAATGTGTCTTAACAAGAAGAACATTTAACAATAAATGTACCGTTGCTTTAATTTTGTTTTTGTAATTTAAAAAGAAAGCCTAAAACTGATGTTAGAAAATTTTGAACAAGCCTTATTACAAACTGGATTGCCTATAAATTGTGTTATATACGTATTTTCTCTATCGTGAATGGTAAACGAGATATTTGTATTTTTTAGTTTTCACCTTTTACTAAACATCCACTCCTACTCATGTAATATTAAAAATAAATGGTTATATCATGGACCGAATTATTCTAAGTGGAAATACTAAATATTGTTTTCATTGAAATTATACTATGTGAGATACATGCAAATACGTTGTGTGATGTCTTCAGTTAAGAATTTACGTTCTTGACTCGTTAATGTTTATTTGATCTATACCACACTCAATATTCGACTGTTTCAGCCAATACTAAAGATCATATTTGTTATTGGCTGAAATCGAATCTGGAATAGCGGGGGTTAAGAGATGGGGGATTTGAAAATTCAAAATATCTCCGTTGTTATGAGTCGCTTCGTGAAATGTTATAGAACCAATCTTGTTAAACTATTAATGTTCTATAATTGTTGACCAATGCATTTTATTCGGACTTTCTTGTTTTCAGCATTCTGTATCCCCGCCCCCTTTTAGCCACTGGTTTTTCCATAGAAATAGAAAATGTGTGGTGAGATGAGATCTCAAGTGTGTTATACAAGCACGTGGTAAATCTGCTTAGTTTACGCAGCCCCTGAGTGATGGTCATTTTCCTACTGATTAATTAATAGTCAGCAGATTGGATTCTTGTATCTTCTTGGCTGTAACGTTGCTGCCTAGTTCCTAACACCTTCCATTTGCTGTATATCCAATACTGTTAAAATACACTTGGATTTCTGTTTTAATGTGTTGAGTAATAAGTATTTTCTCAATGTATGTAACTCCGCTATATGAATTGTTCTTCTCTTTCACCATATTTCTCCCGAAGCTCGTCAAGTCGAAACTATTCCTCTTCCTTTTTACTTGATCTAGGTTTTGTTCAAATGAAATTTAAAAACATTTGGGTCAAAATTAATTTCCCTGTCACAATACTTTCTTATAGCAAAATGTCTTCTCCACCCTTTTAATATTTAGCTCTATTATTATTATAATTAAAATAAATGTAGGGTGTCCCTTACCACTTGAAATTCATCTGTTACAATGAGTACCTCATCCAGCAAATTTAATTTTACACCCTCCTGGATTTCTTCTTAAAATGTCAATTTAATTTTATTATTAAATACTTGAAACAATGCCGTTTTTGTAGACAAAAATTAATCTCGGTTTGGCTTGATGTTCACTACTTCTAACGTTATATCTTGATATCAGTTTTAAGTCTAAAACTGAAATCTTCATACCTGAGGTTGACGGGTGACTTAGGTGTGTTTGTGAAGGACCGTTGCTACATCATGAAAACTTCCTGAGTGTGTTGTTTCACTAAATACATCTCCACAGGCCGAATTAAGCAAAATGACCTGCATAGACCTCATCTCTTTGTGCCGTTGTCGTTCAAACTCTGCTTCACAAATACGCGGCCTCCTTTCTAGAATACTGAATCATTGTTTATGTCTGCGTTCTTAGAACGGGTTTCAATGACTGGAGAAAACCTTTTTCAACCTTCGACATACTATGATGAATTCCCTTCACATTCAATACGGCCATTCTACGCCTTATATCCTGAAGGTGAATAAAAAACACCTCAAAAAAGTGTGACGGGCACATTACACACACGCGCACGCACCCCCCCCCCCTACACCCACACCCACGTACGGACATTACGTATATATCTTTTTCATTGTGCGTCGCATTGAAGTAACAAGTCTTTTTGACAGAATAATGTCTTCTTCTAATTCCAATAATTCAAGGAATTAGTTTTACATTGTCTTTTTAGTCTTGGTTCCTACTCTTGAGAAAAATAAATAGTTATATCGCCACAAATCACATGTCCTTATTAAATATCTTAATTGGACGGATTCTTAAAATCGAAAAAGTCAAAATAAATTAGCCTGACATCCGTCTGTGCGATGTTCCTCAAAGTAGAAAATCTGCTTAAGACATGAAGTCCGGACCTTTTTTATTTATTTTTTAACCATTTATTTTAGAACCACATTATTAGAGCTTGGTCATCGGAAGAAAAATTTCAGGGTACCAAAAAGCGCGAACATAGATAAAAAACAAATGATATAGATTTGAAAATGAAAATGCTTGGCTAACAAGCATACGAAGAAGAAATAAGAAGGGATGATAAATGAATGGCCCGCTGAATGGAGGTGGTATTGAACATACCTACTTTTTTATTCAAGTAGTTACTTGACTCCCTCAAGAATATGAAAGTAACTTCGTTATTATGAATCAGATCGAAAATGTTATATAAGCAATCTTGTTAATCTGTCGATGTTGTACAATTTTTGTTTTATACTTTTTTTCGTAATTCAAATATATTATTTTCTTGTTTCCAGGCTTCAATACACCCCCCACTACTACTCACTCAATTTTGACTTAAAAGCTAGCCCAGCTAGTGTATTATTCCAGCACGCGGGAAATCTGTTTAATTTACGTAACCCCTGCGTGACAGACGTTTTTGTCACATACTAGGTTGGATCGATTTACATTTGTATTATTTTACCCATAGACACTTTATGACAAGGACAGACAACTCTATATGTAAATACTACAACAAACACCTAACGATATAACATATACTGACAGACTGCATTCAACGAAAAAACCTTGACGTACCCCACGATATGAACGAACTACTACATGACAGCAGCCAATATATTCCACAAATACTAACATGTCTAAAACATATAAACATTTACAGATACATAAAGAATTAAAATACAATAGGTCTACAGCATACTTACGAAGATTTAAAAGGGATAACTTTTATTATATTCAACGTACGGATATGATTTATTTATTTATGTGTGTCTCAATTTTAGCGATTCCCACTTACTCATAAAACTAAAAATTGGTATAGCCGCCTTATTATAAAAGAAAAATAAGTTAAAATGTCTACAGTCTTAGGTCGCAGGGCACAGTTACATTTTCTCCAGTGGATATTAATGGTAGTAGATTCTAATTCTTTAAGTCTAAGGTATGGAGGTACGGATATGAGAAAACCTCAAATATTTAAGGAGTATTTTCCGTACTATATAAATAAAGTACAACATCAAGTTTAGATGAAGGGATAAATACATTATTCTAGCCACCACTAAACAGAGATCTTGTGAATCACCTTTGATGTGGGGCTTAAACCAAATAAATAAATACAATTTTTTTAAATATAGTCCTATCGGGCTACCTGGAACACTGATCTACCGTTTGGAAAATTCGCTACAATACACTCCTCTCAAGATGTCTGAAAAATGAAGCATTAGACTGAACAGTTCCCTGGATTATTCATTTGGTGTTTAACACATATTGCCAGGCCCGGCAACCCGGGCGACTGCCCGGGGCGACGCAGCCAAGGGGTGACCAAACGCCCAAGTAGTGAAAAATTTCGTTTTCGATTTTATAAAGTTAATATTTTGTATTCTCTTGCGTAAATTTCTTTTATAAACTTTTTTAATATAAGCTAACTCAAAAACACACAATGTATTACGTATAGCCTACTATAATGTATGCAAAAAGGTGATGGCCTACATACTTTTTCAGTCATCTTATCTTTTCACTTGAAAATATGATAATATTTTGATTGATAACTACCACTTAAGATGCCTCAAAACTCAGTATTCTAAACCCTATTTTTAACAAATTTTCGGGGGAGACCCCCCGGACCCCCCTTTTTTAGGGGGGGGGGCGACAAAAAAGTTGTTTGCCCGGGTCAGTATTTTGCCTTGAGGCGGCCCTGCATATGGTGAGTACCTAATCTTAACGGAGCTATTGTAACCTGGCAAATTTAGTTTTGTATTGGTAATAGTGGAATGAATTATGTTCATGACTGAATGGGATCGTTGTTCTAAATATGAATACATTAATTAGTAGTGTATAATAGGAGGCTTGGGTATTAGGCAGGCTGTGGAAGTTATCCTGAGTCATAGGCTGTCCGTAGACTTGTCAAGTAGTTGTCATTAAGGGAGCCTGTTTGATGCTCTTGTTCCCTTTGCCGTTCCAAAAACACTCTCCTCACCTTGACGGCTGACGGACGGCACGCCACAAACAGGCGGCCGCTTCAAAGGAAAGAACAGTACAAGGCTCGAATTATGGCTTGATCAACCGGTCCGGGAAGAAATCCTGTTATTCACCCCTTCTCCAGCAGCCATCTTACTCCTCCCACCATCTGAGAGAGAAAATTAATTTCTTCAATACTTGATCCATCGTTTTAACCATACAGGCTCCCGGAAGGTGCCACATGTATATTCACGGCGTGGTCTAGTTAATAGTTAGGGTCTTTTTTACTTTACCCACGTCAGTTGCTTATTTCTAAAAGAGTAATTAATTTTATTATTATTAAATTAATGCTAGTGAAGAACAGATGAATAAAAATGGCTTTAACAAGCTTCAAATGTAAACAAAAATTCTAGCTTAATATACAATTCGTTGAATTATTCATTGAGGGGGCCAATAAGCATTTAATGATTTTAAAATACAATCAAATATAACCTCGTTCTTGTATCTTCTGTAAACAAACTCACATAGGTAGGAGTCTAGAAGGGATCTTCTGGTTCTAAGAAATTTTCAACTCTTTCTTGCAAAATTTCGTGGTTGCAAAGCCATTCGCCCTGACATAAATAAACAAAATACACTTCCTCAATGATAGCTTATAATGGTAGAACCAGGTACCTTTATAACAACCGATTTCCACTCTGCACCTTCTCAAACTGCATCTAAAGGCTGGAGATCTTCATTGGTGAAAAGCAAGCTTCATAAAGTATCCTCTTCTACATTTGAGTGTTCTAAAATTCCGAACTTTTGAAATGTCTTAAATGCCAGTTCTTCTGTATTAAGTACAAGACTCAGTTGTATCAGATTTATTTTTATCAGAAAGAACTTCAACGTTTTATTAAAATATAGGTGGCAAAAGGTAGGTAACCTCCTTCATGCATATTTTATTTTAATTTTAAAATAGACAAATTTTTATTACATAACGGTATGGTAAATCACTAATATCAAAAACGTAACTAGTGTGGCTAAAGTAAAAAAGACCCAATAGTTTGTTATGATTTAGAATTAAAAATTAAAGGTATATAGTATGACATTTAACTCCATTAATTAAAATTGATTGCCGTCTCTTTTTGGACATTGATGTCTGAGATTCATGAAAAGGTTCATAGAAACCTAAATGTTTTCTGCTTCAAAAACGTTTTGAAGAACATTTTGATTTTAAGATGCAAGTTCTTCCAATTTTTGTCCTAACCCATTTTATATATGTACTAATGTTGATTTTATCAGAGCAGCATATGTATCATAGCTCGATTTATACTTATTCAATTTTTTTAATTTATAAATAACAGTGAACTGGGATTTGGGTACAAAGGGTCGATCATTGGGCAAATTGTTGTGAAATTTCAATAAAAACTAATTATTTAAACTTAAACACAATAAATATGGTTGGAATGAAGGCAGGAGTAGTGAGGCAAAATAGAGGAAATCGAAATGTCTCCTCTTGCTACAAACGATTGGCCCACAATATCAGGATAGGGTGCAAACAGTTTACTCATGCAATTTTTTAATCTGATACCTCTAATAGGAATGGTTCAGAATTTATGAAACACCGCTTTTATTCCGTCCACTTTATAAATGCATTACATTAAAATTTTACACACTGCGAATTAGGAAAATCAGATTTTCCTCAAGGGGAATCTGCTAAAAGCAATCAATCTGATGTCCCTAATTTGTAATGAGTTAAAGGTCGTACTCATGACGTGATATCCACAAACGAGTATCAATCCTTCCGAGAACACTAAAATGATGTCCGTTCAAAACTCTCTCTCTCTCTCTCTCTATATATATATATATATATATATATATATATATATATATATATATATATATATATATGCCTATTGCCTCTCTAGAGCTCTCAATATTTGTTTAACGGCTGAAATTTATCCAGAGGGAGGGGGCTTTAGAGGGGAGAGTTTCGCAAGTTTTTAATACCTCTACTGTATTTTTTTTCACTTCATCTTGATTATTAACTGAGATATTTCCATTTTTTAGTTTTCGGCCTTCAGTAAACCCCCACTGACACTAACGCATGTCATATTAACAATATGCTGTTATATTATGAAGCACTTAATTCTAAATACCGAATATTATTCTCATTGAACTTTGTTTTTATATAAATGCAAATACGTGAGAAATCTGCTTAGTTAACGGTACCCCTGCGTGACCGACTTCTATGTCATTCGATTATCACACAATTTCTTATCGTTTCTAGAATTATATAAATAATTCTTTGTAAAAATTGTAAAAAGAGCAGAGAGATTAGGACGAAAGCTTGGAGGGAGTTATTGACAATGGCAGGAAAGGGGATGTTTGTGTATTCAGTGTTGTTGTTGGAAATGTTGAAAACTGGTTAAGGTTCATTAGGATTCAAGACGCGCTCCTTCCTTTATACATTTGCCAACATAACTGCCAAAACACCCACCATCTTTTATTTCCAATATTGTATCCTATAATCATCCACAAAACTTAACAGCATCATTAAAAAAAAAAAAAAAAAAAATACGTCATGCAAGGGCTGCGTAAACTAAGCAGATTTCCACTCTGCTGGAATATAATATTAGTAATGTCATCTCACCACATATTCTCAATTTATATGTAAAAAACAGATGAGTAAAAGCGGGGGGGGGGGAGGTTACTGCAGGCAGAAAATCTGAATGTGCGAATAACTACCTTAATACTTGAGTTACCAAAAAATGCACAGGGCAACAATTGTAGAAAATCAAAAGTTTTACAAGATTGGTTCTATAACAATGTATGATCCGACTCATAATAACAGAGATATTTTAAATTTTCTAATTCCCCTTCCCTATTCCAGCTCCGATTTCAGCCAATACCAAATATGATCTTAGTGTTGATTGAAAAAAAAATCGAGTTGATAGATCAAATCGAAATCAAAAAGAACGAAAAATCTTAATTGATAAAGTCATCACATGACGTATTGCATGTGTCTCGCAAAGTAATAGTTTAATGCTATTATTTATTAACGTCCACTAATTGGGACGGGTTATCTACAGGCTATCACCCTTTTCTAGCCGGGTGGGACTAATGATTTTATTTAATGAATTCCGTCACTAAATAAATTCCTATTGCCTAGGCCGAGAATCGAACTCGCCACTCAAGGATTACCATTTAGATTATGTCAATTTATCTGGAAATACAAAATATTCTTTTCGTCGGATCTTTACTACTTGAAATACATGCTTGTATGTTCGATTTGACTTCGTAAATGAACATTCTATTTTTTAGAGACGTAAATATAATAAGGGAATATTTGATTGATCGATACCATACTCAATAGCTAACCATTCATATAAACCTTAAGAGAACAATTAGTTAATGGACGTAATTAGACCAGTAGAGGAAAAAAAAATGAAACTAAAAAATGAATTTTGTGTAAAATTTGTGAATTATGAACTTAACACTGAAATAAATAAATGCATGCATTCCAAGTAGATTCACATCTTAGCCGTCAATATCCCGCTTTAGTCATTTAAAATATTTGCAGTTATAAACAATCATATTAATATTAATAATAACTTTTTGTAATTTATGCCTTTCAGATTTACTCATAATATACTTCTAAAATCATTTTTGTATTAAACTATGTGTTACACCAGCGTGTTACTGCCCATTGTAATACGTTTTCTCACGTATTGTGTAATATATTTATTATTTATACTGTTCTCATACTTTTGGTCGTATATTCGGCAGGGCGCTGAAGATAGAGCTCTGAAAGTACTCTCCCAAAATAAATCGTGGTTGAGGATCGAAGTATTTTAGTGTTATCCTTATCCCCTTACTTCTTCGTCCAATATATTCAGTTTCATTTCTAATTTTGTTGTGAATTCCCTTACGTCAACGGAAGTTTGGAGTTTGGTCCTCCCAGAGCTAGTTGACTGGTTGCGGTGTGACTTCAGGGAGTATTTATGCCGAAAACAACTTACCTGTAAGTGTGCTAATAAACACTTTGGGTTGACACATTGATTTTTTTTTTATCAACCACCCAGTCCACGTTCATAGGTTTTACCTGAGAAACGTAGGCATTTGTTGACAATTCGTATGCAAACAATGACCCACCCTTCCGAATTTTGAGTGGACGGATGTGTGATGTTAGCCCAACTTGAAGTAGAGGAAGCTTATGTAGGTAGTTTTGCTCAGGTGTATTGGTTCTCCCTGAGCTACACTCCTCCTGTACAAATAACACCGTCTAATGTATGTTTACAAAGATGGCCGCCACCAGTGTTACCCGATCAGGTGAGAAAGGTACACAGTATAATGTGTTCTGGTCAACACTGACCGCTTGGCAGCTTCTACTATTTGATATTCCTACATCCCACATCAACACCAAATAAATATTACCAAGTCTGAAAGTTCTATTTTTTGTTGATTCTACAGAATGAACCATACCTTGCCGTCATAGAGTTCCAATGGTCCACTAATATAATGGATGAGAAAAAATGAAGTTTTTATTTATTTGTATTCTTTAATCGGGGCTCTGGTTAGCTTTAATCTTACATGGTAAACCTAGAGTGGCGAGTTCTATTCCCGCCTGCGCAGCAGGAATTTAGTGACGGAATTCATTAAATAAAGTCCTAAGTCCCACCCTGGCTAGAAAAGGGTGGTAACCTGTAGATAACCCGTCCCAATTAGCCTTAGTTGCAAAAAGTGGACGTTAATATAAATATTCTTTAATCAACACACATTAATACATTTTCTGACAATTGCTTCAGTTTTCTGGGTACTCAGGTAGGTTATTTGCATGGTTCCATGTTAAATCAGATATTTTTTGAACATCTCTACACACTTTATCGAATATGCAACTAGCTGTGCAGGAAAATTTATGAGTTTAAGAAAGAAATCTTCCATATTGAAGCTGAGTAAGAGCGAAGCCATATGCTTTGATTTTTAATTAAGTTAAAGTGTTTGCCTTAATTTCACATGGTAAATTTAGAGTGGTAAGTTCGAATCCCGCCAAAGCAAATAGGAATTTATTTAGTGAAGAACTCATAAAATAAAATCCTTAGTTCCACCCTGGCTAGAAAAGAGTGATAGCCTGTAGATGACCCGTCCCAGTTAGCCATAGTAGCAAAAAGTGGACGTTAATAAATAATAATATTTAATTAATTGCAGAAGCTCAGGTTAATCGTGTGAGTCAAGGCATTAGCAATAGGAATTTATTTAGTGGCGAACTCCTCAGTCCCACCCTTGCCAGAAAAGGTTGTTAACCCGTCCCAATAGAAGAATAGAATAAATTGGACGTTAATAAATAACAAATAATTGTGTATTTTAGCTGGCTGGATATATGTATATACATAACCGGAGTGTAGCATGAAGATGGATGGATTCGCCTAAATTATATTGAACAGGTATCAAAGCGGGAAACGAAAATGTAGGATTTAATCATCTATCTATTGAGGTTGTACTCATGACGGAATTTTCGAAATTTTTCTTCAAATGTCCATCGATCCTACCCAGGAGATGACGAAAATGATGTCCGTTCAAAACTGTATATATATATATATATATATATATATATATATATATATATATATATAGATATGTATATATATATTTATATATATTTGTCTGTTACCGCTCTAGCGGTCGCAATTTTTGTTTGATCGTTACCAAATTCGATATTTAGTCGTTTTATGTAAAAAGAAAGATCAAGTTCGTTAACGGCTGAAATCGGACAAGTGGGAGGGGGGGGGTTTAAAGGGGAGGATTTTCGAAAATTCGAAATATCTCCGTTACTATACGTCGGACCGAAATATTGTACAGAATCAATCTTATTGCAAATTAAATTTACTATAAATATTTTTATATACATTTATTCTCTATCTTGAATATTAACCGAGATATTTGCATTTGTATTCTGCGTGTGGTCACCAGTAGGCTATGTTCGGACTTTCCACCGAGAGCTCTGGCGGCCGTTTCGATAACTATTCGTCCCTCGTGAATAGGTTTAGAGGTTAGGTTAACTCTTTTTTGGGGCTAGAAACTACTCGGTTATTACGCCCTAAATAATGTTTGAGGTTTATTACTACTATAGTTGTTATTAGGCAGATTTCTCTATTGTAAAACTTCACGTGGGAAATCTGCTTAGTTTACGCAGTGCCTGTGTGACGGACTAGATACAAGATAAATAACATTTGGAATTTATACATAGAATAGGCCGTTTCATAAATATTTACTTAATGCAGAGATGTAGAAGCAGGAGTATACTGGAAGGCGAAAAATAAGAAAAAATACTGATAGCGTGTTTAATATTGGGGAGAAGTTTTGGGTTCCCTTGCATTTTGGTTTGCAAGGGAAATTGAGGATTTTGAAGCAGTAACCTACATCTGCCCAGAGGAATGAAGACTAGAATTTCAGAAACTCATATTTCAAATGTGGACGTCTGACTGGTCCAAGAAACACGAAAACAAACTGTGACAATTTAATGAAATTACTGTGCTCTGGAATGCTGTAAGCAGAAAAATCCGAAAAGAGGGGGTTGTTCTATCTTGTATTTGAATTGGGCACACCAAATTAACCTGCAGTTATTTATTGAAGAGCTTCTTCCCACTAACCTGCGGTTACTATAATGCTTATCCTACAGTTTCACACCTTCTAGCTTGTGAAAAATGATCGTCCAAGAAAAGCGATGACAATAAATTAAGCTTAATAGAATCCCTTGTAAACGCTGAAGAATACATCAAAAGGCATATGGCTTACTCATTTGTTCCAGAAAATATAGATCCACCTGCCACCTGACTTAATAGTAGATGCGGTATAATGTAATATATAAGTAAATAACAGAAAAGAGAAAGTGTATTAACAATTATTGAAAACTAAATTTGCAATAAGATTTTTTATAAAACTTTTTTTTATCCGACTCATAATTACGGAGATATCCTGAGTGTTTCGTATTCGCCTTCTAAATCACCCCTTCTTCTTGCACGATTCAGTTGCTAACGAACATAGTTTTCAGAACCAAACACATTTAATTTAGAAAAGGCCGTTTAAACACTACTTTCAAGAAGAAAAAATCTATTTACCTTAGGCGTTAAATTAAGCGGACAAAGAATACAAAAAGAAAGTTTTAAAAATATTTAGGTTTTCAAGTTAATGAAAATTGAAATGGAATTATCAGATAGCTGAACTTCAAAACAAAAAAGGTTGCAGTTAATAACAAATGGATTATGATGACTGCCAGCGTGTCTAGGGGCCTTAAATCCGGTGCAATGTCCACCATATAAGAAGGGCGGTTGTCCCGATAATGATTTATCGGATTGAAATATGTGGCCATAATATCACAAAAATAGAAAGAGAGCAAGGGGCTAATAACTTTCCTTATATCTTTCCTTATCATAAGAGGCATCTGGTGTCTTAGCAGATAATTCGCTAATTTCCATCATGAGGAAATTATATAGTAGTATGAAATTGAACGGAATTCAGCAAGAATTTACACTATTAGTACAGCCGACAAGAGGATTTAAAATACAATTACTAGTTACACCCACAGGATCACATTGAATCAACAGACATCAATATAGACATAATGAAGAATAATCATATATACAATGACGGTATAAGTGGTGATGATGTTGAGTGTGCAAATATAATTTTAAAAACGAAAATATAATACTGAAAGGTCAATGCAAACTTTTCATACTATGTAGAAACAATGAAGCAGAAAACCTTGCAATTATTGACGACCTAAAAACAGATTACAAATTGCTAATGACGGAGAGTCTGCCATAATATACACCCCTCTGTCCACTGACATGTGTCAAAATTACTGTTGACTCCTAACTTTTAAATGGTCCTGTTTCTGTATTGCCTTTACCTATTAATCTTATTCCAAAAATTGAGAAAAAAGAAGGAATTCTTGGAAACTTTTCATAACTGTTAGCATTCAGAAAGTTAGCAGTAGTCTAAAGGAAAGAGGTTTTTTGGGTAAGGAGGGATAAGGTCACTGGGGCGCACCGCACCTTTTAGAGTGGCGAGTTCAATTCCCATCTGGGCAATAAGAATTTATTTAGTGACGCAATTTATTAAATAAAATTCTTAGTCGCACCTTGGCTAGAAAAGGGTGGTAACCTGCAGATATCCTGTCCCAACTAGCCTTAGTTGCAAAAATTGGACGTTAATAAATGTTTTTTTTTTTTTTTTTTTTTTAAAGAAAAGAGAAATACATTAAGAACAGGTGTTGTTAAATAAAAAATTAAATTATTTATTGACGTCCACTTTTTGCAACTGAGGCTAATTGGACGGGTTATCTACAGGTTACCACCCTTTTCTAGCCAGGGTGGGACTAAGGATTTTATTTAATGAATTCCTTTACTAAATAAATTCCTATTGCCCAGGCGGGAATCGAACTCGCCACTCTAGGTTGACAATGTGAGATTAAGGCCAACGCTTTAACTCACATGCCTAACCTCAGCCCCTCAAATAAAGATTATTTTTAAAAATTTAATATCACTGTTGTTCATATTCTCAATTCCTTTTCCTTTTCTGGATTGTTTATTTATTATTTTTATTGATATGATGTAAGGAGTAAATGTTAAGACTCTATTCATTGCGGATCTATTGAATAATCCATTGTTTCCTCAGTAAACGTTTGATAACATTGATTATCGATATGCCTTTTCTTCAATTACGTAATTGTTCCTAACCTATAACTTAAAGACATTCCCATTTTTATGAATCTGTACACCTGTCAATATTATTAATTGGAATACTTGTGTATTTATATTGCAGATTAAGTGAGATGAAAAGACCACCCATTGATGGTGACAATATTGCAACTGTTTGCTCTTTTGGAGGGATATAGGCAAGCGATATCGAAATTGCCCCGTGTTTGTAGAGTGTCAGCTGAGTCAGAGGATCAGATCCCAGACCTGAGGTATTGGCCTGTGCCTACGGGGACACTGGGCTGTGTACAGATCGTGCTCATTCTGACTTGACAAAAACCTTTCCTATGCTAATGTTGTTTGCCAGCGTCAAGCCCGATCCTCGCTCTCTCAACACAAAACCTTTCACGTCCTCAAGAACAGTATGCGACCACCACCCATTAAGAATAAACAACGCTCCACTACTGGAAAATAATAATAATTATTATTCTCCTGAGGTATTGTGGTTAGTAAATAACACAGGTATATAGTAAACTAACGCCGTGGATGAATGGTTAGGGGGCGCTCCAGTTCCTTCTCTGGCATCAGAACATATTTCTTCAGTACAACCTCATTCTACTAAATTTACATTGATATTCTGTTAAATGGAATGCCTGCGAATTTAATTATATTTACACATATTGCTCGCCGAATATCCTCGATAATTTTGATCCAGTTCAGTCTAGTCCATTCGAATAGAGTCAAATACATTCTAACTTATTCTAACACATATAACAAAGATACATATTATTTTACATTGAATTTTTATTTTTTATTATTATTTATTAACGTCCACTTTTTGCAACTAAGGCTAATTGGGACGGTTTATCTACAGGTTACCACCCTTTTCTAGCCAGGGTGTGATTTAGGATGTTATTTAATGAATTTCGTTACTAAATAATTTTCTTTATCCAGGCGAGAATCGAACTCGCCATTCTAGTTTTACCATGTGCGATAAAGGTCAACGCTTTAACTCACATGGCTAACCTGAGCCCATTGAATTTTTATGAATTACTTTTATGCCTAACATATGGCAGGGGCTCAGGTTAGCCATGCGAGTTAAAGCGTTGACCTTTATCTCACATGGTAAACCTAGAGTGGCGAGTTCGATTCTTGCCTGGGCAAAGGAAATTACAATATTTAGTGACGAAATTCATTAAATAACGTCCTAAAATCCCACCCTGGCTAGAAAAGGGTGGTAACCTGTAGATAACCCGTCCCGATTAGCCTAAGTTGCAAAAAGTGGACGTTAATAAATAATAATAATAATAACATATGGCAAACATCCTGGGTATCTAGTTCTCAATGTTGTATATTCGAATAAATTAATATAAATTTTCACTCATTCTAATACATTTCAATCCGAATTCTAGTGCATATAAATCACATTTGCTCCTGAACGTCCTTGATTTTGTCTCAAATCCCCGGCGAAAGGAAGAACTGAAAGAGGAGTGAAACTAATAGAGCACTCTGTCTTAATAAACGCATTTTGGAGGAAATCAGGCCTACTGTGTACATCCAGATTGATTCTACCGCCCTTCTTCCCTGGAAGGAATATAGGGCACATTTATTAAACACAGAATATCATATGTGTTTATGTTATTGATCTTCTACCTAATCATCATAGTGAACATGAATACTGTGGCCCACAGCCATTCCTTTCTCTTCAGTTCCACCCACATTTCTAAATTGTATTTTGGGATTAAAAGGATCTTCTTAAAAAGGAGCTATACAGCACTAAATTTGTTGGGAGTGAGAATAAATAAGGAGTATTTAATGAGATATAAATTTTCCTTATGAACCCATTTAATCAAACTATATATATGCTGACATATACAGCTAAAGTACCTAGCATTGCTCTGGAAGTCATTAGACTGAGTAATGATGGTGGCTTCCATCTCAGTGTTTATCATTGTAGGTAGTGTTTAGTAACTATAGCGAACTTACAATTTTTTTTGTCTTGAAGAATAAAACAAAAAAACATTAGTTCCTGGTCAATCCCTCTTCACTGTTTAAAATACTGATGACAATATAAATCATAATCACAAGCCCCCTCCACTGTCATTTCCTATCTGTGTAATTTATCTTTATTCAATTTTTGAGCTTTCTGACAACATTGAGAATTAGTGTAATATTCTTGAGCCTAAGAAAGAATACAATTTAAATGGCTTTATTCAGCCAATTCGCCATTCAAACTATTAAAAGCTATACAAGTCCAAATCAGGAATTGATTTTTTTTATTTTAAACTATGTTAGATTAAAAATTTGTTTTTACAAAAATTGTAGCTACTTAAAGTATTTAATAACCATGTTTAAAATTGCTCTATTGTATGTCTAAGAATACCTAAACTTCGTAATCATAAGTCTACAAAACATGTCTTGATATGTGTAACATATTAACTGAGTAATGTTAATAAACAACGGACGTAACTTTAATCTCCTGTAAATTTTTTTGTTTAAATTATTTATAAAATTTAACTCATCATCAAAAGAGTAAATAAACCTTAAATGTCGGGTCATTATCATGTACAGTTTAATTAATACTTAATTTCTATTTGTTTTGACATTTCACACCATTTAATATTTGCTGTAGTGATTGAAGCCCATATCATCATTTCATGCGATAAAAGTGTATATGAGAAAAAAATACTCCAATCTAAATGTTGATGTGTTTTGCATCCATACCTTCCAGTTAAATAGCAAAATGTGCACTTTCTTTCGTTTAACAGAATAAACGTGAATAATAAAAAAATAATTACAAGAAAGGCAGTCCCCATCGATCCCTCATACGCAATGCCTGTTCATTATTCAAAACAATGTGGACAACGTAAATAATAATCATGTTTAGTATTCAACATTATTAAGCCTCATCTACTTCTTTTCCGAGTAGGCTTATGTGACTCAAATGAGCCGTTTAGAGCTTGATACACCTTTTCAAAATGATTATTTAAACTACTAGTATTGTTAGGTTTCATTATTATAATTGTTATGGTGGTTAAATTCTTTTTAAATATGTGCATTAATTCTCTAGAAGTCGATTTCTAAATCAGTATTAGTTCATCTATCAAGTGTCATGTTATCATCATATCATGTATATATTTATATATATCTCCCACCTGACTCAATGTGACTCTGAGCAAAAGATGCACCTTACTGCAAGTTAAGGAGCTGGATAATGAAAGAATAGGTAAATGAAAGAAAATGTGAGGACAAGTTAAAGTATTTTGTTTCATGACGTCCTGCCATTATCTGTAAAATAGATTATACAACTGATTCCTCAATGAGGAAAAATAATGCGGTCGTATTAATAATGAAAATTGCTAAATTATATTTTATTGTCCAAATATTGAATGAATTGTCTCTGATTGATTAAAGAAATAATAAGGTTCCGTCGATTAATTAGACGATTTACGTCAAGCAGTTTAATCACGGAAGCATTTAATTAATTTTTTCAGGAAATGAACGTTGTTGGTTTGAAATGGAGTGGAAGGAACTGATTTTTCCAACAACAAGTTTGATATTTTAAATGACAGGATTTTCGGACATTGGCGATATTATTTTGTCCAAAGAGGTAGACAACTTTTTTTTTTGAATACATTTTTATAGACACACATATTCCATTTATTGGATTTTCAATTCACTGATAGATATCAAAAAAGAATGAGAGAAGAGGTCAAAGTTAGTGGGTAGTGCACGCCATTGCTGTTTACATGAGCCTGAACTTAAAATTAGAGAAGGGAAACTCGTTGATTGGTGAAGGGAGTGAGACAAGCTAAATATTTAGAGTGAGTGATGTGGCAATGCATACTACTTACTTAGCACACTCCCCTTTCATACACAATACAGCTACAGCTGTCAGTTCTGTTCCCTGATCTATTTAGACTCTATTCTTCGGGCTTTAGAGAACACCCCTTGTTCTCTGTTCAAATGAAATTCGCTGATTCCAGAGCTAAGGAAGACTTTGTAGATTATTCCCTCTTTTACTAGTATTTGCCGCAGCCAAAATACAAATTCTAGTCTGTAAATCCACCTCCTTATATCATAGTTAGCTATTTAAGGAATTAGCTTCTCTTTACGATTACGAGTACTTTAATGGTCTGCGCGTATGCATAAAACTCTTTTATTTTAATAATGGAATGGTTTGATAGAGGACATATTCGATTTTAACAGGAGAAATTTTACAACTCCCTGCTTATAGGCAGGTTTACGGGTATGTGGCCCTATTATGACGGGAATGCACAGATTCTGTTATTACCATTTTTGCCTCACCTTTCCGATCTAACATTGGTTTATGGTAACATTTAAATTTAATGCTACTAGTAATGTAGTATGCTTTTAGTAATGTGTTGCTATTCCCAGAAATGTGAATTGGTTTAATTGTCATAAATAAAATAACTTGGCAGGATGCACGATGGGGAAGAGAGTGTGTGGAGGAGTATGCAGTTATTTTTTTACATTACTCCTTTAAAATGCTATACCATTATGAATATAATGTTTATGCTCCATACATACGAAAGAGTACTGTCAATAGTGGTTTTATATATATATATATATATATATAGATATATATATTAGTTACCAGTTTATGCTTAGGGCTACTTTAAATTATGAAATACTGTTCATGATTATGATTTATATGTCCCATAATGTTTTGAGCAAAGCGATTGATTAGATAGGTTTATTCTATCAGATACAATAATAGTAATCGATTTTCCATAGTTCCCAGAAAGCTATGAAGGTAAAGCTGAATCTTTCAATGAGCAACATTCAGTTATTATTCAGTCTTAATATTTCCCAACCAAAGTGTGGCATCTCAGCTAAGGATCAATAATGAATCATATCCATGGTTATAATTCATATTGTAAACTATATTTTTGAGTAAAGAGAGACATGATTAGGAACTAAGTGTCATTATTATTGAGGACAAGTTAACGCACTGGCTTGCCAACGAATATACACAGGAGGCGAGAAATGTAAAAGAATAGTGCTTAATGTAGCCTTGCATTGAAATTCCTTCATTTACAGCCTCCTATATTGTGAGATAGATTTTTCCCTTTTACTTTGGTTTCTCAATAATATCTTTGAATTAATTGCCTCCCTTATCGTCTTCTAAGTCCTAAGTTTAATCTTTTCGTGCTTTACCAAGTCTCGGGGCCACATAGAATGGTAGAGTTTACGTTTTATTTGAAAAGAAAGATCAAGTTCTTTAATGGCTGAAATCGGACTAGAGGAAGAGAGGGTTTAGAGGGGGGGGGGATTTCGCAAATTCGAAATATCTCCGTTATTATACGCCGAATCGAAAACGTATGTAGGACCAATTTTATTGCAAATTGAATGTTCTATGAATGTTAAAATGTAGGTTTTTTCAGTATCTTGATTATTATCGGGTAATAATCAAGATACTGAAAAAACCTACATTTTAACATTCATAGAACATTCAATTTGCAATAAAATTGGTCCTTGATTTGAAGTTTTTAATTTTTTGCTTTCAGTAAACCCCCACTCCTACATCTTGTCATATAAACAATAAGCTTTTATAACATGAACCATTTTATTCCAAGGGTAAATGCCAACTAAGGTTTTCATTGAACCTTTACTTTTTGAGATACATTCAAGTACGTTATCAGATGATGTAGGTAACAATTAAGATTTTTCGTCCTTTACGCAAAAATGTTTTTTGATCTCTGCCATACTCGATATTTAACCATTTCAGTGAAGGCTAAAGATAATATTTGTTATTGACTGAAATCAGACTTGGAATGGTGGGGGTTTAGAGGGGAGGAGAATTCAAATATTCAACATAACTCCATTATTATGAGTCGGATCATAAAATGTTATAGAACCAATTTTGATAAATTATTGATGTTCTACAATTTTTTTACAACGCATTTCTTCGTAACTCAAGTATTAAGTTACTAAAATTATTTTTAAGCGAGTTATTCGTACTTTCTTGTTTGCTGCCTTCAGTCACCCGCAACGTGCTGGTATAGCACACTACTGATCATCTCACCACATATTCTCCATTTATTTGAAGAAAAAAAAGTAGTGTGCTATACCAGCACGTAGGAAATCTGCAGCCCCTGCACGACAGACTTTTATATTTAAATACTAGCTCAGATACCCGGCTTCACCCGGGAATTGATTCGAGGCTGAATGGTGATGGTATTTTTTTGGCAAGGCTTTACTTTGCACAATATTTTGACATTTACCCGTCCCAGTGATTAGGGTTAATACCCGTCGTTGGCATTTGTTAATAATAAAATTAACTTTTTATGTAAGTCTTCACTCTCCTCCAAATTGTCTTATTCCCCGTCTCCTGTGTATTATACATAGATTTCAGCTATTAAGGACAAACTATTAACATTGATTTGATTTAATTTTTCCAGCTGAGGACCTGATAGTTCAAATAGGAATGAATTGTTGAGCATATCAATATTTCTACGCAAATTAATGCTAATTGACATACCGAGTTTTGTTAAGTTCGGTTCAATCGTTAGCGCCCAAAAAAATAGTTGACTCTCGCTTTAGTTTATAGTGTATATCTCGTTTATACATTGTTAAAAGACAAAAATGAATATCACAAAAGTTACTCTAAATAACAAAGTAAACAACTTTTGTTATGTGCATGTTTGTCGAAAAACAAATAGACAATGAAATGTCGTGAATTTTTATTTCAGGCCTCCCTTATAACCCCCACTCCCGTTCTAACCTAAAAATTTTAATATAGCTTATAATCATGGAAGAATTAATGCTAATTGACATACCGAATTTGTTAAGTTCGGTTCAATCGTTAGTGCCCAATAAAATAGTTGACTCTCGCTTTAGTTTATAGTGTATATCTCGTTTATACATTGTTAAAAGACAAAAATGAATATCACAAAAGTTACTCTAAATAACAAAATAAACAACTTTTGTTATGTGCATGTTTGTGGAAAAACAAATAGACAATGAAATATCGCGAATTTTTATTTCAGGCCTCCCTTATAACCCCCACTCCTGTCCATCCCTAGAAATGTTGGTATGGCTTATTATAATGAAAGCGTTAGTGCTAATACATAAACCGAGTTTTATTTATTTCGGTTGGGTCTTTTGTCCCAAATAAAATTGTTCACTTCCGCTATAGGTTTTAGCGTATATCTCGTTTATAATTCAGTATGCAAAAAAAGTGCATATAACAAAAGTTACTTTAAATTACAAAATAAACAACTTTTGTAAGTTCATATTTGCTGAAAAAGCAATAAGAAACGAAATATCGCTATTTTTGATTTCAGGCCTCCCTTAAAACCCCCATTCCTGTTCGTCTTAGAGAATATTAATATAGCCTAAAGTCTAAGTTGGGCTAGTAGTAATATACATACCAAGTTTCATAAAATTCGGTTCAACCCTTTATGCATGAAAAGGTAACAAACAAATAAACAAACAAACAAATAAACAAACAAACAAATAAACAAACAAACAAATAAACAAACAAACACACACGAAAGAAACAAAATGCAGTTATGGTGTCTATGACATGTGAAACGAAAAGTTATCGTGAAAATTCGCGAAAAAAATCAATGTACAGACAGAGGTTACAATTATATATATATATATATATATATATATATAGATTAGGCCGACAGTAGTAAAGTAGTTTTGAATCTGAGAAGATTGTCACAGAAGTATATTTTACCACCCATTTCTTTAAGATCTGATATTTTATTTTATATATTTTTTTTTATTAGTTTTGTTATCTTCTTGCATTGTTACAATAATTTTGTTTATCTACCCATTATTATAGTAATTCATTCACCTCATCCGTAAGCTTCTAAAGGATCTTTGAATCCTAAGAATCATATGTGATTTCATTTTACACTGAATAATATTTCCTTCATAATATATTCTTCATTAATTTTTAGCGATTGAGTTTGTGAAGCATTTATATGCTTATTACTATTAAATTATAGAAGGTTCTCTGGAAAGAAAAACATTATCCACACTTATAACATACAAATACTCAGGCACTTAAACATAGTACCTCACATCACAAAACATCAGATAAACTGAACTATAACATTAAACTATCGATATACTGTTTCTCCAAAGGGATACATTTTACTTACAAGCATCAATATCCAATCTAAATTTACCTGATGCACATATTTAACAAATATTATTATATTAATGAACTATTTTATTTTTCATCTGATGAGAATCGTGTCCCTATACCTCCTGTTAGTGGTCAAAGGTCTCTTCAAGTTCCGGTAAACTATTTCAATCTATACTATTGAACAGCTTTTATAAGTTGAGCTATTCTTCTTCTTGTTCTTTAAAAATAAACAGGATTACCCATAATGAGAGAGCAACATTGTTAGATCTTGTAAAGTAACAACACTGCTACCATCTGAGGGGTGTGAACCGCTGCCGCCTCTGAGTGTCCAGCGGGTGGTCCTAGAGGACAATCGGCACTGAGGAGCAATGAGCCTGCCCGACTGGAATATCACAGCTCAACACCTCCGGCTGTAGAGGAGCTACAATAGCTATTACCCCAACACATATTGACTCACAAAATAATGTAACCACTCTCTGGATGATGTGTTCCTTTATTCGAGAACGTGGCGGCATTTCTCGCTCTGTCGCATCACAAGAGAGTTTGAAGAAGTTGAAACTATTTGTTTCGAGATGGCTCACTCATATGTAAGTCCTTCACATATGTTTTTGAGTCATTGTGAATATAACAAAAGTAACATAAAGAAAAAAGTGCCTTTGTGTTATTCACTAGCTGCAGTAACTAATTTCCCCTGCCCCATTTTAATAAATTGAAGCAATGGAGGTAGATATCTGGTAGTAGTTATAATTTTTAGCTGCTTTCTATTGAAGGAAATGATTTGTTGAGGATCTCCTAACCACACGTTATTATAAAAAGTTCTTAAAAATTCTACCAATTCTACCTAAAACACACACACACACACACACACACACACACACACACACACACACACACAAACACACACACACACTTTCCTTCATAAGTTAGCTCATGATACCTATATTCTCTATTAAACATGGGCCTTCACATACCTGCTGCTACCTTCAAGAACACCTATGACTCTTAAAACCCTGGCTAAGCAAATGGAAAAATCAAGTCATGCAACATTTAAGCTTAAGAAGTCAAGCTGCCCATCAGCCACACTGAATGGTTTTCCATTTTCCAAAATCAGAATTTTGGAGGGATATGGTACAAACGATTGACACATTGGAACTATATATATTTAATAAAAAAGGAAGGAACTTAAATTAAGGCGGTTTAGACTATTGCTTCGTCTATTGAACGTTAAATCAAAACTCTCTCACAAACAAAAGGCTAATTTACTTCTACCTCGGCCATATTGTAGACCTAATGACTTAAAGTGTCGGGTTCCACAAAACAATGATTCCTATAGAGTTCAGACGTTAAAATCTAAAATCCTCCACACAAGTACCTACGCTGCATTTTATGTATCAATTTTATCTCCTTGCAAATAACAAACAGTTTTCACTTCAGTTTCGTATATTCCTAATTTTTTTTCCAGGAAATATTTCCCATATCGTTAGAAATAACCCTCATATTATTTGTGAAGCATGGGTTTTATCTGAAAGTGGTGTTTTTAGACTGCATCAAATATGGGAATCGGAGCAAATTATTTATTATTAACTTTCAAATTTTAAATTCTGGAAAGGGAAAAGAACATAACCGAGCGGAAGATATAACATACATCCGAAAATAAATATATCGAAAATACTATTGACATTTATAAATCAACACTTTTTTAAAAAAAGTTATAATCTATGAATTCCTGCCATAAATAATTACGAAGTATCTTCGTTTCAATTTCTCTTGTTTTTACTTATTAAAGTCCACGTTATGCTTCTATGGCTAAATGGGGAGGGCTATCAACGTCATGGAGGGTTACCACCATTTTCTATCCAGGGGTGGACTAAGGGTTTTATTTAATAAGCTCGTTACTAAACTAATTCCTATTACCAAGGGGGAATCTATCCAAGACTCTAGGTTTATCAAGTGAATTGAAACGAACGTCTAAACTCAAACCACTGAGCACCTCCCTCTCCCCCATTATATATATATATATATATACATCAGCTAAAAATTGATTCATTAACTGCTTAGAAGAAGACTTGGTCATCTGTCTTTATTTATCATCATGATGAATGGTTAAATATTATTTAGCATACAAGCAACTGGTATGAACACACTCCAAATGCGACGTGAAACATATTGATTAATATTTGAATATTAGTGCTTTTGTCGTCCTTCTGCTATTCCACCACCACCACATATATAATGTCACAATCATTTAACTTCTGATCATTATCATTTTTTTCAACTCACCATTGTTCCATAGTGGAGGCCTCATAATCAAACATTACTCAGAGGAATATAAATATCTTGAGAGTCGGTGAATAATGTGGTCACCTTCGTCTTGCATGGCATTAGTCGACTTTTATGTGTTCTTGTTAATAACGGTATTTTATCCTTCTGTGCATGTGTGGTCCTACACGCACATTTAATTTGAAGTTTGTTTACTTCCGATAATATTTTTTTGCAAAGAAAATGAGATATTGTTATCGACCGCCACAACTAACATTATGGGAAGTCTATTGAATTAGAATTAATTCTTTTTGTACACTTATTTAACTTTCAAAAGAGTCCTTTTGTAGAATGGAGTGGAGGGAAATTCCTGTAGATTTAGGTAAGAGGTTTATTTCTACTTCCTTTCCTTTGAGGACTCTTGAAAGAGGCATTGTGGTGTATTGTGGTGTAGTGTGTGCTGTAGATGTGTGTAGGGTTTGCGGTGTCTAGAGGCAGATAACGAAGTGGCCACATGTAGAGCAGGTCAAGAAAGGAGCGGCGGGGGACCGTACGCACCAGTTACCCCTAATGTAGACACCCCTCTTCATACAATTATTGCAGCTTACCAGCTTTCCCCAGAGGCACGATTCTAGTATTGTCAACAGACTCTCTAAATCAGCTCTCGTCTCCCGGCGTTAGGATTTACTCTAAGCAGATTTCCCTTTAGCCAAATCAGGGATTGAGGACTTACTCATGGACACTGCGATTTCCGACGAATTTCTTAAAAATTCATCAATCCTACATAGAAGTGGACGAAAAAAAAAACATTATTCGGTCTCCTAAGAATTCCCGGGTGTATATATTTTTATTTCCGAGAGACTAATATGTGATTTCCTTAACAAATTATTTTACTTCCCATATGAAAGTAAAATAATTTCCTAGTATCCACTGGGATCCATTCCCAAATAGGGCATTAGGAATGTTTGGGTTGAACTCACTAAATAAAATCCTTAGCCCACTCTGGCTAGGAAAGAGTGGTAACTTCTAGAATCCCCGTCCAAATTACCGTCCATGGTAGCATAAAAGGCTGGTAAGGAATAAAATAAACTTACCGTAATTAGAATGGTATGAAATGTGGGAATTCTGGTCAATGGTATAGGTTATATAAACCATAATGCAAGTCTCCCCCCCCCCCAGAGGGAAGTCTCTATCCCTGATAAAGGCTTTCTGGCTCCAGTATGCATTCATCAGGGCTAGTCCCTAGGAGAGATAGACCCTACTTGGAACTAATTTCAATTCGTGAGCTGAACTTGTGTTGAATTGGATCAGTGCCTTCTGCTCATATTGAGTGTGATTGATCTGTCCAACTGATAAGGAATGGCCGCTTCAATGTCTTTTCTTAGTGTTAATCACTCCTGATTTAAGTAATTAGTTTTTCTATGAATCTTTTAACTTACTATTACGTAGCGGTTCTTGAAGGAGCTGTATCATCTTACACCATTAGGAGTGGCATCAAATATATTTATGTATATACATTTATCAAAGAACATAATACCGTTGGTTTTGTATAACAAAGTTACAGATATTAAGTCAATAAAACCACCGTTGTAAAAACATTTCAAACTCAATGAATAAATTTTCAAAAATCTATCCGTGCCTAAAATAAATTAATTGTGTGTTAATAATACTCTAAATACATGCCTTTTTAATTTATTGAATTGCATTGTCATAAATTATAATTTATTTTTTGACCAATATATGGGAGTTTTATTTTATACTTATACAGTTTTGATAGTGTTCGTGTTATGTATAAAGACACCCCTCAAATATGAATTTCTTTAATTTATTTTTAATCAAAAAATATTTTTTATATATGTAATACAGTCGGGCAGAGTTTTACTCCTCTAGAGAACATGATATACTTTTTTCGCAAAGTAAAGTTGTCAAGCGCTAGGATTCTTCAAAATATTTTGATTATGATAAAATAATTTGTTGGATGAGTGATACCTCATCAGCACCCTGAATATTTAACAAAAGTACCACCATTTTAGTTGTAGTGTTTTAATAGGAATGTCATGCTGCAGCTGATTCATTTACTCATGAATCTCATGACTTGGTCTAGCCCATGTCTGTTGCTAACAAAACCAATCTCGAAAGAGAGTTCCCGCTTTATTCACATTATTCTAAAAGCTTCTAGTAAAACAACTTGTCCTTTACATCTTATTTCTTTTTATTTTTGTACATGCAATAATAGACTCAAACATGTTATTACATAATTATATCAGGAGGGAGGCAAAAATAGAAAATAATCTTTCTACTTATGGTAATAGCAGACTCGACAGGAATGTAGATATCGCTGTTAACTAAGATGGATATGGTTGACGAGTGCTTTTTGGCGTGTAATGGCTGCCTTTATCTCAGACGTCACGCGGCATAAATATTTGTGGGGCATAATATATCTAATACACTCTCATTACATCGCCTAAGTCAATGTCACATTTTTAATAAATATAAAACGACTTCACAATTCGTTGAAAAGGTATTTCTTATCGTTTAAATAATCGTTTAAATATAGCTACAAGATTACAATTGTAGCTATATTTAAACGATTTTTTCAATACATTTCTAATAAACAATTTGAGATGAATCTGTCTCTTTATATTCTTTTTATACTGTTTATATATTCAAAGTTTACAATATATATTCAGTTCATCTTTGAAAAAAAAAGGTTAACAACAACTAGAAGAAGAAATTGTTAAATTAGTTTTAGAATTGAATAATCACAATGCAAGAAACTGTTGCTAACGTTGGCAAGATAAATACATTTCTTGAAATTACAAACGTCCCTCAATTACATGGAAAGCTCTTTCTCGTGCTCGGTTTGAAATTTTCGTTAACCATTACGTATCTTCACATAACTAACTAACCCAGTTATGTTATTAAATGAACGAATTTGCTTCCTATTGGCATAAAAATTCTATAATCTCTGTGCTACAGAAAAGCTACTGAAGAAATCAGGAGATTAAGTGAGTATTCTGGTCAATTTCATCGACCCTTTAGAATCCAGATTGTCTCACCCGTAAATTGAAGGAGGACCTTTCAGCATTCTATTGTAAATTACAGGAAAGCTCAGCTAATTATGAGGTATTCTATGAATGTGGAAAATCGTCAACGAAGCTATTTCTCTAGCCAGAAAAGCTCCAGTAATCAGATTGAGGATTAAGAGGGCGGTGTTTTTCTCGGCAGCTTTCTCCGCCTCTGCCTATCCTGATCGATGGCGTTCCAGTCCACTTCATAGAACAACGCAGCTTCCTTCTTCACTCTGTCAGCCAATCTCGGTATCTCCCTTGTGGTCTGCCACCTGCCATTATTGTAATTGTCTTTTAGAGAGAGCCGGTTGGGTTACTTCCTCATACATATCCCATCGGTTTTCACATTGCATGAAATAGAATCTCATTTCTGTTATTATCCCTTCTCTTGTCCTACTCCGGAGTTCGTTGCCATCCCATTTTTGACTTATAGCTCTGAGAATCTAGCATTGAAACCTTACAACCATTGCTTCTTGCATATGCTCAAGTATTGCACCCTTATACAATATATAGTTTAATAATGGATTTTTAGAACCTTGCTACCAACAACTCACACTGAAGTACTGGTTCTATTCAGAGGGACAAAAGCCAATTTAAAAAAAAAAAATTGAGCAAATATCCGGACTGAAAGAGTCATTAAGCCTGGTACTCACGTTTCCAACGACAGCTTTTATTGACTGAACAAAAAGCAGCTTTTAGTCACTGAATAGAGTGTGAATATTTTGATTAACCGCCAGTTTCTGTTTGAGTGTAAATATGTTATCAGATGTGCTTCTTTCTCTACTGAACCCTACTTCACAACTTCCCGAAGCCTGTTAGTACTGCTGGACCATGCTGTTAATAATAATGTGTTCCCCATCTGTACTAATTTCATTTGAGCTTTGGGACTATTATATTTCTTATTTAGGCAATGGGCGTTTTTACACTTACCGACACGATAACGATACAAGTGGTGGCTTAAACTCATGTTACGGGATGATTTCACACTCGCCGATATATCGATGTGGTGTCGCCACAAACACAAACATATCGGCGAGCAGCAGTCCCTCCACTCGTGTCGGCGCTGGATTCCTTAGTCAAGATTAGTATTACGGTGGTGTCATATCTTTATCGAGTCGGTGTCATATTGTCATTGAGTCGGTGTTGGTGTCATATCGTTATTTAGTCGGTGTCTTATCGTTATTGAGTCGGTGTCATATCGTTATTGAGTCGGTGACGGTGTCATATCGTTATTGAGTCGGTGTTGGTGTTACATCGTTATGGAGTCGGTGTCATATCGTTATCGTTTCGATGTCGGTGTCATATCGTTATCGTTTCGATGTCGGTGTCATATCGTTATTGAGTCGGTGTCGGTGTCATATCGTTATTGAGTCGGTGTCGGTGTCATATCGTTATTGAGTCGGTGTTGGTGTCATATCGTTATCGTGTCGGTGTTCTGTAATTGTGAAAACGCCAAATCAATTTGAAGAGGACTTGGTAACCTACATAGTGAATATGCACTTCTAGCAGCTGTCCTACTCGTTAATACCTTACAATATTGTTGCACGCCCTCTCTCAATCGTAGTTCTTACACGCAGATGGCACATGAAGGTCTGGTGAAGATAATGATTCGTTGAATGCAGCACGCACTAAATATGACCTCCCTTATCAATACGAGGAGGGAGGCGTGTGTGCTTCTCTGTGAGTGAGAAGGTTCGTTCATAGATATAATATATTACGCATTATCATTTCATTTTCTTAAAAATGATTATTACATCTGTATCTTTGTATGTGAGGTTTTCAATTCATATGTATATCTAATTTAGTAGCGTGTGTGTGCATATAAGTATATACAAATAAATTAAACTGCCCTCTTTTTTGGGGTTATCTATCAAGTTCAACCTATTTAGTGTAATTATATCCATTTTAGTTAATATTATAAATATCCTTTCTGTTGGGGTGTTACTAAGGGAGCAGGTTAAGTTAAACTTTATTATGATAAAAATGGAAATTCACTATCCTAATAGATGCTTTTAGAATGATTTATTGATTTTTTTTATGATCATGAAGATATTGTGCAGTCCAGGGGGGTGACATTCGGTAGATGTGCAGATCGTAACGTTTTTGCAACTTTGGCGCTGACGTAACTATAGTACAGTCAACAAGTAAGGTCCCCTGGGCGAGAAGGGCGGGGAGGCCGTACTAAGGCCTCTTAGCCAATCAGAAGACTGCGACGTTGCTAGGTTATACCTGCCTTCCCTCTGTCCTCTAGCTTCCAGCGTTAAGTGGCCACTATCGGAGTGTTGTTTTGTTTTCTATTGTTCATAGTTTGGTTTTGTGCATTGTTCAGATTTTGAACATAGTTCGGTTTTGTGCATTGTTTTCTACATTTGTGAAAATGTCACTAAACGAAGGTGAGGGGAGTGGTATCTCTAAAAAGAAAAGAGGAGTAGTTTTCAAGTCACAAACTCGTGAAATGATGATTGAAGTGCGTGAGTTTTTTGAAAAATAAAAACAGAACGGTGGCCCACTTTTTTCATTTGACCAGGTTGTAGAGAGGACAGCTTTTGGAATTTCCAGAAAAACAGGGTCTAGGATATCAATAGAGAAAAGAAAATTGGGAAATGATGAAAAAATCCTTACCCCAGGTAAAAAGCGGCCTCGCAAAAGTCTAACTTTTGATGCCTTTCAAGAAGAAGCAATAAGGAGGCATATATATGGCTATTATGAGAGAAAGGAGTATCCTAATAGAAAACGCCTCCTGATCACTTTGAAAGACGCCGGTTTATTTTTTGGAGGTGTTACTAGCCTTTATTACACATTAAAGAAATTAGAATTTTCATGGAACAAGTTTGAAGGAAATAGAAAATTACTAATACATTGTAGCTTGGAGAGCAAGATTTTTAAGAGATATCTTGAGCATACCCATGGATAATATTATTTGGCTCGACGAAACATGGGTAAACGCGGGTCATTCCAAGTCACATATTTGGACTGATAATACAGCAAAAGGAACAATGAGTGCCCCAGTTGGGAAAGGGACCAGGCTTATTCTTCTACATGCTGGTGGAGTCGAAGGGTTTGTTACTAATGCAAAATTATTGTTTGTTGGCAAGAAAAATTCAGCGGACTGCCAAAACGAAATGAGCCACCTCACATTTACAGAGTGGTTTAAGGATAAGCTAATTCCGAATTTAAAACCTGGGAGGGTTATTGTCATGGAAAATGCACCTTATCATAGTGTAAAAAAAGAAAAAAATCCTACGATGCCTCAAAGTAAAGATGACACAATCAAGTGGTTACAATCAAGAGGAATTAAATATAACAGCAATATGTACAAAGCAGAACTGCTCGAATTAGTAAAAATTCATAAACCACGTTTTCCTATTTACGAAATAGATGAAATTTCAAAAGTACATGGTTATAGGGTTATTCGGCTTCCTCCTTAATATTGTCACTTTAACCCTATTGAAATGATTTGGGCTCAAATAAAAGGGTACGTAGCTTTAAACAACAAGAATTTTAAAATGCCGGAAGTGATAAAGACATTTAATGTCTTTTTTTGCAATAAAAATCATATTTTTCTTCAAAGCTTTGTAAATTCGAAAATACTTGTTACCTATCTATACAATAGATGCCATTGCTTCAGATATTTAATCACGAAAAATAAAATATTGGTTTTATGCTTATAAAGTCATTGGAACTACGAAAAAATATGTGAGAAATATGCAAACGTCATAGGAGGCTCAGCGGGAGGGTAGATCTGGCAACATGGGGGAGGGCCTACTACCCTAGCCGGGGGACCTTACTTATTGACTCAACTATAGTTGCCACATTTCAGCTTTGTTTACATTGTGAACATTGTTGTCTTTTAGTGAATTGTTTTATTTTCTATTGTTATAAGTGATTTTTAAAATGTCGAGTGATTGTGCTGTAGCCACATATTTCAACAGCTCTAGGAAATCAGGCAAGTCTGTATCTTATCACCGGTTCCCGAAAAACACAGAAATAAAGTAACAGAGGGTAGTCGTGTGTAGACGAGGAGATTTGAAATTTAATCCTGATATTTCTCGGGTTTGTTCAGAACATTTCAGCAATAGTGATTATAAAAGGAATTTACAAGCAGAATTGTTAGGATGTGTTCCTAATAGATTGAAATTAAGAAGTAGCTGTGCCCATCTAAATTTACCAGTGTCGTCCGTAAGTAAACAAACATCTACTAGCTCTACTTCTGACTCGAAAAGTGAAATAACTAGACAATGTAGGAGTAAAAAACGTGAAATACGTATACGTGCCCTGTGTCACATTAATGATATTTCTCCCAAAAAGATGAAAAGTGATTTTTCAAGTAATACAGAAGAAGTTGAATATAATGAATGTATTCTCTTAAAGAATAAAGCTTCTGAATATGAATACAAATTAAAGTCCTTGCTAATGCAAGTAAAAAATTTATAAAGTAAAAACATTAATTTGAAAAAAGGTTTGAATGCATATGCTCCAACATCAGTGATATTCTCTTCACAAGGATGCTACTGAAACCTAGGATTCCCTGTGACTAAATATAAGCATATTTTTAGATCAAGAACTACATGCCAATGATAGCCTTTAAAAATCTTGTACCTGAATGGAATAGTTGATGTTTAAAATAATTTACTAACTTATATTCTAGTATCTGGAAATCATAGTTTATTGCTTGGTTAGTTTCAATGTTATTAACTTTAATTTGTTTGTATAATAGTAGTAATTGCTGTTTTCATGTTTTGAAGATTTCATCTTATTATAGTATAGTTTTTCTTTGTATTGTGTTAATTACGTAGAAAAATTACAATTTTTAAATGTAAACGAACATATCTCAATTTCAAGGAACTATTATGTATTTATTTTTAATGGAATCTAATTTGTACATGGTTTATTTCAAGTAAAATATATTTAACTAAAGTAATTTGTATCATTTACAGACATGTACCATTTTAATAATTTTTTATTCTCCAAATTCATCATAAAACGGCTTACATTGATCGTATTTCAGCTGGTCCGCTCCGAGTCTTGGGTCCTAGTGACGTAGCAGGCTTGCTCCATTCTGATTGGCTATTCGCCAAATGGCCCTACCTTATATATATATATATATATATACGTACCTTGGTGCAGTCGACTTGGGTATATCTTCTCTTGATCCAAACAGTAACCCGTAACTGTCCAATTTTCTATAATGCATTCATCTTTAAACTATGGACAGCATTGGGTGTAGGTGCTTATTTTTTTTTCTAAATTTACTTCCTCTGCTTGTTTTTTATTTATTTCGAATCGAACTGTCGGAACAATAGTTATACCCTTGTCTTCATTTCTTGAAATTACTACAATATCGGCTCTTCTAATACATGTATATGCGTACTATTTTTTTTTTTTTTATTTTGTTGGCAGATGACATTGAAGTTAGCTTCTTATGAAACTAGACTTTGAAATTCGACTTTACTAAAATAATGAATCGAGGAAAATGGGGAATCTGGTTTTATCATTGATTGAATTGTTGGTATGTTGATGAATGCAGGTTTCATTTAATATTCCATGAAAAAAACAGCCACTAATGGTTATAAATTCCTTTTTAATATTTTATACATGTAACTATTATTTACATGGTATACACATACATAGTCTATAGAATATAATACAACATAAATATAATAATTTATTAATCGTATAAATATACATATATAAATAATTAAGTTGATCGATTTATACAAATTAACACGAGGACTCAGGGCATATGCAAGCAGGGCAACAATTTTCTATTTAGAATTTACAAACAATATAACATTATATTCTTCTGACCCTTTTAATTGAAATTGTAATAATTAATGCCTCCTCTCTTTTTAAATAAAATAAATGTAACTATACACGCATATGGCAGACTATTATCACAGGGATTTTTTAAAAAATATATATACAAACGCCTCCCCTAAGCCTTCGCTCAATTAATGGTTAATAATTATATAAATATACATATAAAAGTAACAGTATAACTTGTCAAGAAGCATATTCAATATTTTAAGTTAATTAATGCCTGATACTTATCGATGTAGGAATACGACATGACAATACTTTAATGGTATATGATACTTGACATGTACAAATAAATAAACGTAACTAAAAAAAATAATAAATAAGCAATTGATTTATTGAATTTAAGGAATGTTAATGTAATACATGTCTATGTGAAATTAAGGAAATATGATTAGTCTTCAAATCCAGTCTTATAAAATTACACACAAGCTTATAAACTAAACGCATAATTTAATGAATCTCAATTATTCGTTAAGCATCCATGATCATAAACATCTCACGAGCTTGAGAAAACTTCATGGATTAAAATAAAAAGAATTAAGTTTCTTTATAAAAGAAATTAAGGTTCTTATAAAAGAATATTCATTTAATTTAAAAAAAAAAAAATAATAAACAATTTTTTAAATGCTTTTGCAATTCTTTAAAATAGTAGATTTAAAAAATAAATTAAGTTTTGGATTTTTTTAATGAGTTGAACATATAAATGTGGTGTCGGAAATATTTAGCAAAGAAATAAGATCGTTGGATATTATTATGCTGGTTTATTTCTTTTATAAGATGTATTATTTATTCATAATATACTATAATTTTACTAAAGCTGATGATGGAGGAAGATTATATACTTAACTTTTACTATTTTTGAATACCATCTAATATACACTTTTCATAGTTCATACAATGGTCTATAATAGAAATAATTATAATAAAATTGAACTTTGCCGTTATGGGAAGAACATAACAACCAAGGGTTCATGGCATTTCAATTGAACCAAACTTAATAAATATTTCAACGTAATAGCTGAGAATTTGTTATAAGCTGGATTTGCCTTAAGAATATTAAGAATAATTTAGGGTTACACTTTTTTTTTTAAATAATAACTTCCTTGTGTAATTCAAGGGCTGCCGACAATATATTCACATTTGTCTTTCTTCTGTCTACAAGTCATTCTTGTAATAGAGTTCTTAGTTAACAAAAACAACAACCTTATAATTTTAGTTTTATAAATATAGTTTTAGGTGATATTATATAAAAACACTGACATATTCTTTTATATTAATAAAAAATGGAATTAACAGTCTGGAGCACAATTTGCTTGTATACTTGTTTTTGTGTTACCTCGTGTTCCAGTCGTCATTAGAGTTCAGAATTTTAGAGGAGCGCCATTGGATCTTGGTGGTCCATTTAGTGTTTAATATTAACTTAACGTTTTATCAACATAGACTTGTAGCTATTGGTTGGTTATAGAATAAATAAAGTTTAATACAACAATATCATGAATTGTCAAACTATATATGTATATTAAATAAATTGGATGTCTTACGTAATCATTTTCATTTTTATAACCCTCCAATATTCTTGCAGCAAGTGTATAATTTTAGTCTTAGATGTATCTATATATAATATATAATGCTCAATACTTCCCTTTAATGAACTTTAATCCATCATTTCATTTTTGTTAGATATATATATATATATATATATATATATATATATATATATATATACCGTACCTACATATATACCTTACCCAGTTAGATTTGGCTAATGATTTAGAGCCAAATAGATAAAATTTATTATAAAAACGCTTTAACGTTTAAAGAATTTGTTCTTATCAGAGATCGCTCTGGGCATAAGTCTCATTATCAGTCTTTTTCCTACACTGTCTGGTTAGACCTAAAACAGATTTGAAAAGTGGCCAGTAAAATCAGAACCAGTTTGGTTCCTTCAGAACCTTTTTATGAAGAAATATTCATTAAATAAATTTTGATGGAATTTTTTTATATGTAGATCTTATTTTTTTTTAGTAATATGTATATTCGTCTATCACTCTTGTAACATTACTTATATACTTATTTTATTGTATTTGTTTTTACATGAGTGAATTTTTAAAGGAAGAATACAAGGTGTTTCCCAATATTAATAGTATTGCTGCATCCGATTCATGTTCCTTATTTTATCACCATCAAAATGTTATTAATTAACGTACACTTTGTTCTATTTAGGATAATTGGGACGGCTTATCACCCTTTTCTAGCCAGGGTAGGACTTAGGATTTTACTTAATGAGTTCGTCTAAATAAACTTGTTGCCCAGAATCGAATTCATAACTCGACGTGTACCAAATGGATTAAGGCCAAGATTTCTGCGTACAACTTATATATCTGAAATGTGTGTATTATTTATAAGAAAGCTGTTTCTAGTGAGAAATTATAACTGAAGCTCTCCGTTTCTTACCCGAGGTTTTGTTGGTTTTGTTTTTTTAAAATATGAATCACCAGTTATTTGCAAAATAATAAGGAGCTGATATTGAAAATTCTTATTTTTAACTCTTAAACTTCATGTTTTATTATATGTCGGACATTTAATGGCCATACGATTTTTTTAAGTAGCAGATCGATGATTAAGGCGTGGCGATGATAGATCATGTGAATGAATTTTTATTTCGATTTCCAGAATATAGACTCCCTCATTTAGCCAATTTTAACTGGGTTCTAAGAGCATTTTCGGAGCCCCTTGAATTCAGTAAAGTTAAGAATGGTGAACATATTTTTCATGTTACTTAAGGCTAACATTGTTTCAATCAGAATACTAACAAATCAATGTCATTTACAATATTTGTATAACTATTTCAACCATTTATACAGTCCATTAATTAATAGCATGAACATGGTTTAACTGGCGCCCTGATAACTATAATAGCCGCTGAGATATTCCTGTTGCAGGAGCTGGCTGAGAGCCGAAGCGTGTAGAAGACGACACGCTGGAAGGAGATGTCCTTTATCTCAGACCCTGGGTATGCAGGTCTCCGGCGGTGACTGGGGTATGCAGGTCTGCTGGTAGTACTTGGCCATCAGCTGCCTGTTCAAGGTGTGGCAAGGCCAGGGGGAGGTCTCTTCTTCAGGGTCTGGGGCGAGGAGGGAGGCTACATCGAACTGGCGCTTCTTCCTAGGAGGCCATCCTGTAGGTCCTGCAGGTTGGACTGCTGTCGGAGCTACTGGAGCTGGTGGTGGGCTCGGAGAGTCTGCTCCGTCATCATCAACTGCCAGGCCCATGTGACGCCGCACCTGACAATAACAGAAAACTTCATAATTGAATAACCTATAGATATACCAAACTCAAAAGACCTAGGCTAGACGCATGTGAGGCCCCTGACACCCCCTCGTCCATTCCCCACCCTATCTCCATTTCCCCTCCAATGCCCCTCTTTATTTTCTCTTTTAGCTCCCGAGTGCAGCTCATTTAATTCAATATCATTTCTATTTACGTTATTACATTAGTTATGTCCGGACTTTTGGCATCGGGTTGGCCCCGCAGGCGACAAGTTCTGCAAATAGTGTTTAATTTAGCAGAATATTTAAGAAAGAAAAAAGAGAATCATAAACTTAAATATAGTTACAGTCAAACCTATTATAGCTGAAGGAAATAAGAACATGCAGGGTCCTAGTGCTTCGAAATATTTTGTTTATAACTTCGGAGGGTAAAAAGACCGAACAAAAGAAGAAAATTGAGATTAGATCATTTACAAATAGCGTAATTAGAAGTGACGTGGCGAGTGGTGGGGGAAGGCTACCTCCTTTCCGGCCACGCCCCTGGTTCTTTTGTATGTGGTCAAGCTATAGTATAATGTTACGTGATCGATGTGTCAGAATCCAGGTTATCAAAAAATGTAGTCTTCCTGCATTAAATCGTTATTTTTAACTACCGGTTTCACCATATCACACTAAAAATACAAAATTATGAACAATTTAAATCAATATAAAAATATTTAACACCAATAACAATTTTTAAAAAAATCGAACAAGAACAATATAAATTAAACTCAACTATTTACTAAAAGTACACACAAGGTTCACACAAGTAACATATGACAGTATATTGTTTACACTTTTTGTAAATTGTTGAATTTAATTTATATTGTAGTTATTATTGGATTTTTAAAATTACAATTGACGTTAATGTTTTTATATCGTTGGGATTTAAATTGTTCAGAATCTTGTATTTGGCTGAAGATGCCACTGATGTGGTGTACTGGTCGTTAAAAAATAAAGATTTAATGCAGGAAGACTATGACTACATTTTTCTTATCCTGATTAAAACGTCCTCCAGACTGGCATAATCACTAAAAACTCATGTGTGGCCTGCTACTTAAAGTAAACAATTTCCCACGAACTCCATAGATGTCGTAATTTCATATTTTATTCCCCGTTTCTCCCTTTTTATAACGCCTGTGTAAACAAAAATTAAACTTGGAGTAGCTTATGTTGTGTTTAATGACCTTGCAGCATCTTCACTAACCTATTAACGATTGTATTAAGACCCTCTTTTACATCTGAGCACCAGTATAATTAAATTAGTAACCATTATTTACTTTTAGCACTAAATAAATTTAATTTCTTTTGGTTAAGCTGGTTACTAAGAACTATTAGACCTTTACTCCCGAGATGCTGGACGGTAGAGGAACCAATTGATCATGAACTATTAGAACGTTTATTAAACCAATAAGGATTATTCATTAACCTATAAGATGACGGAAGGCGAACTTCAGTATTATTTATTAACGTCCACTTTTTGCTACAAAACAAGATCCGTTCAAAATCATATATATAGATTATTATATTTGTTTGTTAACACTCTGGCAGTCATAATTTTTGTTTGTTCGTTACCATATTTCTATTTAAATATTTTATTTATTTAAATATTAATATTTTCCAATATATATATTTTAATATTTTACGTAAAACTAAAGAAATGTTCGTTAACGACTGAACCTGGGACGGACGGTTTAGAAGGGGATAATTTCTACAATTCGAAACATCTCCGGAAATTGGGGGCTTCGAGTGTTGAGAGATTTTGGGCACAGAAGCGTTGGGTTGGGGGACAGAAAGCTTAAGGTTGTCTGAATCTAGATCACCCAAAGGTAACTAACTCCTTTAGCTAAGAAATCAAGAAAGAATGTCATCCTATGTGAGAACGAGAATATACATGCAAGATATACATTTATTAACGTCCACTTTATGCTATTATGGTTAATTTTGGACGGGTTATCTTCAGGTTACTGACCTTTTCTAGCCAGAGTGGGACTAAGGATATTATTTAATGAGTTCGTCACCAAATAAATTCCTATTGTTCAGGCGAGAATGGAACTCGCCACTCTAAGTAAACTTTATGAAAAAAGTAAATGATTATTATAATCACTTATAGGGGCTCAGGTTAGCCATGCGAGTTAAAGCGTTGAGCTTTATCTCACATGGTAAACCTAGAGTGGCGAGTTCGATTCTCGCCTGGGCAATGGAAATTATTTAGTGACGAAATTCATTAAATAACTTCCTAAAATCCCACCCTGGCTAGAAAAGGGCGGTAACCTGTAGATAGCCCGTCCCAATTATATTTCTTGATTACTTTCGCGCTCATTTGACGTCTCATCAAAAAATATAACTACCTAAAAGGTACGATTACATAGTGCCTTCCACTAGCTGTAAATCAAGGAATGACGTACAAAGTATGGATTAATTGATTAATATCCATACATCAAAAGGAGTATAGTTATTTTTTTTTAATTTAGTAAAGACCTTTAGTAAGGTCTATCCAATTTTAAATATTCACGTAAATAGATTTTCCTTTAGGGATAATCGATATTGTTTACTTTTTGATGTATCGATATTAATCAGGTGCTCCACGCCTGCATACTGTGTTAAACAATGTCAGGTTGTCACAACCAGTGGAATTTCCTATGAGACAATATGGTCCCACATTTTAGTTAGTAATAATCTTCTCCTAAGGTGTCAAATGAGCGCGAAACTAGTATAGAAATGAAAATAATTGTAATAATCATTTATAGTTTTATCAGATTTCCCTTGAGGGATATCAGCTATTGAGGTCGTACTCATGACGCGGTTTTCGAAAAATGTCTTCAAACTTCCATCGATCCCACCCAGGAGATGACGAAAATGAGGTCTGTTCAAAATATATATATATATATATATATATATATATATATATATATATATCTATATATATATAAAATTGTAACCTCTGTCTGTACATTGATTTTTTTCGCGAAATTTCACGATAACTTTTCGTTTCACATGTCATAGACACCATAACTGCATTTTGTTTCTTTGGTGTCTGTTTGTTTGTTTGTTTGTTTGTTTGTTTGTTTGTTTGTTTGTTTGTTTGTTTGTTTGTTTGTTACCTTTTCACGCATAAACGGCTGAACCGAATTTTATGAAACTTGGTATGTATATTACTACTAACCCAACTTAGACTTTAGGCTATATTAATATCCTCTGAGACGAGCAGGAGTGGGGGTTATAAGGGAAGCCAGAAATTAAAAATAGCGATATTTCGTTTCCTATTGGGGTTTTGGCAAATGTGCACATAACAAAAGTTCTTTATTTTGTAATTTAGAGTAACTTTTGTTATATACTTTTTTGTCGTATGCCGAACTATAAAGGCGTTATACACTAAAAATTATAGCGGGAGTCAACAATTTTATTTGGCACAAAAGACTCAACCGAACTAAATAAAACTCGGTATGTGTATTAGCACTAACGCCTTCATTATAATAAGCCATACTAACATTTCTAGGGACGGGCAGGAGTGGGGGTTATAAGGGAGGAGTGAAATTAAAAATAGTGATATTTCGTTACCTATTGGGGTTTCGGCATATATGCACATAACAAAAGTTGTTTACTTTGTTATTTAGAGTAACTTTTGTTATATACACTTTCGTCGTATACCTAAGTATAAATGAGTTATACGCTAAAATTTATAGCGGGAGTCAACAATTTTATTTGGCACAAAAGAATCAACCGAACTAAATAAAACTCGGTATGTGTATTAGCACTAACGCTTTCATTATAATAAGCCATACTAACATTTCGGACGGGAGGGGGGTTGTAAGGGAGGCCTGAAATAAAAAATAGCAGTATTTACATGTATAAGAAACGGGAAATATGACAATATGGAGGACAGTGAAGTCTTACATAAAAAAATAATTTTATTATTAACAAATCCACAGAAACGGCGGGTATTAACCCTAAATACTGGGAGGGGTAAATGTCAAAATATTGTCCAAAGCCTTGCAAAAAAATACCATCACCATTCAGCCTCAAATGAATTCCCGAGCGAAGCCGGGTATCTGAGCTAGTATATATATAAAATTGTAACCTCTGTCTGTACATTGATTTTTTTCGCGAAATTTCACGATAACTTTTCGTTTCACATGTCATAGACACCATATCTGCATTTTGTTTCTTTCGTGTATGTTTGTTTGTTTGTTTGTTTGTTTGTTTGTTACCTTTTCACGCATAAACGGCTGAACCGAATTTTATGAAACTTGGTATGTATATTACTACTAACCCAACTTAGACTTTAGGCTATATTAATTTTCTCTGAGACGAACAGGAGTGGGGGTTATAAGGGAAGCCTGAAATTAAAAATAGCGATATTTCGTTTCCTATTGGTTTTTCCGCAAATATAAACATATCAAAAGTTGTTTATTTTGTAATTTAGAGTAACTTTTATTATATGCACTTTTGCCGTATACGGAAGTATAAATGAGTTATACGCTAAAGACTATTGCGCGAGTCCACAATTTTATTTGGCACAAAAGACTCAACCGAACTAAATCAAACTCGCTATGTGAATTAATACCAACGATTTCCTTATAATAAGCCATACTAACATTTCTAGGGACGGGCAGGAGTGGGGGTTATAAGGGAGCCTGAAATTAAAAATAGCGATATTTCGTTTCCTATTGCTTTTTCAGAAAATATGCACATAAAAAAGTTGTTTATTTTTTTATTTAGAGTAACGTTTGTTATATGCACTTTTGCCGTATACCTAAGTATAAATGAGTTATACGTTAAAACTTTAGCGGGCACTAACGGCTGAACCGAACTTAACAAAACTCGGTATGTCAATTAGCATTAATTCTTCCATGATTTTAAGTTATATTAAAATTTTTAGGTTCGAACGGGAGGGGGGTTATAAGGGAGGGCTGAAATAAAAATTCACCATATTTACATGTATGAGACGGGAAATATAAAAATATCGAAGACTGTGAAGAATTATCGAACAAATAATTCTATTATTAGCAAATCACTGGCAACGACGGGTATCAATCCTAAACACTGGGACGGGTAAATGTCAAAATATTGTGCAATGTAAAGCCTGCCAAAAAATACCATCACCATTCAGCCTCAAATGAATTCCCGGGCGAAGCCGGGTATCTGAGCTAGTATTTGTATATATATATATATATATATATATATATATATATATATATATATATATATTTGTCTGTTAACACTCTAGCGGCCGCAATTTTTGTTTAATCGTCACCAAACTCGGTATTTAATCCTTTTATGTAAAAAGGAAGATCATGTTCGTTAAAGGCTGAAATCGGACCAGAAGGAGGGAGGGTTTAGAGGGGGGAATTTCAAAAATTCGAAATATCTCCGTTACTATACGTCGGATCGAAAAATTGTTTAGACCATCCTTATTGCAAATTAAATTTTCTATAAATATTGTTATAAACAATCATTCTCTATCTTGAATATTAACCGAGATATTCACATTTTTATTAAGTGTGTGCGTTTAACGGACGAGATGATCGGGTAAGGTCGGCCGAAAGCTAGATCGGCTATTTCAGGAGAAGCTGTTCGGCTCTCGTATGGAGATTACTCTATTGTATAACTTCACGTGGGAAATCTGCTTAGTTTACGCAGCCCATGCGTGACGGACTTTTTTTAAATTTAGCTTTCCGCCATATGATTGGTTGAGTGAATTTATCTTGGACATTATTTCACAATCTATCAATGGGGTTTAATACTCGCTCATAACAATAAGATTTTAATATTAGAAATAAAAGTGTGTTGCCAAAACCGTATTTATTTGTTACCTAAGTTATTGTTTTTCTGTATGTTATGTATCTATGGGCTATTATGTGTTATGGTAAAGCCTGACTACTGAAATATATATTAAGGAAAATACAAATGATTTTGCAGGCAAAGTCAAATCAGGTTACACGATTTTCCTTGTCTTGGTTTAAACTAAATATTTAAAATAACATCTTCAGTCTTCTATGATTTCAATTTAATTACCTTTCTTTGGGCTTTTCTTCTTCTGAAGTCACCTTTCTTGAAGTCCTCCACATTCGCAGGGTGAATCGCCCAGTAGTGGCCTTTCCCGTTGGCACTTCGTCCAGCTTTCACAAAACAGTCGTTCAGAGATAAGTTGTGTCGAATAGAGTTACGCCAACCAGGACCTCTTGTCCTAAAGAAATAATTTTGTTGTTATTGATCGTGTTCACTAAACGCTATTATGAATGTTCAACAAAAGGGGGAGTGGCATTCAGGTTTATGTGGGTCAAGTTTCCATCTGAAAATATGTGTTGTACAGAATCAATAACTACGGACGTTATATTACTTTACTATAGATATTGCATTCTACTTATGAGTTTTATTATACTTTCTGTTAATTTTTTTTTAAATATCTTAAGTAATAATTTCCTGTTTATTGATTCGTTTTTTCTACAATACAAATGTTCACTTTTGTTTTTTTTATAAGATATATATTAGGAAAAAATAAGGACTCACTAAAGAATTAATTTATTTAATATTTAACACAAAGCACTATCATATGTTTAATTAAAGAAAGAATAAATATAATCAATATTCAATCTTTCAACCTCAAGTTTCAAACTTGACACCTCTAGGGTAGTAATTTAGTTCATCATCCAATCACAACTGTACACCTCACAATAAATGTAAAACTTCATTTTCACATAAAACGCAAAAACTTCGTCAGAATATATTAATTGTACTGGCCATTCATTCATAAGTATTTGGTTAGGTGTCTTTGTTCATTATGCATAGTTTGTTGAATTTCTCCCGTAGAAAGATCATTAACGAGTACGGTGGTGTTAAAAAAAAAGTCCAAACCCAGTACTAGTGAAGGGCTCAATCCCTAGAAAGATTCGGGATCTAAAGAGGTGACGTATATTTATCTCGTATATTGAACTAATATGTATTCTAAGATTTCTCTGAATCCGAAGGTTAACCAATGCCGCTGGAGTAACAGGCAAATGTATATAGTATATTTAAATGGGCATCATTTCCGACATTTCCCAGATAGGACCGATGGACATTTGCGGGAGAGAGGGTGTGAGAGAGAGAATATTTTAATGGATTCTGTATCTGGTATCACTCATTTCTGTACTAAAATTCGTTTCCTAGTCGCCCTGGTGTAAATATTTCTTATTTTTTATTCAGGTGCGTGTTGTTTCCGTTCATGTCGGTTTTTAATAATTTTGTCCGAGTACCTATTATAAGAATTTTAGGTTGGGCTTACGAGCAAAAGCGATTCCTTTAACAGTTTACTCATTTGAACACACATTTTTAGAGTGCCAATGTAAGATATTGGTTTGTTTATGCGTAGTATTTAGCATTCTAAGCTTTAACTCTTTTTAGGTTATAAAGACGATAACGCTTGCAGAAACGTCGGTGAAGCAGATGATGTCTTTGGTTTTGTCAACACCACGTGAATTTTAAAATCAGATAAACAATGACATAACCGACATTTGGCAATAAAAGCAATCAGACAATTGAACAACAGACAGAGAAACAAAAAAAAAACACTATTATTTTATATAATTTAAATCCTAAAGGATGTTTATATTAATTAATTTATCGTAAGTACATCTTGATTAGTTTACAGAGGGTAATATTTTTGCAGGTTTATTTTCTACTTTAGCATCCAGTTAGGTAGTTCGACCCAAAACAAAATATGCTATCTCATTATATTTTCACCTGCAGCGCTGCTTCCTTCACCTCGTGGCAAATTGATCCATTCTTGTTGAGAAGGGCTTCTAAATTGCGCGGCACTTTGTGCCCGATGATGCCGAGTGGAGAGAGATAGTCCTTTCAGCCAGCCGACTCCACCCAATTCACATATTATCTCCATATTTGGTATCTCAAAGTGCCGAAAGTTTACGAGTCTTCTTGTCTTTTATAGCACTGAAGCCGCTTATAAACGCTTTCTCTTCTCCGAACAAGCGCACACAAGCCGCCAAACGAAAATTATATTTTCTTTTTTCTAAATAAACAATTCCGACATATTTTTCAATTAATCTTATAAAATGTCCTTAAAATGTTTATTCTATATATGTCCTTAAAAGGGAGAGGCATATGCTTAAGAATGACGTTATGTAAGCATAGAATCAACAAATTTACGGAGAGTTTTGAGAACAATATGGCCCAGTAAATGTTTTTTATACTTAACATAATAGTGTTATTACATTGTGGAGTACATTGTCATTTTATTTTTAATAGTAAATATACTCAAATTGTATGCTATGTTTAAAATATGATTTTTATTATTTATTTAAGTAATTAAACTTCTCTGAATTATGGTTATCATGCTTGGAAGATTCATATCATTCTTGTCTCATTGAGTGCTTTAATCCATTACGTCTATTAGTGTTTCTTTTTCCTAGAATAGATTTACTAATTCTCTCTTCAATCTTTCTTATTCAGGTTCTTCTTGTATTAAGCACTATAAAAGGTAAGTAATAAATTACAGTAAAAACCATTCATCTTTTAGACTCCCTTACTCCTGTGATTACTAAGACTTAGTTTAAAACAGGATCCATTCCATTAAGTTGGTAATGACGTCGTTATAAATAAATAAAAAAATTCCAAGGTGTTTTTATATATATATATATATATATATATATATATATATATATATATATATACACACACACACACACACACACACGAGGGTCTGTGTATATATTTATATGTCTTTTCATCATTAAAACATAATTTATAATTGAGGCAACTTTTAATTTACTAGCTAAAAAGGAGAAGGAATTAAAAACTCATTCCATCGTGTATGATTAAAAGCATCACTAAATGACAAAACAAATTCATCAAAATGAAAAGTTTCCAAAGAAGGATTCAGGCTATATTTATTTGTGAAATGTCAAGGTATTCTTTGATGCGTCACGCTGAATTAACTATCACTAACCGAATCCAGTTGGGTTTTCAGAGGGTTGAAAAAATAAAAAAAAAATAACTCCCTTAATATTCGAGATAGAAAAAAAATGTATTGTACAACAATAGTAGATGTTGAACAAGATTAAGATGATGTAACACATTCCGATATCACCATAATAACTGAGATATTTCGTATTCTCCCCCCCCCCCATTCTAATGTCCCCTTATTCCTGGTCTATTTCAGCCAATTACGAAATACAATGTAAAATGAAACTGTTAAATTTCAAGTGTGGTATTGATTTATCAAATAAACGTTTCTTGATTTCGATTAAATTGATGACATCACGTGGTGTATGCGTTTATCTCACATAGCAAATGTCAGTTGAAAAGAATATTCGGCATTTAAGCTTAGAATAAGACGTTTCAGGATATATTCCATTATAGTTAAGTTGCGATGGCTAAAAGTGGAAGTTTTCTTAAGGCCAATTAAATATTGCAAATATCTTAGTTAATATTCTAAATTAAAAAAATGCTTGGAAAATAATGTTTATAGGAAATTAAATTGACAACGTGAGTTACTTACAGGTTTTTAAAACCACGCCGTGAGTCTTGAATCTTAATCAGTTTAGTAACTTATTGAAGATTATTTTTGAAGTATTTCATTGTTCTATTACATGCTCCGAAGTAATCGCGGTTTATATTTTATGATGCACCATAAAATGTACTTATATGTAATTGTATTATTCTTCAAACAGGTAAATATTTATGGAAGCTACAATATTATGCTTATTGAAAGGTAACGGAAAAATTAAATAAACTTCTATATTTCTATACACATATACCAATTTAGTAAAGAATTAGTAGGGAAATTTGAAGATTTACTGCTGTCACAACAGTATAGCCACATTTACAATTCTTCTAATAAGAAATTTAGACTAACTTCTTATGTACGTTATTTAGTTTTACACACACAGATAAATAATATCCATATTATGTCAAGTATGATAAGGTCAACTGTGTTGTTATTTAGGTATTCCATATTTGAGGTTCTTAGCACCTTTTAGAGGGGCAATAAACCTAATAATAATAAACCCTCCATGCTTTTGTACTGCATTTTTCACTTTAAATAATTCCAGATTCTTGAAGAAAATCTGTTAATAATAATGCAATATTAAAATTTTACATTTTCGAAATTAAAATACAATATTTTAGCTCCGTAAAGTACATATAATATGTGCAGTTTCACTGATCATATTGGACCGTCCTAAGTAGGGGTTTAAGCTAGATTTTTAAACAGTCGTAAACACTGCCGTTCTTATGCGTGGGGTGCAGAAATGTAGCAGAATAGTTATTTATTATACAAGTGACGAAAGTAGATTATTTTACAACTCGAGTGAAACGTTTACCCACACGAGCGAAGCGAGTGTGGTAATTTCACGAGAGTTGTAAATTCTACTTTCGTCACGAGTATAATATTAAATTTTTTCTGTAATCGTGTAATACATGATCAGATCTAACCAGAATATGAACAAAATTAGGATGTTGTGAAGATTATGGTATGTTGTTGGTAGGTTATAAGCATGGTTGTGAAAGGTTATAAGCATAGTTATAAAACAACTAGTGATGATTGTGAAGTAATGCAGTTATAAACAAGCGCAGGTTATAAACAAGGAAGGTAATTATTATTATATTTAAATTTTAAAATATATTGATTATTTCCACCAATAATTCATTCACATTTCAATTTATTTTGTTAAAATAAATGCTTACAATGTTAAGAAACATTTAAAAGCATTTAATTTCCAACTTCAAATTATTTTTTAATTTATACATATTACTAATTAAGAAGGCAATTCACTTTCTTCACTTGTGAAGAAAGTGATTACTTTCTTCAATCTATTGCAAAATGTTTCACATTCTTCACTTATTTCAGTTTAGTAATGTTACCATTATTCAACGATTACAGAAAAAATAATTTGTATGTTTTAACATGGTAAACAAATAGGTGCAGGACTAATTTAGTGATATTTAATAAATCCTAATGTTTTTCTTTGCGGATGAAAAGGGTGTAGTATTGATATACTACACTATAGCTGATGGTGAACACGATTTGCCAGATGAGAGTGCACGAAAACTTTTTAATTATTTTCAATTAATATATGGTAGTAAAATATAAACATTTTTATGGAGTTACCTACATGCAAATTATATTTATTTATCATATTATGAGACTATATATTTAAAAAATTACTAAAAACACCATCATTAAATCATCAAACGAAGGTTTAAAATTTTAAAATGTGGATGGCTGTGTACTTTCCACATTTTTCGAAAACGTGTACTCCATATAATATTATTATTTATTACACTTTGAATTGTTCTAATAAAATAATTAAAAATTGTTTGGGAACTCCTTTTTTTAACGATTTAATTGTTTATATCATTTTATGAAAAATAAAACGATTTATATGGTGGGGGTATGGTCCTTTAAAAAGAATATTATTATTATTATTATTTATTAACGGGGGCTCAGGTTAGCCATGCGAGTTAAAGCGTTGACGTTTATCTTACATGGTAAACCTAGAGTGGCGAGTTCGATTCTTACCTAGGCAAAGGAAATTATTTAGTGACGAAATTCATTAAATAACGTCCTAAAATCCCACCCTGGCTAGAAAAGGGTGGTAACCTGTAGATAACCCGTCCCGATTAGCCTAAGTTGCAAAAAGTGGACGTTAATAAATAATAATAATAATAATAATAATAATAAATTAACGTCCACTTTTTGCAACTCAGGCTAATTGGGACGGGTTATCTACAGGTTACCACCCTTTTCTAGCCAGGGTGGGATTTTAGGATGTTAATTAATGAATTTCTTAAAAAGAATAGATAAATTGTTTATTATAAAAATGTGAAGAAAAAAAGATACTTGGAATAGAAATGATTATATTCTACTACCATATATTTAATTGAAAATATGTGTATTTGTGTGTGCGTGCGTGTGTGTGTGTATTTGTGTGTTTGTGTGTGTATATATATAGACGAGTTTGTGTCAACATTGGTTATTTTATCATTAGCTAACTCTAAAAAAAATGGATTCCATGTTAAAACATAAGTTCAACAATACAATAAGAATTATTAAGTATCTACTCGTAAATTGTGATTAGAATTTTTTTCAGTTTTAGACAGTTATTCAAAATTATTACTTTGGGTCACCACTACAGGACTTCACAATTTCTCTTGACTAGATTATTTTTATTTATTTATTTATTGTGAAGCGTTCGCTGCGAGGCGATATTGATCATCAAGAAAGAACAGTTATAAATAAAAAATGGAAAACAGTAACAGAAAAAATTAAAGACTACTACTAGAACAGGATAAATTAAGAACGCAACAAAAGAGACAAAAAAAAGCATGAATCAACAAATAAAAAAAAATAAACAACGAAAACGAAACATTAAATTCAAAAACAAAAAATATCTTATAAAGAAACCAGATAACAATGACTAATAAATTACGAAAACAATTATATATACCAAGTTTATACAATCGTTATATTTTGTGAGGAAATCAGTTTTCTTTCTTGCTCTTCAAGAAGATATAAGTCCTACGAATAATAATAATGACACTATTGTTATTTTTGTCCCTGTCTATCGAACCAAGTGATCATTGCATTGCTTCCCATTTGATAAAGTTCGAATGTAAATAGTGCCAAGGAATCTTAGTTTGATAATCACATAATTTCTCAAAGGTATGGTTAGTACTTGGCTTTAAGCCCCTTTTGATTTCCATTAAACCGACTGTACGTTTAATCGTTCATTGAGAAGGTTGAGTTTCAGTCTTATCCAAAAGTAAAGTAGATAGCATGGACATATTTACAATTCGGATAATGTAATAATATTAGGATGACCGAAAAAATAGTAACAGAATATTACTCTTCACAGAATGTAAACAGAAATTAGGGCTTTGTGTTGCCATGTACATTAAGGCGTTTGTATTATTCCATGAATTTAGGTCGGTTGGAATGATTTCAGAGCAATTTAGTGGTTAGCTCAACGAGTAAATAAAACCCTTGTGCTGGTTTGAAATGGAGCAAAACCAGTAGAGAACTCTTCCCGATTAGCCTAATCCATGAAGTGGACTATTATTTAAAAATAATACTAAAATACCTTATAATGTTATTTGTATAGATGTTATACCCATTAATCAGGAAACTAACTTTTTTTCAACATTTTCCACTAGAAAAGTTGGAATATATTTCAAAAATAATATATTTAGTACAATAATAGTACCTCTGAAATAGGTTTCTATTGTTTCTAAGTGAATTACATATTTTTATATCTAGTTCAAACCATAAATTACTCCAATAACAGTTGTTGACAAATCTAACTAATCCAATCATACGTTCTTATTGATGAGGACCCCTTTGGTTCTAACGGACACGCCATCTGTTTCGTCCCTAAGATAAATAGATCTAGTCCTTAAACACTGCTACCCTTTTATTATTTTTTCTGTCGTCTATAAGTCAAATCATTTTTGTTATATCAAGCAACTTCACATTATGTATTCGAAAACGAGTGGAATCACCAAAATCAGCAGGATCTGTAACTTGATAATTAAATGAAGATTAACATATGCTCTTTTGAAACTTTTTACAACAGTTCTGTTTACAATTTCGTTAGTCCTTCCAAATGAAACAATCCAATCAACTACCAGCTAGCTAGCTTATGTACACCTAATATTTATACAATCTTGTAAATACTTCAGAAATACAAAAGCATCTTGCAATTTACTGACAATGTTCAAACGCCACTAACTCCAAATATCAAACGTCAGTAAACCTCGTATGTAATTATTATATTTTTATTACTATCAATTAATCGATATACTGAATAATACTTCGGCAACTGTTTGGAATGTTGATATTGTTTTCGATTTATTCAACAATTCCTACAATCAATTTTAATGTGTGTATACTCACATATATATATATATATATATATATATATATATATATATATATATATATAAAATGAGTGAGTTTTTTAATAAGTTAGTGCTGTAGAATTGAGTTTAAATTAATTATATATTATAAGTCTCCTAAAGTGTTTAGTTTCATTTGGGAGTACGATTATTAAATCGGAAAATGACTACTTTGCCAACTTAATCTGTACATAATAGTCTAATGGATAGCGGAAAATTAAACACCTTGACTGGAAGGTAAACAGTACATCTAGCAAGGAGACGTGACACCTACCCGTAAAGAAAAAAATAATGGTGTACTTGTAACGTTGTACATTATCTCCATCTCTTTTCAGAGATATATAAAATTTATGCGGAAGAGGGAAATTAAGAAAAGAGGTCATCTACGACCGCTGGAAGAGGTTTTTTCTTTGAAGAGGTTCAAAGAAAAATATACGATCAGAAAAAATTGCAGTAAACTAATTACTGTTCAGTTCAATATAAGTTATTCTTTAAAAAGCAGACGAGGAAGAAGTATGAATCAGTCTACGATTAAGCCATTGGTGTATTAATAGAAAATATTTTAAGCAACAAATTATAAAATAAATAAGTTGTCTGAGCAGCTTAACAATCTTCTTAAATTAAATAAATTGGTTTAGCCCCTAAGTTCATCAGTTGAAAAAAAGTAATAATAATATTTTAAAAGCTATAGACTAATTTACCCCAAGAGAAGGGCAGCTTGAATCCCTATATCATAGTAAGTGTATTTGTTAGGCGTTCCGAATTTGAAAGTAGCTCACTTATATTATTTTTATTAAAATGTCTACTTTAAGGACGTTTCGGAAGTTTCCTTGTGACTACAGGGAGAACAACTGCTAATTAGATGTATACGATTTTCTTTGTGTTTGATTCATTGATTTTTAAAACAGTGGCTCCATCTAAATTGCCATAATTGGTTCCTTGTTTGTCATGAAGTATTCTTCTATTCGTTCCGTGAAGTTTTTACATCTTCAGTCGAAATGGAGAATGACCACTGCAGACGCCGGTGCGGTGACATATATCCTGTTTTAATGACTGTTGATTCGTTAAAAAGAGGTTCACAAACCATAAACAATTACAGCAATATAAAGTAATGTTCATTTTAAATAAAATAAAAATACACAATATTAATCACATATTAAATTACAGAAGGACAACAAACATAACACCTCACTTAATTTTCTCAATTACCTTATTGTTCAACTTATATATCGTTTTCTCGGTACCTCATCACATCCGCAACAGTTACTCAAAATGACTTCATTTTAGATTAGTAATTGTATTTTTCTTTGATCGATAGCTATCACCCTGATTTATGAATGTATCAATTAGACGCGAAACTATTTATCTAACGAAAATATATATTAAAATGGTTTGAGTTATTAGCCTTTATATTTCATTTAATTAACGAAAAGAATATTCTTTACGGTCACCTGGATTCTAATTTTGAAAGCGCGGATCACAACGAAATAATACTCTCTTATACGTCATTTAAAGTCACATGGAGTGATCAATATAATATTAATATAACAAAATTAATTATTTAGTAACTTTTTTTTTCAATTTCAATTCCTGTGTAAAGAGTTCAGGAGAAATCTGAAACTTACTATATATTTTTTTCATTATTGGTGTCTTTGTCGTTCTCATAAACCTTCTTGGCAAAATAGTTGTTCCTGGCAGATTTCTGGTCATTTTTATACTTAAATATTGACCAATATCCTTGTTTTTGTATATACACAATTTAATAATGTGGCTTAATTAATTGAAGATTGAACAATAATATTCAGATAAAACACCAAAATTATTAGGAAATACCCTAATAATAAAAAAATGTTTCGTAAAAATTAATTTAAGTAGAAAGAAAATGATTAAAAGATGAAATTACAAACTAGTGTTAGATGAAGAGCATGGAGTTAAAAATATTAATACGAGATGACAAAATTAGCGGAAATGGCATTAGATGGAAAAGTTGAAGAATTAAGGCAATCTAAGAAGCAAAACATAAATACTTGGAAAAACTTGAATTATCTTGTCTATTGTATTATTGTTTCAGGGAGTAACACATTTTTACATCATTATAAATCACCCTTAATTTGTTAAAGAGTCAGTAATATCCAAAACAGAGGTTCAGTTTTTAAATAATTCATATTTTAATGAAATTATTGTTTTAAATATATGTAAAGTGATTCCGTCCATATGCCTAGATGGATTCACGTTCATTAAGATGTAAACATTACTTCAACACAGTAGTATAAATTAACTTTTGTAAATCAGAAATTTTACAGTCATCCGCGTAAAATTAATTCCTTTTTCTGAGCATTTAGGTTTAACTTATAAACTATATTTAGACATATATTTTTTTATTTCTATTTGCTATAATGATATCTATGAACAGGAAAGCATTGCAATTTGAAGAGAAGTACTTTAATGATTATGACGTTTGCCAATTATGCTTGTGTAAATAAGACTATAGTTAGCCCTTGTTACATAAATCATTTTGAGGACTGTCGGCTAATAAATTTACTCAATCATTGTGAAAGATTTAATTTTGTTTCTGACAGTTTCGGGCACCTTTGGTATACGCATACATTCAATAAATATAATTATTTGTAGTTCTTTTATAATTATTACTTCAGGTATCTAATCTACACCATGGCATTGATTCGAGGGTTGAAATGTTAATTAATTCAAGCAATAGATAAATCGTTTAACGCCTAAAATCTGGCAAAAGAAGAAATTCATTTTAAAAAATCCATAAATGTTTGTTCAGTTTTGAATATTATTACACTTCAATTTGTATCACTTTTATAAAATTAAAACATTATATTCGTGACCATTTGAATTTTGGGGGCAAGAGATGTTAAACATTACCCACGGACACTAACCCGTAGCTTTAAGAAATATTGGTCTGATTTCCACGGAACCCAGGTTAAACTTTAAATAGTACAAGATGCCATTTAAAATAACTAATATTTCAACCCTCTATATGTTCATTGATATCTAAGAAGTCATTTGCTAATTTGTTGGAGTATTTGAGGCACTTTGAAGTAAACACTGTAACTGAAATTTGTTAGGAATACGATGAACTGGCCAATCTAGAAATGTCTTTAAGAAAAAATAGTCTTGTTCATTAAATACAATTATAAATCATTGATTATGTAATTTGTTTATTAAAATATTGTCGTCGATGATATGAAACAATATTTCGGCAGTTAGTTTTTACTTCGGAATGCCTCGTGCATTATTAAAAAGATTATATTTTGACTTACCTAAAGTATGGATAGTGGTCAAGAATATACTGGTAGATATCTGAAAGGACTAGCTTGTATTCTGGGGAGCTGAGTATAGCCATGGCAATGAGCCCGATGTAGCTGTGCTGAGGCTTGGGTTCCTCTGGCCGGAGTCCTATGGGCAGCCTTGGATATGGAGGTGGATATGGGCCAGGGTACAGCCGCTGAGCCACCACTGCGTACTGGTAGAGCTGAAGCCGGTACTGGTCCACGGGACTCAGCGGGTACATCTCTTTAGAGCACATACCTGCCGTCTGCCAGCACATCGGCCGTCCCTACACCGGCCTCCGGTGGTGGGGGTAGCTTACGCCCCAGGCCACGCCTACTCATCCCCTCCACTACCCTCGGGATTTCTACCAGCAATCCCCCACCCCCGACGCCAGATACAAATAGCAACTTCAAACCATAGATAACATTTACCAAAGTTGACGATCTGACTTGAGGGAATGATTATTCAAGGCGAAGCCCCGCGGAATTGTCGCTCCTTCCTCGTTCCCTTGCCGGTAATTCCCAACTTTAACAGATAGAGAAGTTCTCATGAAAACAGCTTATCCTCAAAAGACTATTTCTCTCGCAATCTGATTATTATTCAGCGAGAGGAGACTAATACTAGTAATTACAATAGCGGATAATGTTGGTTTCTTCCTAATATTTAGCTATAAATACATGGTGCGAATTTTGAACATAGGAGTTAAACAAAGTTGGAAAATCTGTCTGCTAAAATTTCTGTTTTCTCATTATTCAGCTTTTTTAATCATAAAGTAAAAATAACTTTTTTAATCATAAAGTAAAAATAACTTTTTTAATCATAAATTAAAAATAACTTTTTTAATTATAAATTAAAAATAAACTCCCTGCAATATATTATATACAGATAACTGAGTGTTTATATCAATATTGATCCTTAAGAATTTTTCTTTTCCTTACTTTTATTTTTATTTGTTATTTATTTATTTACGTCCACTTTATTCTACTATGACTAATTGGGATGGGTTATCTATAGGTTACCACTCTTTTCTAGCCAGGGTGGAGCTAAGGAATTAATTTAATGAGTCCGTCACCAAATAAATTTCTATTTATGAGGGGGGGGGGAAATCGAACCCGCCACTCTATGTTTACCACGTGAGATCAAGACCAACGCCTTAACTCACACTGCCAACCTGAGCCCCTGTTATTGTATATACAGGAATTTATTTAATGAAGAACTTACTATTAAGTCCTTAATTCCATCCTGACTAGAAAGGGATTGTTCCCCGTCCCGATCTGTCTTATAAGCATAAAGTGGATCACATTAAATAGTCTCCTTTTTTTTTTAACCATAAATTATTATGGTTTCATATACTTGTGAATTCGTTTTAAATAATTAGAATAATAATTAACTATTATGAGTTGACTAAGATAAGCCAACCTGAGCCCCCTACTTTTATTTTAATCATCATTCAGTTTTATTTACAATTAGGAAATAATTTTAATTATTAAATAAATACTAAAATGAGTACAAATGTATATAATTGTAAACACGTAATATTAATTAATCGTACGAATGTCGTTTAGGATGATCACATGGATTTGATATTTTCTTATCTACAGCGCTAAGAATACGACTCTACTCTTTCTCATTTTAGGAGTCACATTGTTTGTTAATTATTTTTGTGAGGTAACTAGATAAAACAGTGCCATCAGAAATCCCTCGTCTGTGAGAGACAACTCCTCATGAGAAAGGGCCAAGACCTGCCATGTGTCTTTGGTGTGAGGTCAAGTGGCCAGCGTGATGCATTCGTGGCCTTATTGAGATTGCCAGCATTACAGGCTACAGATGAATACTTAGAATACTTATTAACTTATATTACTACTTGATTTCTTCCCGCTACTGAAGGGGTTGAAGTTAGAAGCTCAACCTCAAAGCCTGGCCATTAGACACTTAAGTACTTTTTACTTTGCAATCCCCGGGTTTGAGCCGGGCACCTCAATTCAGTTATTTAGTGAGTTTACTACTATACTAGAAACGCTTCCATATTGTATTGAATATACAAATACCGACTTAGTCTATACGGTATCTGAAGATGCCAAACTCTAATGATTATTATTCTATAAAAACATTTAATGACCCCGCCCTGGGCAGAGCAAGCTTTGTTGTTCCTCTTGACGAACGCTCTGGCCTATTTTTGATAGTGCGCTAAACTCCATTCTTTGAACTGGCTTAGGTTGCTTCTATTCCTCATTTGGGCGTACCTGTAAAAGAAACAAAGGGTTTATAGACAATAATTTTTTTTGGTGTAATTGCATATACCGTTTATTACTGGCATATGCTATATATGCACTAGTTTTCGCTGTTTTAATGTAAAAAAAAAACATGTCGCCTTAATGTCACGGGCATGTTCTATAAATTTATGTCAGCTGAAGTATTGAAATGATGGTGCATAGTTTCCATAGTTCCATGTTAAGGTCCCTGTTTAAGTCATAAAAAATAAATGCTCACCAAATTAGTCAGTTATTCTTATTATGCAGTGACTAGTGTCTCTAAAATGTATTATTTTAAAAACACTAGTCAGAGCCACTCGGGAAAGTTCACTAATGATTATAGGCACTACAATTTACACCAACCACATTTTAGGAAATGGATAATATTTATTCTGGTTTTTACCGCGGGTTATCAAAGTGATGTTAGCTTCCTGTTAATCGGTGTATTTATCCTGCTCATAACCGTTTCTTGCTTCAGTAGCTTAAGGTACAGTAACCAAGAAATGAGCAGTGTAGGCTCGCGTATAGGCACTGTGGAACTGCAGCACTCCCAATTTCCATTTGATATTATCTATAACATTTAATATAATGAGCTTTTTTTTTTTAATTCTTTCTTTATACTCGTATAATATATAATCCTTAAGCTTAATGCAGTAACCATCCCCCAGTTTATGAAAAAAGATACAAAAACTCCATACAAAGGTATGGAACTGTGTGCTTCACATTTCCAGGCGCGAGGTGTTTGACTGCTGAGCGCATGCGCACACAGGAAGCTCCACAAGGGAGAGAGAGCACTGTCGTTCCCGCAGTGCCGTCCCTCGCGTGCTAAGGCTAAACATTTTCAGGAGCAGCACCCCCACTAATTTTAGCTACGAGCCGCCACTGGAATTGAGGTCGTTTTTTTCAAACTGTTTTTCCTTCTAAGTGCAGTTTCTCTTTTGCTAGCTTATTAAATGGACTCTTCTGAAAAATTGGTACCTATAAATTTGTGGCAATCACCCATAATCGATACCTAACGATCTCGATAATCATGATATGGGTCGTGGGTGTGAACGAGAACATTAAGTTAATTTAAGTATTTCCGCAATTCTTCAGGGATTTCTTCTGAATGAAAAGTGATATTGATATTTTCTTGTAGTAGGTCCTAATCGAGGAAAAAAGTGTCTTCATGTTCTGTTTAAATCATGGATTTTTCAGCAGTTCCCAACTTGACGTCAGTCAATTTTTACTTGTTTTCACCTGTAGAATGTGCCTCCGAATGAATTTCATTGCTTTGTTCCACGTGTACTCACTAACAAATCTAAGATTTAAAGTATTTTTGTCCAAGAATTCGTATACAAACTTAAACTTCATAAATTATTTGTATAACTTGTCCCAACAATTGGTGGAGTACCGGGCTTAGGCCCTTTCCATTGGCAGCGGTTGGTTAACCTGCAGAGCTTTGCCTAGTTATGTTACTATGTTTTCGTATTTATTTACGTTTTGAAGCAGTAAGTAGGAAAGTTTAATTTGTAAACATACCTACTTAATTGTGCTTGCTCTTATCTCTCCTGGACACAAGCCCACTACTCCTTCAACATTGTAAGGTCTTTTTTTTTTTTTTTTTTTTTTTTTTTTTTTTTTTTTTAAATTGATTTGGCATAAATGTCTTCTTTCCCGTATTATAAAAACCTTTTTAACAATATACTTTGTGTGGGTAATTACTGTTTATATCATCATAAATAACCCTTAATTTGTTAAAGAGTCACTAATTTCAAAAACAGAGGTTTTTAAATAAATCACTATTTAATGAACTTATTTTTTTTAAAATATGTAAAATGAATCGGTTTATGTACATACATGGTTCTATGTTCATTAGAAAGTAAACATTATTTCAACACAGCTGTATAAATTAAATTTTGTAAATCAGACCATTACAGTAATCTGCGTAAAATTAATTTTTTCTGACAATTTAGGTAGGTATAACTTATATAAGCTATATATATATATATATAATATATATATATAATATATATATATATATATAATATATATATATAATATATATATATATATATATAATATATATATATATATATATATATATATAATTTATATATATTTTTTTTTAAATAGGAAATAATTGCTGTTTTTCGTTAATTGGGAGATATGATTAAAATGATTATGCTCGTGTAACTAAGATCTTAGTTAGCCCTAGCTAATTTATTTTTCTTAATCTTTTTGGAATTAAATATTTCCTCTTTCAATTGTTAGAGCTTGTTTTTTTTTTTTTTATTAAAAGTATGTCATACCTACGGAACCGTAATCTGAAGGTGAGGTACAAGCTTTTTATTGAAGTGTTTATGGGTTTTTTTGGTATATTTGCCTGCAAGAGGTATACGGCCGGGAAATACCAGTAAAAGTGATATGCCCCTAACGATAGGAAAAGGCATGCACGGTGTTAGTACTTAATGATTCAAAAATTAGGGAAGTCATATTGGACCTATGTAATTTATACCTGCCAACGTTGACATGGGCAATCAGGTACACAGGGCCCAGAATTTTTTCAAGCTCTGTTCTATCCAAATCAATTCAATTATTGTTAAAAATTATTTCTTACCATACTTACTTGTTCAACTGTATGATGAGATGTGTGCAAAAATCATCATATATCAATAAACTTGAAATAGTCTATTGGCTCTTATCCAGAATTATTCACGAATAGTGTTGTATGGTAAATATATATATATATATATATATAAAAGTTATTAAATATCCAGAATATAATAAATAAGAGCTTGAATAAAGGTATTACAGCAATGAAAAGTAAAATTGAATAGATCCCGGGAAAAATTAAAACAAACTTCCTGGGGTTATGTAGGAAGATAGTTGACAAACTGTAAACTGCCGAAAAATTCTGTAAGACGAAACACACTGTGTTGAGAGACCCTTAAATACAACTTCCCTTCCGAGCGAAATTGTATAGCTAATTGGCAACAAATACTCAGGAGACCCAAGCCCCTACCCTTGTATTTAAATATTCAAAAGCTGAATTATTTTTATGATTCCAACTCAGACATTTATAACTTCCCCTTGGGAGTATCGTTAAACAATTGAAGACTCATTTGGTGATAGAGTTAATGGACTCTGATTGTAATTCTGCAAGAGGGTTAAGTATGATATACCGTTGGTAAGGGTAACCACTACTTTGGTCTTTTTACGGCTCTAGAATTATTTGGATTGTTATCCTATAAATCTCTAAGAAAGATGTCAAAAATTTTGGATGAAGTACATCGTTTTTTAATGTTTTTTTATTTTATTATATAATTTATTTATATTTATTAGTGAGGACATATTTAAAAAGATATTCATTACTGAATTGCCAATACTAAATAGTTTGATCTGCCACTAAGTGAAGCAATCACCTTGCTCATACAAAAGTTTAACCGTTAAACACCACGTTAACTGTTACTTACTTAACTGCTACTCCAAGCCCTCATCCACGCGCATCGATGAAAGTCCTTGGCATAGGTAAATCTCAGCTCGGATAAATATGTTATTTAAAATTAATTTGAGGAAGGGTGACATTTGGTTTGACTGCTATGTAAACATACAGTTATTACTTATCTTAGTCCACTCATAATAGCATGATTTAAAACAAATTCACAAGTATATAAAACCATAATAATTTATAAATTTTATGGTTAAAAAAAAGGCTATTTAATGTGATCCACTTTATGCTCGTAAGACTGATTGACGGGGAACAATCCTTTTCTAGTCAGGATGGAAATAAGAACTTAATTAGCGAGTTCTTCATTAAATAAATTCCTGTAAATTAATATACTTTAACAGTAACATACAATAACAGGGGCTCCGGTTGGCAGTGTGAGTTCAGGCGTTAGTCTTGATCTCACGTGGTAAACATAGAGTGGCGGGTTCGATTTCCCCCCTAATAAATAGAAATTTATTTGGTGACGGACTCATTAAATAAATTCCTTAGTCCCACCCTGGCTAGAAAAGAGTGGTTCACTGTAGATAACCCGTCCCGATTAGCCAAAGTAGCATAAAGTGGACGTAAATAAATAAGTAACATACAATAACATACACAAACTGCTTTAACCTCAAGTGGTCTTGATTGTGAATGATTTTTTCCTGGTTCCTTTTTTATTAGTTATTCTCTATGGCATCCTTCCTTATGAAAGGAAAATTCATAGCATGATCATGGTGATACCCTTCCCTCGGGCAAATAAGGTATTCCCTTTTATCAGAAACAACCGTAATACAGACTTTAGGTACTCTGGATCAAATGATATCAAAAGCAATAAATTGTTTAAAAAAAACACAGTAGAAATATCTAGCAAATTATTAATAGCCACAATGAATACCGATTTGTAATGTAAATAGAAGGAATCATGTAGATTAAGACTTATTTAGCTTTCTCTCGTATTTTATGGATAAACGTTACTTTTCTTAACTTAATTTAATATTCACAGAAAGAAAAAGGAATAATTCAACAGCATAAAATGGACATTATGAGGGGCACGGGAATGGACTGCATTCCATTTGGGTTTACGGAATCACAAAGGGGTGTTAGAATTCCAAATTATTCCTCATTCTCTTTTATTTTACAGTTGCCTGGTTTGCTGCTGTGGCATTCCACGAGCGGTACATGGAGAAAAGGAAGACGAAAAAAGGACGAAGAAGATAAAAAAAAAAGTAAAACGGGTTGAGGGAGGGGTAATTGAGTTTAGATTCTTGTTCGGGTCCTGTATAATGGTTGGAGGCGGTAACCGGTGCTCCCGAGCGGTGCGGCAAAAACTAAATCAGGAATTGTGTAAATCTTCTGGAGCTCAGGGTTCCCTGTGGAGTGAGGCTCTCTCTTCAGTTTGTTCAATATTTGCTGTTATCCGCCCTGGGGTGGGCGTGGCCTTCTGGTCACGTGGCTTCCAGTCTCGCTTTCTCATTGGTAGCTACGGCCATGATACTTTCCCCTCCACCTTCCCTCTCATGCCCCACTTTCTCGGCTACCTACACCACCCCGCCGCTCCTATTTGGGAAATCTGTCCCAACAACAACCCCTGCTCTTCTCTCATAACTCTCCTCTTTACCAAATGTTTGCCAATATACTATTTATTATTATTATTTTTTTTAAATCAAAGGAAATAAAATGGGTTTTTGAAGAATATGCAAATGAATCATTCCCTGAAGCAGCAATACCGCGTTTGTATAAAGATATACATACATACATACATACATACATATATATATATATATATATATATAGTTACAATCTCAATACTTTGTCTTATAGTTTTTATCTACATTTTACGCACGGGACCTACTCGTCTTAAAATATTAACAATCCCACACGTACATGAGATGGTTGATACTCAATTATTTTATTATTATTATTATATATATATATATATATATATATATATTAAAAAAAAACGTGTGTGCGAATTGTTGAGCCTTATAATATACTCGATAGGTTACCGTTTCTGTTCCCTGGGCTTGTTAACACTTCTACTTTCTCTTCATTTCATTTAGTCTTTTCAAGTTAAATTTATTATGAGTCCAATGATTCTGCTTCAAATCGATGGAGTTTTTATATACCTACATACAATAAATATATGTAAGTATACTTATACATAATATATAGTTATAATTTTATAATATATTATATTGTCTTTAATAAAGAGTTTAAAATTCGGATGTAGCCTAATTTTGGAATCATTGCTTGTTTTACCTATTTTTAATATCGAGTTGCTGAAAAGGAATCTGTAAATTAATAGGTATTCAATTTGAACTACTTTAAATGAAAGTAGTAATTTTAATGCAGATAATCATTACCAAAAGATTGTATAACATTAAAGTATGATTGTGATTTAACGTTTTATACAGAAGTAAATTTCGTATTGTGGATTTTCTGTTCCTTGTTAGTTATGAACCCCAACTGAACCATTTTAAAGCAATATAGAGCCTTACTTTGTCGTTTCAGATAATTGTTAGCCTAAAGTACTGATTTCTATAAACAGTTTACTTGAAGGACCTAGCATATTTTACCTGGCTTAGAGAGGACTCTGTGCGTGTTTGCGTGTGTTTACGCGCGTGTATATGTATATATGCAGATCATTCTATTTTTGTGTTATATGAATGGACGAATATTTATAACGAAACTAATGTAATTTATTGATATAGGGTAGTTGACGAAAAAGGCTATAACTGAATCCCACAAATATACACTGGTAACATTTTGTAAATACTATTACACATGTAAAGAAATGGACATCCAAGGAAACAATATACATTTAGAGCTGTGTACGACGTTAATAAAGAAAAACATGCAAAAGGCAACACATTTCTTCGATGTAAGTTATTAATTCCTGACATCGAAGCAGCACTCGAATAGGTATAATATTTAATTAAGATAATTTTGATGGTTCACACTTATTCTTAGAACTGCATTTAATTATTTGCTTTCATCTTTCCCCTTTATATATTATGATCTATCTTAAAATTTCAATACTATTTTATGATATCTACTTATACATTGCAATCTTTTTCCTACTTTTCGATTATTTATTTTCGTCGGTAGTCCTCGTGGCACATAATTGCAGTTTGGAGAGTGACTAATTATAGTAATATCTATCATTAATCTGCTTATGTTGGCTATAGAAGAGTCAAATAATTTTGTTGTTTTATTTCTACTCTTCCTGATGCCTTTGTTTTTGGAGACCCTGACACATAAAGAAGGTAAAATAAATAAGCCATTGGCATGGAGATCTTATTCACTCCTTCGTTTCTGAGAAAATTTAGGATTTCATGACTACTGAAGAACTACGAGATGTACTACATGAGATCTTTCGTTTGATATTCCAAACAAGTCATAGAAATATTATTGTATTATGACAAGATTTCTTTTTCAGAGTGGACTTCAAAAATCAATACTTCTCCTAAGTGCGGAAAATGGGTATTAGACTGTAATGTACATTTACAATTTTCTGATAAACGGCTTTGTCACAATGGCTGTTGTATCTACAGATATCTGCTGATTGTTCCCCTGAACACAAGATACTGAAATCACTTTGGTAATTGCAATGTAAAATAACATAATTATAATTACTCCCTCAAAGGAACTTTATTTAAATAATTTTATATATTTAGTAGAAGTACATCATTTCAATTATAAAAATAATAAAATATCTGTTGAAAGTTGAAAAAGTAATCAACGAGTGGCATAATTTTATTAATATACTTTTGTTATCGAGTATTCACCCTAAAGAAAGTACATTATTATGTAGAATCATGATAACTTTTCATTATGACGTAAAAATTTCAATTAAGTTCACACCTCGAGTCCATAGACGTACACATATCTATTATCAACGAAACTCGAAACATAAGGTTTTAGATCTCAAACTACAAAATCCTACTATAAAAGTCTAAAATTTCAAAATTCTCAGATCATATTTGGGATTCAGAATATATATATATATATATATATATATATATATATATATATATATATATATATGAATCTTGATATATAGTACCCCCCCCCTCCCCAACATGGACGTTAAACACTAGGCTTCATTATCATAGGAAAGCATTTGCGGGCGTGGTATTGCCGTAAGCGTATCTAGTCTAACTGATATTTAGAAAGTGTTAAATGCTAGAAAAACATGAAATCGTCACCGTTATGGCGAGAGACACTGGGATGTGAGATGGGGAATGGCAAGTACAGAAAATGGGTTGGGAGGACGAAGAAGGACACGAATTGAGACTGTTGACGTTAAATATTCCGTGTAACTGTTACCATTTTTTTAAAATTTAGATTATTATGAAAACTTGAATTAAATCTTTAATTATGATCTCTTTCTTGTTTTATGTTGCTGTGTTTTATCTGTAATTATATGTTTTTATAGGAAAAAAAAATTGCTATTTTATCAACAGGAAAAAAAAAAACCGGACACTTCATATTTGTCGTATTAAAAGCTAATTTTCAGCAATGTGTTTCTTTATGTGGGTATTCTAGTTATTACAGAGAATGTAGAGTCTAAGTCCATTGAACTAATCCCTTCAGGATTTGTAAACAATTAGATAAAACTCAGATTTGATTTATTTGTCGTGAAGTTGATCTATTATAAACTGTAAGTAGTTTTTCGCACATTTAAACATCTTTAATTATTAACCAAGCATTTTCTTTAATTAATGTTTTATTTTTATTTCGGTCCAGAATAATGGGTCTTTCAAACTTAGATGGAAGGCCGGAGCTTACGTTACATTGCCGAAACGCTTGGGGTAGCGAAGTCTACCATTCACTGTAATAAAAATGAAGAATAATGTTTTTTTTAAATGTGTTAATTTATCTTTTTTTTTATTTTGTATTTTTTTGTAAATAATCAATAAAAATTATTCACTGATCGCAGATTTTGTTTAAATAACCTATAGATTAACCAATTATTTTAATTAAAAAAGATTAATATACATATATATTAAGTCCTTTTCAAGCCAAGACGTGACTGTATATAGAAATAAGAGTAAAGTATTGAAGATGTGCAAGTCAAAGGGAAAGAAGGCTGCAAATGTTCATGTTGTTTATAGAAATGAAAATGTTGGTAAGTACCTAAAATTTTATAATTTTAAATAAATGTTTATAAAAATTAAGTATTAGAAAATTTTAAATCATTTAACAATAATAATTTTGTGACGCAAATTTTGCCTTCGTGACAATTTTGTGATTCTGAGAGATCCAATATTGACTTCACCTTCCGACACCCCCTCATGGACAATTAATTTTGTACTTTGCCTCAAGAAGTGTCTAAAGGGCCATCAAAAATTTGCGGAAGCTCAAATCGCTGGCTAAGTAGCTGACAAAATGCAACTTAAAACCTTTCCGAGTGATGTAAAAATTAGAGACTTCAGAGTAAATCGTCTCAAGCAGCCTTAGTAATCAAACTCAGCAGACCTGAGTAATGAAACTCATACAGACCTTTGTAATGAAACTCATATAGACCTGAGTAATAAAACTCATACAGGCCTTAGTAATGAAACTCATACAGACCTGAGTAATGAAACTCATACAGACCTCAGTAATGAAACTCATACAGACCTCAGTAATGAAACTCATACAGGCGTTAGTAATGAAAATTATACAGATCTCAGTAATGAAACTTATATATGCCTTACTAATGAAACTCATGCAGGCCTTAGTAATGAAACTCATTCAGACCTCAGTAATGAAACTCATACAGGCGTTAGTAATGAAAATCATACAGATCTCAGTAATGAAACTTATATATGCCTTACTAATGAAACTCATGCAGGCCTTAGTAATGAAACTCATACAGACCTCAGAAATGAAACTCATGCAGACCAACATTTAGATTTTTAACATATGGTTGAAATTCATAAGGGTGACACTGGCACAGAAAAATAAAGAAGCAATTTCTTTTGCCAATAATGGGAGAAAAAAGGATTTCTTAGTCATGTTGAAGATATTTTTACCCATCTTGAGTCTCTGCTGACGCCATCAAGAGATAGTCATGTATGATGATTAGCAATGAACTTTACTCGGATGTTGTTTGTAGCTGTAGTTAACATTTCATTTAAATATTTCTTACTGGAAAATATTTCGATGGGCTTTTTTCGCCTTAGTAAAGCCATAGATAAATGATGTGACTGGTATATAAAAGTTATTATGTTAGAGTCATTTGCTTTTAAATGCTAATACAGCTTTAATTTCATCCAAGCTTAATTTACATTTCAGGCATTACGGCGTGTAGCCCATCCCATTTACATTTTAAGCGGACCGTTGTGAGGCGATAATGTTGCCCGACATGTTCGTTTCTTTCTGTTAAATATTGCAAAATGTCTTTATCTGAACTAAATTATACCTTAAATTGATTATTTCCGGTTTTCCCACATAAGGTGTCTTTGCCCACTATTAAAAGTCCAGTGATGGGTTTAAAACCGAAATCCCGTCTGCGTATTAAACTTTATATTCATGGTGCTTCTAAGCCAATTTCGTAAAATTTCAACCAACGTTCAGACATTTTAAGTCAAATTAGTTCAGAATTTCCCAAATTTAATCAGAGTGATAATATCCCACGTGGCAATGGAACATGTGTTCAAGTAAATGACTACTGTTAGGGAAACTATGAGAAGGGGAAATAAAAGTCCGTCCCCCAGGGGCTGCGTAAACTAAACAGATTTCCCAACGTGAAGTTTTACAATAGAGAAATCTGCATACTGCTAACACTTAACACCACCGTGAGTAAATACAATAGGTAATGAAAAAACTTTCAGATAATTTTAATAAGCTCCCAACGAAAACGACTTCTGAGTTGTAAACAAATAGGTCTGCCAACCTCTCAGAGATGGACACATTCTTCACCGGAAAGAAAAACAATTACTGATATATATATCTGAATATAACACATTAACTTTATTGCAAACTATTTACTATATCTAGTACTGCAATTTATAATGAATCAGAATAATTTATATTTTAATAACTCAAATTTTAATAGTCCAAGAACTAAAGAGGGGGTGGGGGATGAACAGAACGTGTTTGCATATATGTCACAAAGTAAAAGGTTATACGAGTTTAATCCAATTTTACGAGAGCTGAACAATTACGGAAACGGCCGAACTAATCTGGAATCTTACGACGAGACCCAACTATAGCCGATTTCATCTCGTCCGTTATCCACACACACTAAAAATGCAAATATCTCGGTTAATATTCAAGATAGAGAATAAATGTAGATAACAATATTAATAGTACATTTAATTTGCAATAAGATTGGTTTTATACACTTTTTTGATCCTGCTTATAATAACGGAGATCTGCTAAAATACAATGCGACTACACAACTAGACGACGATCCTGTATCGATATCGATTATACAATTATTTACAAAAGTCACCTAAGGAGCTGAAGAACTCAAAATAAAAGATAATGTTCTTTCCCTGTGGGGATGGGTGCTAGAAATGACAGGCCTCTACGCCTGAAGTGTAGAACTAACTTGCTAAAATCCTTAAATTGTTCTTTATTTTGCTAAACGTTTTCTTCAGATGTTGCTCTTATCCCGGATTGCTTAAAAGCGATGTGGATAGGAGTAGAGTTGGTGGTCACCTCACGTTTTCGAAATTTATTCTTTAATAATATCGTAAATTTAAATATTTTAGGCTTTAATAGTATATTTAAGTACAAGCAAAATGTTTCGAGTGATTATGGCAGGTCCTCTCTAGTGTTAATTAAGATCAATTGCTCCCTGGATCTCTCTTTATGGGACATTTCTATGTTTCCCTCCCACCTTCTCTAAATCTCCTTTCCTCCTAGTCCTGCTTCAGCCGTTATCGAATTTTAACCTTGGTTTTCCAAAAAACATTTAAATATCAAACTTTGAAATGGTGAATAAAACATTGCGCCTCTAGAGCCTAAAGAGACCACTATATACCTGTGTGTATATATATATATATATATATATATATATATATATATATATATATTTATATATATTTTAACGGACCTGAAATGCCCTAGGTACGATCGATGGATATCTGATGAAGTATTTCGAAAATTGCCTCATGAGTAAGTACAACCTCAACTTAACTTAAGGGAAATCCGCTAAAATAGTGGTTAACTGTTCCTTAGCTACTTAGGAGTCCGAAGCTGCAGCTTGCGCCACGTGCTGGACCTTACAGCCGGTCGGTATCCATCTGCCCGCTCTTTGAAAGGGGAAACCTCAAGCTATCCCCCCTCCACCCCTTTTCCCCAATAGATTCCCTAATCTGTACAGATCTATCCTAACACTTTATAGGGCAACACACTCTTCTAGAATCACGTGAAGTTTCTTAGAAAGAAATGGGATGCCTTCGTTCTGTCGGAAAGAATGTGTAGGCTGTTCATTGTAACGTTGTGTAGTGGGGGAGGGGGGGGGGGTGAGTTGAACATAGTAATGTTTAGTTTATTCTTCTTCCTTTGATCCTTGCGGCAAAGGTGTCGTTCTTAGATTATGCAGCCCCTGAGAGACAGGCTTTGTCATTTCATTATTTGTCCCCCTTTTTCAGCCCCTTTTCAAAAATTTCCTTAACATTTTTAGTATAAATGACGATGCAGAAAATTTTTGTAGGTCTACACTACAGCTAGTGAACTGTATGTCTTCTTAACTTGAGAATTGAGCTTGCAAATATTTATTTCTCACATAACATTTTATTATAATGAACAAATACCAACAAAACTGCCGTCCTCTGTAATTAAGAGGACAACAAGACATATTATTTTAACACTTCATTGTAATTATTTATTAGTGATTTTTCGTTAAATCATCTCTCTATTTTATAAATTATCAAAGGCCGTGCCCGAAAATTTCCAAATATTCAAAATATTTCTGTTGTGGAGAATTTGTTCGTCCTATGAATTAGCAGATTTCCCTTAAAGGAACTCATCACGCGATATTCAAAATATTTCTTCAGAGGTCCATTGATCGTACCTATTATAAATATACATGCATATATTTGTTTGTTACTGCTCTAGTGGTTGTAATATTTGTTTGATTGTTGCTGAAGCCAATAATTGAGCGTTTTATGAAGGGAGGGGGTTCTTTATTATGAGTCAGAGAGTACAATTTTTATTATTAATTTTCTTCTAAATTTAGTTTCTACAAAGGTTGTTTAATTAATTTTTCTCGATCTATTTGTATGTTTTAGTTTTCTCATTTGTAATAAGCCAATATAATGAAGCGTCTTATTTCAATCCTAAATACAACATACTGTTTTCATCGGACCTGCAGAGGAGGAGTTTAGGGCAAAATGATTTAACGATAATGTATCCGCTATAATAAGTCAGATAATAGACCATTAAATAACCAAATCTTATTCCAAATGTAATATTCTTGGGCATGAGCTGGGCAGTTAACTAGCTGCAGCCCTATAGTTCTTCATTGGTCCAGCTGGATACTGCTGTCTTCTGCTCAAATCTACCAAACGTATCTAATTTGTACGTAGAATTCAGTAGACAGTGATTGGTTTTCAAGCTCGCATTTCATTTACCGAGTCTTTCCCTTTATAAATGTTTACTTATAAACAAAAAGTACTAGTAGTACTGTTTCTTTGTAACTAATCTTCGTGCTCATCGTATTTACTCGATATTAAATGAAAATACTAATCAAACAATATTTCACTTAAGGGATTGGCAATGGTATTTTAATTCTTTTTAAGTTATACTAATATATATTCAAATTGTTGCTGATAGTACTATGAAGCAATCTAAGGAATACAAAAAAAAATCTAAATTAATAATAGTTTTATAAAGCTGAATGTTTTAGCAGATTTCCCTTAAGGGAAATCAGCTATTGAGGTTGTACTCATGACGGAATTTCCAAAATTTTTCTTAAAAAGAAAGATCATGTTCATTAACGGCTGAAATCGGTCAAGTGGGAGGGTGGGTTTAGAGGGGAGGATTTTCGAAAATTCGAAATATATCCGTTACTATACGTCGGATCGAAAAATTAAAAGTCCGTCACGCAGGGGCTGCGTAAACTAAGCAGATTTCCCCTGTGAAGTTTTACAATAGAGAAATCTGCATACTGGTAACACAATACCACCGTGATTATATAATGAGAAATCTTTCAGTTAATTAAAATAAATTCCCAACTGAAACGGCTTCTGAATTGTAAGAATAATTTATATTTTAATAACTCAAATTTTAGTAGTCCAAGAACTAAAGAAGGGGGGGGCGGATGAAAAGAACGTATCTGCATAAATCTCACAAAGTAAAGAAGGTAAGGTAAGGTTAGAAACGACAGGTTAGAAGAAGCTTCCACCTGAGCCGAGAAATGACGAAGATGGCCTACGTAGTCTGAACTATACCCGATCACAGACTTCATAAAAATGCAAATATCTCGGTTAATATTCAAGATAGAGAATAAATGTATATAACAATATTTATAGTAAATTTAATTTGCAATAAGATTGGTTCTATACAATTTTTCGATCCGATGCAAAATAACGGAGATATTTTGAATTTTCGAAAATCCCCCTCTAACCCCCCCCTCCCTCTAGTCCGTATTCAGCCATTAACGAACTTGATCTGTCTTTTTACATAAAATGGTTAAATATCGAGTTTCGTAACGATCAAACAAAAATTGAGACCGCTAGAGCGTGAACAGACAAATATATATATATATATATATATATATATATATATATATATATAATTTTGAACTGACCTCATTTTCGTCATCTCCTTCCTGGGTAGGATCGATGGACATTTGAAGAAATTTTTCGAAACTCGCGCCATGAGTACGACCTCAATAGCTGATTTCCCTAAAGGGAAATCTGCTAATACAGAATCAATCTGTAAAATTTACTATAAATAGTGTTATATACATTTATTCTCTATCTTGAATATTAACCGAGATATTTGCATTTTTATTAAATCTGAGCGGCTAACGGACGAAGTAACTTTCCCGCCAAAAGCTAGTTTGGCCGTTTCATTAACTGCTCTCGTGAAACTTTGTCTATTGTATAATTTCACGTGGGAAATCTGCTTAGTTTACGCAGCCCCTGCGTGACGGACTTTTATAGATTGTAATTTGTGAACATAAAACGGACCTTCTGTATCCATAATAGACACAGGAACATATTACAATTAGTAACGGACTTTATGCATAGCCAATAGTGTTCTTGTAATCTATAGAAATCAAAATTATAAATTATCATGCTCTCTCATGATCTAAGGTGACGCCTATTTTCTTAAGGGTGTATTTCCTTGATTACTTATGATAACCTTAACTCGTCAATTATATATAAATAAACAGATTTATCGAATGCGCAAGTCAAACTTAAGTAATAATAATGACTTAATTTAATAATAATGATTTGGTTAAACTTAATGTATTCGACTCCCACGCTGGTGTAATATTAATAACTAAATGTCACTGAGTATAGCCAGGTTTCATCACCTAGCAACCATATAGCATATGCTGCATTACCTAGGATCCATATAGCATTTGCTACAGCTGGCAATAGGAATTCTGATACCAATGGGCTCATTTAATATAGCCCTTAACTCTACCCTGCCAATGTGACCAATACTTCAACCTTATAACGTGGACTTATAAGTTTAAATTTTAATATATTCAATCGAATTTAATGTTTAAAATAAGTAATAGGGTCTTTTGTACACTGAATACATTTGACAGCTGTACCTTTTATCACAATATTTTGAGTGACGGATCTGAATAAAGGAATGAAGAAAAAAGTCTGTGGTATATGGGCACAAAAAGTAGGGCTAAATAACTAAGTCCGTGAAGAGGAATATTAGACATTTCTGTGGAATAGGGAGGAGTGCCGACTGACACCCTGCTATTAAGCAATTCTGTTTTCCTTTGTGGCGGTGTAGGATAGCGGACACCCCCACTTTAGGGAAACGGTTCGGAGCTAGTCTCGTGGCGTTTTAAATGGTTCATTCTTGCCAGATCTTGGGCCAATTCTACACAGATAGTGCTGACAAAAGGTGAGGTATGTCTTAGGGGAGGCCGTCCCAAGGGACCCTGGGGGGTAAGCCCTCTTCAAAAGTTAGCCTAATATAGCATCGAGTTGCCACTCCAAAGAAATATTTGCATTCATTACTGTGTCCATGAACATTACAACTAAGCTATTCTAAAATGTTTCCAAAATCTAATGACGGCTCAGTGTAGCCCTTCGTGTCAAGGCATAGATTTTATCGCTTTAAGTAAACCAAGAGTTATCGTAGCTTTAGGCAAAACTAAAGTCAGCAAGAGGAACTTATTTGCTAACGGGGTCACTAAATTGAGTCCTTAGCCCCACTCTGGCTAGAAAAGGTTGCTACCTGTAGATAACCAGACCCAATTAGCCACAGTAGCGCACAGGGGCACACATGACTTCCTTGCACTCCTATTAAATATAATATATATAATCCTTTTTTTTGCACTTCATTTAAATGTTTTTTATTTGAAAGTGACATACGATATATCCGTGCCATTGCCTCGAATTAAAAATGTCATACAATTAAAATTGTTTGTTAAATTACCTTATGTTGAAATTGATTGAATTGTTACAAATTCTAATGTTCCATTAATACGGCTTTTATATGTTGACTATTAATTAATAATTTGAACCATTTCGTTAAATTTATTTTTTTCCCTTTTTTATTGAACTAATTGTTATTTGTAGCTTTGGCGATGACAGTTTAGTTAGTTGAAATGGCTTCAAATATATTGTGAGCAACCACTAAAATGAGTTTTTGATTAACAGTATTTATGAGTCCCATTACTTGCAAATAATACAAATGATTAGCAGAAAGAATAAAAATCAGAATATAAAAGGCAATATGAATAGATGAATTAAAGCTTTGATTGCCGAAAGAAGACAGCACTTAATATGGAACAGATATTTACTTTGAGATTATAATAAGCTGAATTATTAAAAAAAAAAAAAAAAAAAAAAAAAAAAAAAAAAAAAAAAAAAAAAAAAAAAAAAAAAAACACATACAGCAGATTTGGATTTGGATTTTTGTCACTTTTTCTTGTGAGTGTCAGTGGAATAACAAACCGTCGGAATGCTTGGAACTTTAACGTTCATCGTTAAATAATTAAGTAAACATTTGAAACACATGACTTTTTATTTAAGAAACTCAAAACATAGTTAACGAAAACATGGAGACAAGAATACGAATTAAATTACAACACAACCCACATATTTACACTGTTCTCCGCCATTGAATAATCTATCTGTTGCCATGGCAACGTAAATTGTTTATGTTCTATGTACATCATTGTCGGCAGGTTATTTTGCGGTTACCTCTGGAGCGTTTCGAGACACACGTTATTACTATTATTGGGCATAGCTCCGCCACAGAACCTTTACACTTTTAAGATCTTTCAAACTGAATATTCCTATTTTTAAATAATGGTAAATGAAAATTTAATTTTACTCATTGTAATCGTCAATTTTGAGTGTTGCCGGGCTACATGATTGTCAGAAGGCACCTTGGTGAGATATTGTGGTTGGTTGGAGTGACAGATTGCGGTGTGAAGAGACAATGTATGAGATCCTGCTGATAGCTACCTTACTGGAGCTGTGTGGCCATTCAGAGTAATTTCTTTGTAAAGGGTTACCATGGTTGATGTTTGTATAGGGAGCCACACCCCTTCCTACATGCTAGTCAGGCATTGTTGTAGCCTACACCTGTCTTGTATATTTAAATGAGAATATGCTTACAAATACAGGGCTACCACCCCTGTGGGAACACAGCTGTTACCATCACCCCAACTCTGCTCTATTAAAAAATACATGGGTGTTGTCATCTCGTAATACCGATAAATGGTGCCAACAAGTTGATTAAATATAAAGCTTACCATTCTTAATACATCAACAGCAAAAATTAATTAATTATTTATTCTTCAGTGCACAATAAGTATGTTTTCCTTCTGGCAGACGTACACTATTACAGTACATGGGCATAAGTAAGGCCTAGGTTATAACTTCTCATTTCAATGATTACCCTAGGTCAGAGTGTCTTTGTGTGTGTGTTGTAAAGTATGCTTGCAATAAATAAACTTCATATCATTATCGAGGATGTTCGGAATATTTATTTATTGCGAAATGTTTAGATTGAAATTACCCCCGCAACTCTGGCTAGGAAATATATATATATATATAAACTTTTATTGTCGTAAGAACTGTGGTCTAATCATAGAAATAAATGTGGGAATTATCAGTACAGTCTTGTACAATGCTCAGCAATGGATCCTTCAAATAGAATCCTTGACACCCCAAATGTAGGATCTTTGGAAGCCACAAAATATTAAGGCAATTATACTCCTTAAAAAGCCTCCACCCGGGAGGCTTTAATTAGTAATAAATACAGGCTATCTCTCTTGGAATAGAATATGTATCTATGGTCGGAATTATAAGCTCTGTATTTAAATATCATCTCTAAATGTGATGTACCTATACATGTACATTCATCATACATATATCTATGTACATTATGAGCAAAATTAGGATTCAGATAGGTTTTAGCCTAACTTCTAAGGGGGGAAACGCTTAATATAGGATGTGCAGACCATCGTATCATATTTGTCACTGATATGATCATGCCATTTGAGGTAAATATTAAGTATAGTACCAAATGGAGTCATGTTTTCACTTCTTGCAATAATTTGGTTGTTAAATTTGATTGAAGGTAAGGACTTTACATTTTTATTTAAAAGTTTGGAGCGACAACGGGGAGCCATTGCTTTTTTTTCTATTTGAAGTCACTGCATTATTAATACTTCGGTCTGCGAACTTCCTCAAGCTTTCATTTACTTATTGCATAATTTGCAGTTGTCCAGAGAACCTGAAAGCCATATACCAACAACAGAAAAGAATGTTTCCAAGTAGAACAAAGGGTTATAGTTGAGAAAATTAGGGACCCCAATACACAATCTTGTTATTGCAACTCTTCCATTAATTTAAAAAAAAAATGTTTTCCAATTTAAATTTTGTGTTACGGTTTTCTACAAGTGGTTGGTTCTATACATTACTGCTCATCAAACTTCTTCAGTAGTAACTGGTTCTTCAGTGGTTACCTGTCAAAAGCCTTCCTAAAATAAATTTCAACCCACATAACCACGTTCCTATCTATTTCTTTTCTATTGAAGAGAGGGGTTGACAGAAACCACATCCCTACAAGTGATATGCACAAGGAATGTGTTAAGCCTGTTTTTTCCCCCCCTTTTTTTTTTTTTTTTTTTTTTTTTTTTTTTTTTAGGGGGGGGATAAAAATGCCTAAAGATTACGTTAATAATACTTCTCGGACCAATGCATAAAACGGAGATATTTAGGATTTGATAGCTTATCGAAGCCTCCATATTCCTGAGGTCGGGCCGGTATTTTTGCCAAACTACATGCTCTTAAATACAACTATTACGTCAAAACGTTGTACATTCGAATTTTTGTTTGATCGTTACCAAACTCCATATTTAATCGTTTTATGTAAAAAAGAAGATCAAGTTCGTTAATGACTGAAATTGGTCAGGTGGGAGGGGGGGGGGTTTAGAGGGAGCAATTTTGAAAATTCGGAATATCTCCATTACTATAAGTTCGATCGAAAAATTGTATAAAAACCATCTTATTGAAAATTAAATTTACTATAAATATTGTTCTATACATATTTTCTGTATCATTAATATTAACCGATATATTTGGATTTTATAGTTTTCAGCCTTCAGCAAACCCTCAGTTTTACTAATGTTAAACTAACAATACTAGGTTATGTAATAAACCACATTATTCGAACCTGAAATGCCAAATATTGTTTTCAAGAGGCCTTTATTATACGACATACATGCAAATATGTTATGGTGCCCCCCCCCGTCTTAAGTTTTTTGACTACTTAAAAATTGAGATAAAAATTATTCTGATAAATTACAGTAAGTACTAGATATAGTAAATAATTTTCAATCAAAGTAATATGTTATTTTCTGACATATTACAGTAATTGTTTTTATTTCCGGCGAGAGTCGGGTTGCAGACCTGTTTGATTACATTTCAGACGCTTCCCGCCTGAAGGGGAAATATTTCTTATTACCGTTTGTATTTATTCACTTAATATTCAAGGTAGTGTTGTGGTACAAGCATGTAGGTTTATCTATTATTAAACTGCACGAGGGAAATCTGCTTATTTTACGCAGCCTCTGCGTGACGGACTTTTTTAGGCTTAATATTGACTTGCTACAAATCTCCCTTAATGGTCACTTGTTACAAAACAGCCCTTGTGTTTATTAAGTAAGTATATAATTGTAACAATGGCGATAGATAGTTGTGTTAGGGAATTGTCTTGTGCTCGGGCAAGAGTGAAGTGGTGTTATGTGTTGGTAGAGCAAACATTTGACATAGCGTGGGTGTGTAAGGGAGAGGCGTCAATAGAATTACGCCGTCCCTAACTGAGACCAGCACAAAGGATCCTGCTAAAAGGGGAACCGCCCCACACAAATGGAGTCCCTCAAAGGTGCCTCGCTCCAAGGGGATGCTCTCCTCTCTACTCCACTACATACATCAACTACAACCAGCTCTCTACTAACGACCTTCCCCGAATTCACCTTTAAAAACTTCAAACTCCTTCTTCTTCTCTCTACCATATTATATCTTTGTTTTATAAATGTGTGCGTCATGTTTCAACACTTAATATTAAACTGAAATAGAACCGCCAAGCAAGGACTGCGTAGTCTAAACAGATTTTCCACGCCTCGCCGTGAACCGTTCCAGAACAGACGTTGCCTCTCCACATTGCTAAAAGTAAAAGGCTGGGAAAAGATATTAGGAGATGCAGTATATTAAAGTGAAACTCTTCAAACCTACATCGATCCAAATTAGCCTTCACCTAATACCATGTTTTAAAGTTACATAGGAATTACCATGGGTCTCTTATGACCCATACAATAAAAATATAAATTTTTTAATGTAATACATAACAAAGGTGACACATTTTAAAATACAAAGACAATAAAAATAACTTGTTTTTACACATTCCAAAAAAACATATTTGAATTAGAAAAACAAGTGAAAAAAAAGTCCAAGTCTTCAATTAGTATAAAAATCAATATGTAAAAATGAATTTTATGGGGGGCCATCTTTCTTTTTATCATATTTAAGCATTTTCTGCTCATTCTGAAACCAAAAGTAATTCAATATCTTAAATAATAAAGAAACTGTGAGGGGCTCTCTGCTACACTAACAAATAAATTAAATTTTATCTTCACAGTTCCGGCAGACAATTTAGACTTAGTGATTCTTGCAACCTGTGCTATTACATTTATAGCATATTGTTGAATGTCTCTGGTCAGCCTTTTTGCACAATTCATCCTCATTTAGCAGTATTTCAGAATCCGTATCATGATCAGAACGAATGGACTGATTGTCACTGTAATTTAATTATTCATTAGATCCTCATTATCATCAGACACAGGATTCTGATTTCCATCATCTTCGTTCATATATGCCAACCAATCCTTATAATGTCTGCTATCCACAATAAAACCATAACAATAGTCATACCACTATGAATAATTTGAACAACATTTTAATAACGTAATTACTACCACGGGTCAAAAATGACCCCAAAAATCTAATTAGACAGACACAGGTAATCACAGAAACAATGTCTTGTCTCTTCGTCAAGAGGTTAACTGTAACAGCTGTTACTAAGGGGAGAATACAAGGTACCTTGTATGTACATATAGTGGCGCTGCCTAGCAACAGACCAGAGAAACCTTAATTTTAGCAGACTTCTCTTAAGGGAAATCAGCAATTGAGGTCGTACTCATGACGCGAGTTTCGAAACATTTCTTCAAATGTCCATCGATCCTACCCAGGAGATGACGAAAATGAGGTCCGTTCAAAATTATATATATATATATATAGATATAGATATATATATATATATATATATTTGTCTGTTAACGCTCTAGCGGTCGCAATTTTTGTTTGATCGTTACCAAACTCGGAATTAAATCGTTTTATGTAAAAAGGAAGATCAAGTTCGTTAATGGCTAAAATCGGACCAGGAAGAGGGGGGGTTTAGAGGGGGGGATTTTCGAAAATTCGAAATATCTCCGTTACCATACGTCGGATCAAAAAATTGTATAGAACCAATCTTATTGCAAATTAAATTTACTATAAATATTGTTCTATACATTTATTCTGTATCTTTAATATTAACCGAGATATTTGGATTTATATTGAGTGTGGTCGGCTATGTTCGGGAGTTTCCGCCGAGCGCACTAGCGCTAGTGTGGCCGTTTCACTAACTATTCGTCCTCGTGAGAATAGGTTATTACTAGGCAGATTTCTCTATTGTAAAACTTCACGTGGGAAATCTGCTTAGTTTACGCAGCCCCTGCGTGACGGACTTTTTATTCTATGCTCGGATCGTTTTTGACCCATCGTAGTAGTTAAAGGTTAAGAACCTTATATATATTCTTTGCTACAGATGGCCTTTTTCTTAAATTATTTGGAAGTTTACCCATGACGGGTCTAGTACAACAAATTATTTTTTTTCATTCAGTACATCTTGCATATTCTTTTCTTCAAAAGTATTATTATAGGAGCCTCAAAGAGTATTAATAAGGAAAAAAACTTGAAAGATCTATATAATTTATTTCATAGTTCAATATAAATAATATATGGAATGTCTGTAAAATTTACTTGACAAACATAAGGAGGAACATTAAAAAAAAATGAGAGTAGTCTGGTGGAGGCATCGTGTGTGTGTGTGTGACTTCTCGTATAATCTTCTCGTGACTTCTCGAATACTTTTGCACATGTATCGGGAACATGAGAATCCCAGCTCCGGACTCCTCACCGATGGGATGTGGTACTAATGTTAACAAAGTTTGAATTGGTATGAACCTCCTTGTCAGGAGAATAACAAAATAAAAAAGTCCGTCACGCAGGGGCTGCGTAAACTAAGCAGATTTCCCACGTGAAGCTATACAATAGAGAAATCTCTATACGAGAGCCGAACTCTCGTTCTAGCTTTTGGCGGGAAACGTTCGTTATCGGCCTACATTTAATAAAAATGCAAATATCTCTGTTAATATTCAAGATAGAGAATAAATGTATAGAACAATATTTATAGTAAATTTAATTTGCAATAAGATTGGTTCTATACAATTGTTTGATCCGACGTATGGTAACGGAGATATTTCGAATTTTCAAAAAACCTCCCCTCTAAACCCCCCCCCTTCCTTCTGGTCCGATTTCAGCCGTTAACGAACTTGATCTTTATTTTTACATAAAACGACTAAATATCGAGTTTGGTAACGATTAAACAATAATAGCGACCGCTAGAGCGGTAACAGACAAATATATATTTTTATATATATATAGTTTTGATCGGACCTCATTTTCGTCATCTCCTGTGTAGGATCGATGGACATTTAAATTTCGAAAATCGCGTCATGAGTACAACCTCAATAGCTGATTTCCCTTAAGGAAAATCTGCTAAAAGACCGTTACGTTTGGCTGGGTGAACTAAGCAGATTTCCATCTCGCTGGAATGACACACTTGTAATGTCATCTTACCATATATTCTTTATTCCTAAGCCCAAATTGGATGAGTAGAAGCGGGGGTTTACGACTGAAAACAAGAAAGTACGAATAATTTGCTTCATACTTGAGTTTAGAGAAAACATGTAGAGCATTAATAGTTTAACAAGATTGTTTCTTTGACATTTTTCGATCCAACTCATAATAAAAGTGATATTTTGAATTCTCGATCACCTTCCCCCTTTAGTCTTAGTCCAATTTTAACCATTTATGAACTTAAGTGTTGCATGAAACGGTTAAATATCGAGTATGGTACAGACCTAATAAACATTTTTGAGTTTAGAACGTAATATACTTGTATGTACCTCACACATTATAGGTTCAATGAAAACAATATTTGGTATTTCAGCTTTGAAAAAGTAGGTCACAAAATAACATCTTATTGTTAATATGCCATGAGTAGGACTAAGGATTTACTGAAGGCTGAAAATGCAAATCGGTTAATATTCAAAATAAAGAAAAAATGTATATAACATTTTTTTTTATCCGACTCATTATAACAAAAATTGATATTTCGCATTATAAAATTCCCTTCTTAGAGGGATGGAATAGAAACATCGATTGGATAAATTTCTAAATATTTTCGTTCTTAAACGTATACATTTCTATTCTGTTTCGTTATTTTTTACATTTATTCGTAAACAGAAAGTGTTATTTTTGGTTATTAGTCTTCAGAATCCTTCACCTCCACTACTTCTCATCCCACGTTAACAATAATCAAATCTAAGTGCATCTATTCCTTGCTGACCCCAATTAAAGTATTTCAGAACAAAAGAAAGGATCTTTAGGTCTCAAAACAGCATTTATTTATTCTTTTATTTATAAACCAGACGTTTCACCCTCCTGGGCATTAAGAAATGCTTTAAAAATATTTCTGTAAGCCAATATAATCCTAATAAATAAATCTCCACAGAATAAAAACTCCAAATTCAATCAGCCTTACCAAGTGGTAATAGGTCAAATGGGATTTGTGGCCAAAGTTTTACTAATGCCAAGGAGGAAAAGGACGTCTGCTTTATGAAATCAAAGAATAAAGAAATGCTGTTTTGAGACCTAAAGATCCTTTCTTTTGCCATGAAATAATCAAATATATTAAATAAAGGGTTTGGACCGCCAGTATAAATGATGTTGTACTGTCATAGAGTACAACCTAGAGGTGAAGACCGTCGTCACTGACTAATCAACGAGTACAGCTGGTATGCGCTTTCAATGCGTTAGCACAATCTTCAAGCCCACCAAAAGTTCTACTGAATTAGTTGTTCCGTAGTGAGTAGGTTTTGTACGTCTGTTATCAGTATTGGGTTGTTTACGTTTTTAGTGCTGGTCTGTTTATTTACATCTTAGGTCTGTCAAATGAAGGGCGGTTTTAGTGTGTGTCCAGGTAAATTTTTTTGGAGTTATAAATCGTTGTCCGTTTTCCATATTAGGTTATTTACGTTTTAGTATGTTATTTGCAATTTGGACAGGTATAGATACTTGTGTGTGAGTGCAGGTTCAATATAATGTTATGATGTTTACACAATTACATAGGTATAAGCAAAGCTAATATTACATAATTGAATTAAAATGTTGACGTATGTTCGTCGTCGCTACGTCTGTTGATATTCGTGCGTGTGTCCGTCATTCGGCGTCTTTCGTTTGTTATTCAGTTTAAGTAGTTGCAAAGGTCACAATATCGTGTCTTGAGCTGTTCGTTAATAATGTCTCCGTTGAATGTCCGTTGTTTGTATATCTCCATGTTCTCCAGTCTTCTCGTAATTTTTGTACCTGTTTATTTTCTTGAATATTTTGTCAATAGTGTGTCGTTTGTAACTGATACTGTGTGCTATCTCTCTGTATTGTTTTCAACTCTTCGTCATAGTTGCCCCTTAAGAGCGGTAGTGTTTTCAGTCTGTGTATTTGTCGAAATGCAGCGAGTTTATGTTGAGTTGGGAGGTTTGATGTGGCATGTATAGGGTCTGTGGGTGTGGGTTTTCTGTATATTTCGTATCGCAGTCAGTCGGTTTGTATAGAAATTGTGAGGCGGAGGAAGTTGAGTGTTCTGTTATTTTTCGTCACCATGGTGTAGCTTATGTGGGGGTGGAGTTTGTTGAGGCCTGTTAGTATCTTGTTAATGACGTTTGTTTCGGTTATGCGAAAAGTATCAACTACAAATCTGAAGTATTTTGTTATCGTGTTTTTACCCATGAGTTTTTGTATTTGTGTATTTTCAATGTGTTCTATGGAATATTTCAGTTACTACAGAAGAAGTGGGATTTCCCATTCCAAGTCCGTGTGTCGGTATGTATATGGCGTTGTTGAAGCGAATATAATTCTCTTTCGACACTGTTTTGGTGAGATCAGTGATTTCCTAATGAACTCATCTTCGTATAAATCGCTGAGTCTTGTAGTGAGTATGCCGATGGTTTCTTGTACAGGTATAGATGACTAAAGATCTTTATGTCAAATGAAACTCGATTTGTTCGTTTAGCTATGTATAAGTCTGTGAGTTTGTTCACAAGTTCTTGATTGTGTATGTGTTAGGTAAGTGAGCTGTGTCTCTTAGTATAGATCTAATATGTTTTGCTAGTCTATATGCGGGTGGTGGTCTGTCTCTTGGGTAAGTTAGTTTTATGTATCTTGGTTATCTGGAGGACCTGCAAATAGGTGGTCCTGGGCTCATTTTTAAGTATTTGTAGTATTGGTTAACTATCGTGCTAGTGCAGCGTTTCAGTGCGTCACGTACTTGATTCTGATAAGCGTTGGATGCAGTGGCGGCTCGCGTATAGGCTACTGGTGGAACTGCGGCACCACGAATTTCCACTTGATATTATCTATAATATTTAATATAATGAGCTTTTTTTTTTAATTCTTTTTTTATACTTGTATAATATATAATCCTTAAGCTTAATGCAGTAACCATCCCCCAGTTTATGAAAAAAAGATACAAAAATCTTTGTATGGAACTGTGTGCTTTACAGTTCCAGCGGCGAGGTGTTCGACTGTTGTGCGCATGCGCACACAGGAAGCTCCAGGCGAGGTTGCAAGGGAGAGAGAGCACTGTCGTTCCCGCAGTGCCAACCCTGGCATGCTAAGGCTAAAAATTTTCTGGAGCAGCAACCCCACTAATTTTAGCTACGAGCAGCCACTGGTTGGATGAAGACAGATTCGATCCTTGTTCACCAAGAAAGCCTACTGAACAATGAGATATACAAACTACACTTCCAAGTAACTAACGTACTATCTTACATGAATACTTATACCACTATTTCCAACAGTACTCGACTTGCTTACGCGAAAACGTACAACGGATTATGACAACCAAATACGATACAATAATATTAAACTCCGATTACGAATTTCAATATCTTTACTTCTAGCTTCCGGTGGAATTTATATATCAGTCCCTGAACAGATAACATAATAATAAAGTTCTTTGAGAATATTATTCACTCTCACAATATTAAGTTTATCAATATTCGCCCAATAGCTTCACGGGTAAAACAATAATACGAATGAAATTAGAATAAAACAAAGGGATTATTCAGTGCTTTCGTTAATCCAATGTTTATTTTTCTACTGGAAATCATTTCTATTCTAAGCCATTAATTACGGTTATCACAGCTAGTTCGGTAAAACTGTAGTGAAAATATTATATCCGTTTCAGCAGATTTTCCATCGAATTAGTATTTTTAACTCAAATCAGCTATTGAGGTTGTAATCGAGACGAGATTTTCGAAAATCTTTTATAAATGGCTATCTTTCCATAGCAGATGACGAAAAAAAGGTCCGTTCAAAATTATATGTACATGTATGATATATATATATAAATATATATACATATATATATATATATATATATATATATATATATATATATATATATAGATTATTATATTTGTTTGTTACCTCCTAGTGGTCACAATTTTTGTTTGATCGTTACAAAACTCTATATTTAAATATTTTATGCAAAACTAAAGAAAAGTTCGTTAACGGCTGAACCTGGGATGGGGGGTTTAGAAGGGGATAATTTTGAAAATTCGAAATATCTCCGGAAATCGGGTGTTTCGAGTGTTTTGGGATTGTTTACAATAACAGAAAGCATAATGTTTTCTGTATCTAGATCACCCAAAGGTCCTTTAGCTAAGACACCAAGAAAGAAATTCATCTTATGTGAGAACGAGAATATACATGCAAGATATACACTTATTAACGTCCACTTTTTGCTATTATGGTTAATTAGGGACGGGTTATCTACAGGTTACCATTCTTTTCTATGCAGGGTGGGTCTAATAATTTGATTTAATAACTTCGTCACTAAATAAATTCCTATTGCCCAGGTGAAAATCGAACTCGTCCCTCTAGGTCTACCATGCAAGATTAAAGCCAATGCTTTAACTCCCATTGCTAACCTCCAGCCCCAGATTTATATTTGGAAAACTCAATTAGAAACCATTTTAAGATTACAACTGTCTTACGGTATGCAAATGATAAACATTTGAAAACGACACGGACTCATGGAAAATAAAGAATGGTTTACTGCAGGACTAAGAACTCTCAGTAATGAGCTTGAAGCGTTAAATACAATTAAAGCCAGTTCCCACTACCTCCCGAATAGTTTCGATGTATATTTAAAATAATGTCGACGCACACGAGATGCTAAAAAAACTTCACTGCTAAGATAAAATTGACACCTCAAAAAACATAAAATGTAGCCCGCCTGAAATATTGGAAAGCGTGAAACTGAAATTAAGAATTCGGATCATAGAGCATTCAGTATTAAATTTCAAAAGAGAAATATAGTCTGGCATAGACACAGTTTAATTCGCACAACGTTAATATAAGAAATTGAGTATTTCCCATACAAAATCCTTTAGGTTTCAAGGAGGCTAGCCACCTTGCTGTTAAATTACAGTACACCATCAGCATAAAAATTGATAAATGTTTAAAAAATTGAATGTTTAAAAAACAAATATCACTTGATTTTTTCTCTACCTAATAAATTCATTTAGAATACGATTGCAAATATTGCACCTCCCTTAACTAAAATTTTTAATAAATACATTATTGAAGTAAGTTTTCCTGAAACACATTAGAGTAAAACCTCTATTCAAACGAGTGGATAAATAGTTGAAAATTTCAGGCCTATATCTCCTCTTCCGCTGTTCACAAGAAGTTTCTTAAAAAATATCCGATATCCACAAATGACCCAACAACACTAATCTGATGTCACCGGTAGGAAGCAATTATCTTTAATCGACTAATGGGGCATTGCAGAAAGCATGATGTCCTCGTACTCCATGAAATACGGAAAACATTTCTATTGCGTCGGCAACATATGCTTTTCTTGAGGATATAATTCATTCTCTGAATGGAATACTGAGCGTAATTGGAATATTTTTCATTTGGAAGGTTTTTGTGTTAGTAGATCATGAAATAATACTGAATAAGCTAGACCATTATGGAATGAAGGGCATTGCTCATGAACTTTTTCACTATTATTTATGTAACCGTAAACAGGAAGTATTTGATTATATCAATGGATATAAAATTATTTCATAATAGCAAATAAATACTTGAGGCATCCCCTTATGTGAGATATATGCAAATATGTTCGGTGTGACGTCATCTAAATACCGTACTTGATATTTAACTGGTTCAGGTAAAACTAAAGCTCATGTACGTTACTGGACGAACTCGGACTTCAAGAGGAGAGGATTTAAATAACAAATAAAATAATTCACTACATTGTATTTGTGAATTAAAGATGTATCAAGGCGCATGCCTCTATTCTGAATTTTACTGCCATCAATACCATTCATTATCATAATGCTTCTCTCATTCCGAGGTGTACTTCTTTTAGAGTTAGGTCGGTCTGGGGATTAAGGTATTAGGGGATCGATCTTTATATTCTACCTTAAAAGGAAAATCTGGTTATGCTGATCCTCCTATTGTGCTTTTGTATGAAACATGGATGTGTTCCTTGAACGAACATTAATATAACTCTTGAGGATTACTTTGGAAATCCTCCATGACCTAGATTTTCACATTATTTTACTTTCAAAGTTAGCAATATCGGTGGTTAGATCCGGCCTAGAAGTAGTAAATACATTTTGACAAAAAAAAAACAAAACCTTATTACAAAAGTGTAAGAGTAAAATATAAGCAACATACATTACTTTGTAGAAAAACATTGAAATGCTAAAAAAAAAAAAAAATAAAAAAAATTAAGGGGGTTCAAGAGTTATTTCAACAGTGCAATGGCCGAAGTTCTGTTGGTTTATTATTCTTGTACCAAACGATGATGGAGATGCTAATGACAGTACTGGAATAATTAATGATTTATAGACTAGTGTCTCAAAGCCATGTTTTAAAAGATTTCTTCTTGTTTGGGCATTGAATATTAACATGGAATGGACATGATTAATGTATGAGTATGCCCAACGAGCGGCTGGGAAATCCCTTTTTTTAGGGAGGTGGTTCAAGCTTCTGCTCCGAAGAACATAAACAAATAAAACAAAAATGGAAAGTAAAAACTATTTGTTGATTTAAACGTGACTGGGCTTAGTTTCCACGTTTCGAATCAGATAGATATGTCATTATCTGCATTTTGAAGTTTGTAAACAGCCGTCAGGAAGTTATGAGAATTCGCCAGCAAAGGGATCAGAATTACTCTGGACAGTCGCTTATTTAGAATTTAAATAGAAATCTAAAAAATACATCCCCTTTAACCTACTACCTCGTCCCTAAATACCTTTCCGACAGACACTTTCAACTTTCATTTGGTTCCTCAGTCTCTCCCCAACTGGCAGGAGTACCACAGGGAGGCATCCTAAGTCCTTTCTTATTCCTTGCCAACATTCCATCACATCCTTCTCCCCCCTTCTTCCCTTCTCATGTATGCAGATGATACTGCAATCTTACCGTCTAACTCAGATCCAAATATGGCATCCGCGTCTTTACAAGAACACCTAGCTCTGCTAGAATCCTGGCTGACTAAGTAGAGGATCAAAGTCAACAGCTGCAAATGAAACCATGTAACATTTACTCTCCGACGTTCCATTTGCCTTGAGTTATAATCAATAGAGCAATAATTCATCAAAAATCACAAATTAGGTATCTAGGACTTACATTAGACACGTGACTAACATGGAAACCTCATAACATATTAAAAAGACAATAATTGAATCGTCGGTACAGACTCCTACTAAGACTATTTGAAAATAGATCTAAACTATCACTGTATAACAAATGATTGATTTATACGTCAGTACTCAGACCAATATGGACATACGGACTTGAACTTGTAGGATCCCCTAAACCATCAAATTCCTCCAAACTCCAAACCCTCCAATCCAGAATACTCAGCAAAATTACAGATTCCCCATTTTATGTATCCAATTTAACTCTCTATAATGACCTCAACATTCCTTTTGTCCATACCCTCGCTAAATCCCGATATCAGAAATGCCATTCTCTCCGTCCCGGAGCACACCCTAATCCGTTAGTAGAATCACTTTCAACTGCGCATATTCCTGAATACCCAAGACGACGTGTGAAGCGTAAGTGGCAAAGAGATCTTCTGTACTTCAAAGCACAAATTTATATGGTATAATGCAATGTTCATTCCAATGTGAGTATTGTCAATGGTCAACTTCCCAACTCAACTCAATAATCAAGCCAATTGATAGTATTATTATATATCATGTGGTAGTAATATTTATATATTGTAAATGGACGAATATATATTAAAAAAATAGAAATGTGCCAATATTGTTTCTTGTAGAACAGTAATACTAATGATAGTATTTTTATAGGTAGGCTTCAATGTTTACAAATACACTTCACGTCTGGGTGTATTGTATGGGCCAGGAAACTCTAAGGGACTTGATGACAAGAAATTTTAGTTTTTAGGAATAAGAAAATGTGTTTCTAATCAAGCCCTCAGTGGAGACACTGTCGTTGGACACACCGTGAATAAACGGAATCATAATTATGCATAGAATTTATTATAATTAAATATCAACTATAAGATACATATTTCCTGTAAAAACATTTTTATGAGATTACAATTCAAGTTTTCTAAAAATTTATACCCCTGGTGTTAATAAATAACAGTGGCACACTAAAAATAATTTTATTTGTATTCAAAAAGTCAGGTGAGAGAAAGGTATTGTAGCATTCCTTGCAACCTGGAATCATATTGATTTTAAATGCATATTCTCTTTTGTTATAATGACATTACTAAGTAACATTTAGTAGTTATGGATAGTACTTCATTACGTCAACATATCGGGGGAAATAAGACAATGTATACCAGAATTAAAGAGTTTGATTCCGCACATCTTCCGCTATCACTCGTTGTGGAATTCAACATACCTAAAATTAAATAACCAAAATGCTTTTGTAGTTTACATTTCTATTGGAAATAAATAACAAAGTTATTTTCTAATTAAAATAAATAACAAATGAGGAGGGGAAGGAACGGAGATTTATAACCCCACTAATCCGAATCATACTTAAAATATCATATAAGTCTAAAAACATAACATAATTTGTCATAAGATGCCTATATCAAATAACTTCAATGCACATTTAAATTCATATACCGAGTTTTGCTTAGTTCAATAAAGTCTTTTGTACCCAACAAAATTATTGACCCCCGCTATAATTTTTAGAATATGCTCGTATCTTGTTTATACATCATTATACAACAAACGTGCACATAACAAAAGCTTCTCTAAATAACAAAATAAACACCTTCTGTTATGTAACAATAGTAAACGAAATATCGCGATTTTTCGTTTCCTGTTTCCCTTATAACCCCCACTTCTGCTCTTCCCTAGAAATGTTGGCACATCTTATATTCATGGGGGAGTTAATGCTAGTTTACATACCGAATTATGTTTAGTTCTGTAACGTCTTTTGTTACCAACAAAATTGTGGACTATTAACACGTTTGATGAATTGGACCATTAACAGATTTGATGAAATACCAATAGGAAGCGAAATAACGCAATTGTTCGTTTCATTCGTTCCTTCGATACATGCCTATCACCCATCAGTACATATATGTAGTTACATATCTTTCATAAAAAGGAAACCCTTACTTTTTAGCTTTTAATAAGTTCCCGAGCGAACCTGGTATCTTAGCTAGCATATATATTGTTACGATTTATTAGCAAAACCAGTAATAAACGTTTTTAATAAGAGTTCTTTTGGATTGCAAAATTAATTACTCGCAAGTTTCACAGTTTTTATCACTGCACAATTTATTTCACAATGCAGAATACACTTGGTAATTATTCTTAATTACTACTCACAGTATACACTGATAGCGTCACTGTTCTTCAGATTACACAGTCCAACAATTCACTCACGGTCACTGAAATTCACAGCAAGACGTTTTCGATGCTCGATGCTGAAGTCATAGCTCTGCAGACGTTCAATCCATCGTGCCAGCTGACCTTCTGGGTTCTTGAACTGCAGCAGCCAACGTAGTGCGGATTGGTCTGTTCTTAAGATGAAGTGTTGACCATACAAGTATTTGTGGTAATGCTTGACGCACTCCAACACTGCCAGAAGCTCCTGTCCGGTAACACAATAGTTTCTTTCGGGCATGGAGAGTACCCAGCTGTAGTAGCCAATGACTCTTTCTGCCCCATCAACTACTTGAGAAAGCACTCCTCCTATTCCATAGCCACTGGCGTCCGTATCAATTATGAACTTCTGTCCAGCGATTGGATAGGCAAGGACTGGTGCTGTGCACAAGAGTTCCTTGAGCCTCTGGAACGCATCTTCCGCTGCCTCACTCCAGTGGTATGGTCGCGCCTTTTGGTGAGCTCGTGCAAGCTGGCAGCTACCTGAGCAAAGTTTGGCAAGAATCTCGTGTAGTATGTGCAAAGCCCCAGGAAGCTACGCAGCTCGTGAAGATTTCGTGGTCGAGGCCAGTCCTTTACTGCCCGTATTTTGTCCTCGTCAGTGGAGATGCCCTCTGCTGTTACCCGATGCCCCAAGTATTTGACCTCCTTCTGAAACAGAGCACATTTCTTTATGCTTAACTTCAGCCCAGCTGCTGTTATGCGACTAAATACTTCATCCAGGTTTTTAAGATGTTCCTCAAAAGTCTTCCCCATAACGATTATGTCATCTAAATACACCAAGCATGTATTCCAATTGAGACCCTTTAGCACACGTTCCATTAAACGCTCAAAAGTAGCTGGGGCGTTGCAGAGCCCAAATGGCATCACCTTGAACTGCCATAAACCATTGCTTGCGCTAAAGGTAGTTTTCTCTTTGTCCTTAGCGGCTATCTCTACTTGCCAGTAGCCGCTTTGCAAGTCCAAGGTAGAAAACCATTTCGTTCCAGCCAATATGTCTAAGGTGTCGTCAATTTTTGGGAGCGGATAGCTGTCTTTCTTGGTGACGTCATTGAGTTTTCTGTAGTCGACGCAGAATCTGGTACTGCCGTCTTTCTTCTTTACTAGAACTAATGGCGAGCTCCACGGACTCGAAGATGGTTCAATGACTCCATTCCGCTCCATTTCGTTAACAAGTTCTTTAACTTCATTCCGCTTCGCTAGGGGAACACTCCTGGGTGCTTGTTTTATAAGTCTCGCTTCACCGGTATTTATTTCATGTTTCACTACAGCTGTTCTACCTGGGCTTTTATTGCTTAGGGCGAAGACGGAGGCATGTGTCCTTAGCAACTCCTTTGCTTTGTTTCTTTCAGGTGATGTCAGTCCTTTCATCCATTTTTCCACTTCTTCTGCAAGTAATTCGCGTTCCTTGGCTGTCATTTTCGGGCATCCTGAATTTTTGGCACAGTTAATTATTGCTTCTGTTGGCTCACATTGGCCTATTTCAAAATTGTTGTTAATGATTTTCTCATTGTTGGATAGGTTAAGTAATCTCACCGGAACTCGTCCATCGTCGCAGGTTTTCACGAGGGCTTTAGCGGTTATAATGTCATCTTTAAGTTCTTTTGGTTCTACTACCCACAACCGGTTATCCTCACAGTCTTCTTCCCGCGCCCATACTAAGGTTTCCGACTGGGGTGGTAATTTCTGGCGTCCGACGCTAAATAGCCTCCTTACTGTGGTCTTGCTCTCATATCCAACATCCAAGGGTATCTCGACGTTGCGCCAGATCATAACTTGTTTACCCATGTGCAGATTGATACCGTGGGCTATCATGAAGTCTGCGCCGATGATCACTTCGTCCACTATGTCGGCGACAACAAATACATGATCGGCGCTAGTGTTGGCGATAGTCAGTCGAACCTTGGCTCTTCCATAGACGGTGGCTGATTCCCCAGTAGCAGTGCGCAGTCGAACGTCGTTTAATGGTTCCACTGATCCTTTTACCAAATCGGGCCTAATTATGGACTGCGACGCCCCTGTGTCTATGGGGAGGATCTGCTTCCTTCCGTTAATGAGTCCACGAGCTGTAAGGTTGCTATTTTGTTGTTGTATTATGGAAATGGAGATTGTGGGACCAGCGGTTCTAGGAGCTAGCTCTTGCCCCTCAGTGCTAGCTCGCTTTAGTTTAACGGTGTCTTGAGATTTGGGGTTATTCGTCCGTTTGTTCTCCCTTGGTGGCGAAACAGATCTTGTCCTTTTCTTCGGTGATTTACAGTTACGTTGAAAATGGCCGGCCTTGCCGCAGTTGAAGCACTTTAAGCGTGATCTGTTCCTTTGCTCCTCCATTATTCGATTGACTAGTTCTTCTATGTCACTCCTTGACATTTGGGCGTCATTTTGAATATCAGCCTCAAGACGTCGCACCTTGTAGACTTGTGGTTTTGAAATTACTTTAGCGGTCTCCTGGGCTAACGCATAAGAGATGGTTTCAGCAAAGGATGATTTTTGCATAGCACACACCGCAAATTTAACATCTGGTTCTCGTATACCACTAACAAGTGCTTCAATCTTGAACTGATCTAGGAACGGATGATTTTCACCTGGGTAAGTCAGCTGCACCAGACGTTCGATTTCCATGGCAAATTCGGTTTTTGTACTCTGCCCCGTAACTCCACCCTGTACAGTTCTCGCTTATGCTCACCGCCAAACTTGCGCTGTAAGGTCACCATAATGTCCTCATAATTATTCCTGAAAGCGGCCGGTAAACTCTCCAGGATTTCTGCAGCGGTTCCCATCAGTGCCAAAATCAATTCTACCTCTTTCTCTTCATTATTCCATCCGTTTCTACTGGCCACCATCTCAAATTGGAATTTAAAAACATTAAATGGTACATTACCGTCAAAAGTTGGGGTCTTTATCTTGCTGGAATGTTCTGAAATAAGCCTCACCGGACCCTCTCGAACTTGTAGATTATCCATTTGGAATTGTAGCTCACGTATTTCATCGTCTACCTTCTTTCCTAGATTGGACACTTTTTCTTCAACATTATTCAGTTTTTCATCAAACCCGCTTACTCTCTGCTCAATGGCTTCCACTCGTTTGCCCAATACTTCTGATATTTCGTGGAGTTTTTGGTTTGTTGTTCTAGAAGCTTCCTGAAGTTCCTCGAGTCTCTCACAATTAGCTCTAGAAGCTTCCTGGAATTCTTGTCTGACTTCCGCTAATATTTTCTCACTGTTACTTCGAGAAGCTTCCTGGAATTCTTGTCTGACTTCCGTTAAGATTTTCTCGCTGTTACTTTTAGAAGCTTCCTGGAATTCTTGTCTGACTTCCGCTAATATTTTCTCACTGTTGCTACGAGAAGCTTCTTCTAGTCTCTCGTAATTAGCTCTAGAAGCTTCTAAGAGTTTCTGGTTGTTATCTGTGATTTTTTCCATCATGGCGGCCAAAATTGAATTTAAATCTAAATTGCTGCTTGACATAGGAGTACTTACAGCAATGTCTTCTTTATCGGCAAACTCGTGTGTACTTATATCGATTCCTCGTCTTTGGAATTCATCTGCCAACCGCCTTTGTAATTCATCCTTATTTCCTGTTGTTGGCAGATCCAGTTTAGCCAGCTCCTTCTTCAGCTGTTCCACTTTTAGTTCTTCAAACGTCATTTTCGTTGATTTTAATTTTGCAATCCCACTTCTGACACCAGTTATTACGTTTTATTACCAAAACCAGTAATAAACGTTTTTAATAAGAGTTCTTTTGGATTGGAAAAGCTGCTGGATTGTTGCAATCTGCTAATCCTTCATTTTCGCAACAATATAAAACTTAAGTCCATGGGCTATACTAATATTCTCAGAGACGAACAGGAGTAGGGTTATAAGGAAGGCCTGAAATGAAAAATTGCAATATTTCGTTTCCTATTAGTTTTTTGGCAAAGATGTACTTAACAAAAGTTTTTTATTGGGTTGTTTAAAGTAGCTTTTGTTATATACATTGTTTTATACCGAAGTATAAATGAGATGTATGTTAAAAACTAAACCGGGATACAACAATATTAAAGGGTACAAAAGACTTTACCAAACTAAGCAAAACTCAGTATATAAATTAGCATTAATTCCACCAATGATTATAAGCTGTACCAAAATTTGTAAGGACAAAGAGGAGTAGTGGTTATAAAAGTAGCCAAAAATCGCTATATTTCGTTTTCTATTGGGATTTCGATAAACATGCTCATAAGAGATGTTTATTTTGTTAGTTATAGTAACCTTTGTTATATACACTTTTAATATATATATGCTAAAAATAATAGCGGGAGTCAACAATTTTATTCGTACTCATTTAAGTATTTTTAATATAGGCATACTACGAACAATGATGTATGTTTTTAGGCTTTTATTTACGCATTCCTATGGTTCAATATTTGAATGAATAAATGAATATTTTTATTGCTTTTAAAAATTTAACAATTTTATAGCAAGGGTTCAGCCCATGTTCATGATTACATTTTTCGTTTATCTTATCTTTATATAAACATAAACATAGAATTCATTTAAAAATAACAAAAAACAAAAACTATATACAATAATTACTATAGAAAAAAAACATAAAACATTAATATTTTAATAATTATATTGTTTGCATTTTTTTCCCCCTGACGTAAAGACTTTTAAGTATGAAAACATATATGTAGTTTATTTTATTCTTGTCCATAAGGTCAAACAAATATCCATGGATTGCTGTGGAATGTTGAGACTTTTCAGGAGGTGGTTTCTTCTCTCTGCTAAAACGGGGCATTTAAGGATGAAGTGCGTAACGGTGTCTTGGTTATATTCGCAAAGGGGGCATGGCTTTTCTGGATTGAATATGTAAATTGTCCTACTAACTATCAATCTTTGATTTTTTGTACCTAATAAACGGATTTGAGATATAACTTTGGTCTTAAAAAATGGCACATTTTGGTACAGGTACTCCTAGCCTCTGCCAAGAGAGCTAATTCTTCTAAAGTACTGGCGATATGTGCTGTTTAAAACTCTTTCAATATCTATCGAGAGTAAATGGTTCTCGAGAGCCTCTAAATAAGTCTTTCTTTTTCCATTAATATTTTCCACCCTTTCCAATTCCCCCAAGCTCCCTCCTATGCACCCAAGATACCCTTACAGTTCATTCACCCAATTAAATGGCATTGAATAATTGGCAGATAATTCCTTTAGGCGCATGTAACACAGTCTTAACAGGTCATCTGCCGACTTCTCTTGTAGAGCCTTCCACCAATTCAACATCCTCTTGAAAATTTTCAGTCGGGTGTGTGTACGGTTAAATTCTACTCTAATGTAAGCATTAGGAGTGTTTTTAGGAAGACACATAAGCCATTTAAAGAAGTTTAATTGAGCTTTCTCAATCACATCCGAATAAGGAGAATCCCATATTTCAGATACATACAAGAGTATACTTTCACTAAGTACATCAAACAGCATACATTTGGTTGCTCAGGTTTCAGCTTTGCTTTCATTAAGTATGCGTAAGATGGCAGTATTGGCAGAGCAACCTTTTGCCAAGAAGTGAGTACTGGCTTGACAGAATTTTCCTGAGGATGAGAAAGGTTCACCCAGATATGTAAATGAATTTGTAAGCTGGATTGGGTTATTATTATAATATTTGGGGGATTCAATATTTAGAACAACTGAAGTTGCTATAATTTAAACCAAATATTTTAGTGGAAGTTGAAAGTCGGTTCCTGGCAGACCGCCTTGGATCCTGCTGACTTTGGTCGGCCTTTGGCGGGAAGAGGTAGTTAAGGCTTAATAATGGAAAGTAATGGCGATGTTTGTTTTAAATTATAGCTAAACATTACGTGTTTAAACCAGTAGAAAGTATGTACTCATTAAACTTTACCTGATAAAGAGTTATAGCTTTATTATTTGCTATATTAGGGATGGTACGTTCTAGACCAGAAATATTTTTTTAAATATCATAAATTATTTAAACAAAGCAATGTTAAAGGGGATTGAAATTTCAGGAGGTGTACCCATTTACGTCTGTTAATTATTAACATTCATCTGCTAATATATGTATTATCTTATTTCCTCCGATATGTTGACGTAATTGAAATGACTCTGCACTATCTGTAACTATTAAACGTTATTTGGTAATGTCATTATAACAAAACAGCGTTTGGGCCAGGTTAGCCATGTGAGTTAAAGCGTTCACCTTAATCTCACATGGTAAATCTGGAGTGGGGAGTTCGATTCCCGCCTGGGCAGTAGGAATTTATTTGGTGACGGAATTCATTAAATAAAATCCTTAGTACCACCCTGGCTAGAAAAGTAACCTGTAGATCACCTGTCCCAATTAGCCTTAGTTGCAAAAATTGGACCTTGATAAATAATTATTTATTTTAATATGCGTTTAAACTCAATATGATTTGAGGCTGCACGGAGGGATACTATCTCTTTCCTTCACCTCGCTTTTTGAATATAAATTAAAAAACAATATTATTTGAAATTGCAGAGAGGTCTACAATCTCTTTCCCCCATCTCGGTTTATGAGTATAAATTAAATTATATATAGGATTCCACTGCTATTTATTTACACCAGGCATATAAACTACTAGAAAATTCGATTTTTTTAATGTTTTGAATAAATAATGTAAGAGAAGCAATGATGAATACACTCAATTGGGAGCGTCGGGGGGCTAACACAGGTAATTGTATTAACGTATTTCCTGTGAATGTTTGGAATTGATCTCTACTCATATTGACTATTCTGTGTATAATTTTACGTATATAACTATGCTCATAATGTATATTCGGATTGGGTTTTGACAGGAAATATGTAGGGAATATACATTATAGATGATGTAATTATAATAAATGCTATCTTTGTGATTTGAATTATTCTTGGTGTGCCAAACTGTGGCGAGGGATTGATTATCAACTTATTTTCTTCTGTTCTTCAAAACTAATATTTCGGCGCTTAAGACCCCCTTCCTCCCCTGTACGGGAAAACAATACGCCCAAATGGGCTGTGCAGTTGTACACATTGCAGCCTTGCATAAAAATACCATCATCATTCAGCCTCAAATGATTTCCCGAGCAAAGCCGGGTATCTTAGCAAGTATATATATATATATATATATATATATATATTTATATATAGATTACTCCATGACATAATGTCCTAAATGTTGCTTCGGCATCTATAAATGCTCCCACTGTATATTCTTTAAAACTGCTGAAAGGTTAATCCTTGCAGTTGAAATGTGTAAACTCGAGCCGTTTTGTAACCATTTTTTTAAACTGTGATCTGAAATCACACTGAAGAGAAATGCAGGCATTTGATGTGGGTGACGTTGAGCTCCACGTAGACGGAGGGGGCACTCAGGCTCACGTTGTAACCTTATTAGCGCTCCATCTAAAGTTAGCTGTAAGGTTAGGGCGCTCTAAGTAGATTAGACTGGGTGTTGAGGAGGTGTGAAGAGAGCCACCAGGTGCTCCTGTTATGTTTGCCCTCAGTAGCCACTAAACCACTATTGTCAATGGGAGAACTGAATGGTGTGCCCTCTCATCGCTACTTGCTCCCAATGAATGGGCGACAAATCCTCTTCCGACAATACTCCAACTACCTACTTACTTCCTCTTCAGGGATCGTTCTTCTTCGTATTTAGAACACTCCTTCCGCCCCTGTCACGCCTGTTTTACCTTTCACCGCCTGTTATTTCCTCATTTGTATAAGCAAACTTTTTACATATTTCATGAATTCGCTTTGTTACTAAGTAATAGAAAACACTATTATTATCTCAGGAATATAACTACTTATCAACATACTGATTCTAACAATAAATTTTCATTATTAATACCAACATTGCTTTACTTGTTCTTTTAAACAAAAAAAAGAAAATTAGATAGGGGTATATTAATTTTCATTTTTGTGAAAAATCCGTTAAATGTACTATAAATAATAATCGTTTAAAAAGTCTGTCAAGCAGGGACTGCGTAAACTAAGCAGATTTCCCTCCCGAAGTTTAATAATAGATAAATCTACACACCGGTAACACAACACCACCTTGAATATTAAGTGAATAAATTCAAACGGTAATAAGAGATCTTTCCCCTCCAGGGGAGCGTCTGAATTGTAAACAAACAGGTCTGCCAACCCGACTCTCACCCGAAAGAAAAACAATTACTTACAATAACTTATTAATTTCATTGAAAACTATTTACTATATCTAGTACTGTAATTTATAATGAATCAGAATAATTTTTATCTCAATCAATCAAATTTAACTAGTCAAAAAACTTAAGACGGGGGGGGGGGGGTCACCAGAACATATTTGCATGTATGTTGAATAATAAAGGTATCTTGAAAACAATATTTGGTATTTAAGTTTCGAATAATGTGGTTTATTACATAACCAAGTATTGTTAGTTTAACGTGAGTAGAAATAGGGGTTTGCCGAAGTATGAAAACTATAAAATACAAATACCTCATTTAATATTCATGATACAGAAAATATGTATAGAACAATATTTAGATCATCTAATTTTCAATAAGATTGGGTCTACACAATTTTTCGATCCGACTTATAGTAAAAGAGATATTTCGAATTTTCAAAATTTCCTCCTCTAAACCTCCCCTTCCACAGGTCCGATTTCAGACATTAACGAACTTAATCTTCCTTTTTACATAAAACGATTAAATATGGAGTTTGGTAGCGATCAAACTAAGATTGCGACCGCTAGAGCGTTAACAGGCAAATATATATATATATATATATATATATATATATATATATATATATATATATACAAATTTTGAACGGACCTCATTTTCGTCATCTCCTGGGCAGAATCGATGAACATTTTAGGAAATTTTTCAAAACTCCCTTACGACCTGAATAGCTGATTTCCCTGAAGGGAAATCTGTAAAAATCATTATTGAGAGAGAAACACATGGTGGAAACCGCGCCAGAGAGGTGAGCTGGGTAAAGAGTGAAGGGTGGAGTATATCTGAGCGGTGCATAAAGTACATGATGATTGGGGGTTTACTTAGCTTTAATAACAAAAAAATACAAAGGTCTCTGTTAATTTTCCAAATATGTATAGAACAAATATTTTAGAGTATTACATTTGCAACAAGGTTGGTTATGGAGCATTTTTCAATGGTGCTGACATTTAGAGTTGAGCGTATTCGAATAAATAAATGAATAAAAGATTACAGATTATAGACGTTATAAGAAATTTCCTATTATTCGCTATTTGGTAACCCGACATATTTCAGAAGTAATCTTTTTTTTTTTACTGCATTTTTCAAAGAAAAGGAATTATTGTAATCACATAAATGGTCAGCTTTCAGATTTCAACGTATTTATATTCTGAATCTCCCTGAAGCAATGTTGACTATTTTTGGCGTGACGTCTGTACTTATGTTGCACAACTCAAGAATGGCTAGTCTTAGAATGTTGAAATTTTATATTTCAGATTGTTTTAAAGTCTTATTCTGCACCTAAGTTGACTAAATATGAGCGGATGCTTAGAGAAGGGCAAAAATAGAAAAAATAAAATTACTCCGCAAGTATTAGAGTTACAATCAATTGTAAAGGACCTTATTAAATTATCGAAGATTCTATGGTAATTTTGATCCGAAGCGTTGGAACGGACATATTGTGTATGACGTACTAATGAAACACAACGAAACGTTTTGCTTATTTAATTTAATTGGAGTCCAGGTTCAAGTCATATTCTTCTACTCTTTTTTTCGCTAACTAGATATTTGCAGTTTTTGTTTTCAGCCCTGAGTGAATCTCCAATGGAATATTTCAATTATCTCCGTTATTATGTTACGTATTACGCAAAATCGTGTATAAAAATTCTATTTTCTATAAATGTTTTTCTGCGAAGTTTTACTCTTTCTCGAATATTAACGGATATATTTGTCAACGGAAGGGTAAGAAGCCCCAACCATCTCAACTCTTAACTAATCTTTATTAATTGCAGGGTACCTTTGGGGCAAACAGCCCCATTTTCAGTGCTCTAGAGTTGTGGTTTTTTATTTTACGTCCACTTTATGCTACTAGGCTAATCGGGACGGGTTATCTAAAGGTTACCATCGTTTTCTAGCCAGGGTGGGCACAAGGAGTTTATTTAATGAGTCCGTCATTAAATAAATTTCCACTGTCCAGGGCGGGATTCGAACCCGCCACTCTAGGTCTGCCATGCAACATTAGGACCAACGCCCTGACTCGCACGGCCAACCCGAGCCCCATCTCTAGAGTTGGTCCCTCCCTATTCAGTCGGGATCTCCGACAAGAAGTGTGAAGGTGGTTTGAACGTTTTATACTTTCGTTGATGATGGACCTCAACCAGCCTGCCGAAATCTCGAGTGATACATTTGTGTTTTTTAACTATCAATCTTCAGTAAAACTACACTATTATTTATTCTAGGCAAGCTGGGAGGTAGAGGAACGAATTAATCTGGATGTATACAGTAGGCCTGTTTTCCTCTACAATACGTTTTATTTTTGTCAGAGTGCACTTTCAGAGCAACAGCTCCGTCTTCATTGCGTTTTTTGAAGAGCGCTAGAGAGAACTGGCTTGTACGACGGAGTGCCTGAAGAAAGCAGGCCTACAGTGTACATCAAGATTACTCCACTATAAATCACAAGTTAATAATAAGTCAATGCATCATGAAACGTATTCGTCCAAGCTTATATACCATAATATTGTTGCGATAATTAAATACATAAAAAATTAAACAGAGATAGTCATAGACAGTATTTGGGAAGTACGAAGGAGATGAAAGGAGCCAACCGATATAGGACTATTGGCGCCTGAAGTGTCTACCAGTGCCGCGACAGTTCTAGGCAACGTGTCTAGTCCCTTCTGGGCATTCTGTTTGATGTTTGGTTGACAAGCGATATAAGGGACCCTTCCCGACTCGAGTTAGTTTGATCTCAGCTGTCTTCAAGTGATCATCAGTGCAACAGTGCGACTTAGTTGCACTCTGGTGAAGCGTTTTATGTGAAGAACAGTGTTGTGCCGTGACTCTGTAAAGAACAATATAGTGCCGTGTTTAAGACAGTGCACCGCGTTAACTTCGCGAAGTAAAGGACACTGTAGTACCGTTTTTTTTTGTGAACTTCAGTGAGTAAATTATTGGACTGTGTAATAACCAGAACAGTGAAGCAATCAGCACTTTCTGTGATTAGTAGCTAAGAATAATGTGTGAATAGTGTGTAGTGTGTTGTTAAATAAATTGTGCAGTGATAAAAACTCTGAAGCTTGTGTGTGTTTAATTTTGCAATCCAAAAGAACTCTAATAAACAACGTATATTACTGATTTTGTAATAAACGTAACAATATTGTTTGGAACGGGTCTTTATTGCGTGAAATATTTGGAAATACGTTGTGTGTGATGATATAAATTAAGAGGTTACGTTCTTGACACAGAACTGTTTATTTTATGTATACTTATCTGTTAAATTCAACAAGAAGATCATATTCGTAAATGGGTGAAATTCAACAGGAATGGGAGGCGGGGGGGGGGTCAAAATTCAAATTTCATATTTCTGATATTATGATTTCTGATAAAAATCTTACATAATCAGTCTTCTTAAACTATTGATGTTCTACAATTATGGTTCTGTACATTTTTTCGTAACTTAAATGTTAATCGCATTATTCGTACTTTTTTCTTTTCAGTAAACGACCATTTCTACTCTTAGGATGTTATTTGGAAATAGGGAACATATGGTGAAGTGAGATCAGCTCTACGCATCATCTGGAGTATCATCGAGCGCATGGGAAATTTGCCTAGTTTACACAGCCCCTGCGAAACAGGCTTTAATTTCCACAATTCGTAAGAAGGTCTACAATATGGTACTCTCTTGTATAAGAGGTAGAGGGCTAACAACGAGCCTCCGGTAAAGCTCTAATTGGGCTGTTTATGTAACACGAAGATTCCTGCGGATGAAAGAAGTTCTTCGATGAAATATGAATTGTAGTAGATAAGAGATGACGTGTGGTTTGACGTAAGGATGCAGAGATAAGATCTACCAGTGACAGTTTGGGCAGATGGTTTCAGCAACCCTCCGCTCTCTGCTCCTACACACCTAGACTAATAGTGGTAACTCTATAATGCCTTTACACCTAGAATGCTACTCAGGTTCCCCATTCACCCAGTGACAATTTCATTCATTGCTGTTATTTAACGCTGAGTTCGTACTTATATTATATTCCACTTAGTTGTGCTTAGTATAGAAAATAAACCGACTCATTTCCTGACGAAATTAGTCGTTTAATAACCGTGGCATATATCCCTAATGTAAATCATGATATATATTAAGTGTACTAATTGGTAACCCTTGAGTAGTGAGTCCGATTCTCCCGTGGATAAAAGAAATTTATTTGAGAAGAACACACTAAATAAAATCGTAGAAAAGGTCTTACCTATCCCATCATGATAATTATAGCCATTCTATGAACTTTCTCATGCATCAATATCATGCATGCAATATCATGATAAATATACTTTTTGTTTAAACTATGTAAGTTCTGGTTCTAACGCATCTTTGAATGAGGTAGATAATTCTATACAGTAACATGTTTTGAGGATAACCTTTAATGAAGGACATGAGACGATGAAAGCAATTTTAAATAAATGTTTGAACGAAACATAATCTTATTTCTGTAAATTAAAGGATAAATGAAAAGAAGGAGCTTTCTTTAATTGCAGAAAAATGGTGTAATTAATTAATCCCATACTTGGCGATCATCAACTAGCTTCATTGACCTAGTATACCCGGGCAGATATTCATTAGCTACTGTGTGGGAGCTTCCAAGTGTTTATTAGAAAGGTCTATTAAAATATCGCTGAAGATGCCAATTACACCATGACTCTCTTATATTCACTGGACAAGGTGGGTCTTCTTCCTGGATCTCAACTGGGCACTGATGTCTCAGCCACGGAGTCTTATAGTGGTCCTAGTAGGATTAGAGATAATCGAAAACACCCTGAATGAAATCCAATTTGGAGTTAATCCAAACCACATTGTTAACTCTTTTAATAGATATTCTCGTCAACCCCTTGCAGACTGTTCACAGATTAACAAATATTTGCTGGAAAAATATTTAGTTTTCCCAGTGGCACTATGGAAAATAATTTCAATGAAAACGATTTTAATAACGTTTTATTACTGCTATACCCGTAATTACATATCACCTCTGACGCTCCATTTTAGTTCTCTCATATATTTTTGGATTTATCACATATTACACTGATAACAGTTACTAAGACAAAAATATGGACATAGTTCTTGTGTATCTCTGCTGTAGACGTTACTTTCCACGTGGCGTTTATTCCCCCAATTCTGGGGGTTACATTGAAGTTAAAATCCAACCTAAAAATAAGCCCCCCTAAAAATAAAGAGAGTAGTACCCCTCGACCAAAGGCAGCTGTGAAATGGTTCATAAAAAACAGTCCGCCGCCATCCTGTTCACACTTCCCCGGCTCTCTAAGTGGGGATACGCGGGAAAAAATGATAGACTCAACCCCTCCCCCCATTCCACCCTGTCAAATTGTACTGAATTACCGCCGGCAATTTTCTCTCTTGGGCTTTCAGGGCGCGCGTGTATTTATGTCGGAGCAGCACCGATAAAAGTGTGGCCGAGAAAATACTTCTATTAGCCTCCACCCTTTCTGAGTGGGCTGCACAAAGTGGATAAATTCAGTGGAAAAATCTCTTCCCCGCTTCTTTTCCAGCCCTACTGGCTAGTGGTGAGGTCCTGCTCAAAAGGTGGATTTTACTTTTTTTCTCCTTTTTACACTAATGACCAATTACATTGAGAGAATAACGTTCAACTTCCTACAGCGTTTAGCTTTTCCCCCTTTACCACTTTTCCCTTTACATTGTAAAAATTGTATTTAACTTACTTTTGAAATGAAAGACTTCCTAAAGAGATGGCATATTTTATATTTTTAAACGAACTAAAAGTCTTGCGTCGAATATGTTTTCAAAACGCATTTTTAATGTTTCCTACGCAACAATTCTGGCTCTAATACCAGTAAAAACATTCTTCCCTTCTAGCATATTTCTGGAGTTTTTAACTTGAACATTTTGTTTCTTTTGTAGGTGCAGAATAAATTCCAATGAACTCAATTAGAATAAATAAACTTGTATTACATTGCTACCAAAGGAATTGAGGAATTGTTAATTGAGGTTTTATAAAAATAAAGCACAAACATATGGTTTATTTAAATAAAACATATGTCATAGAAAATGAATGAAATTATCTTCTTAAATCCTGGTCGGGTCAGTTAATAAGTAAAATTCTTCTTCTCCTTTAAGTCAAAGAAGCTTATGATGAGGCTGGATGAGGAAGGAACTTATGGTAGGTAAGTGGATTAATAGTCGGATAAAAATCACCACAGATTCTAATTTTATCGGTAGGTTTTATAACAACTACTGTAGAGGGAGCTCAAGAAATAGCTGTGAGGTCGATGGGATCCAAGATCTTCTATATCATTCTACTCATATTTTCTTCAACGGCTGGACTGAGCTACGTTCGAAACTCTATCAGGGTCCAGAGTAGTTAATACCTTACTAATGCGAAGCGCAGAAGCTAGGAACTCTTAACAGCCTCCTCGGTGTAATTGTTGTGCGAATATTAGAAGGTCCCTCTGGTTTACCTCAAACTATATTTACTCAAGAAACCAGTGGCAGTGAGAAGTCAAATGCTAGGATCCAGCTCTGGCTAAAATATGGAAATCGTTACCCTCCGTGACATTGACATAAACTTGAGTAACCATAAACTTGAGCTTTTAACAACAGTCTTACTCAATGTCTTAATCAGCATTCCTGTGTATAAAATTAAATGTTCTTGAAGCCTTGGTACTCTACTTACTAATGGTTAAGATCAGTTGGTCGCGAAGTTGCTCGTCAAGCAATGCCGTGAAATGACAAATTGCCAATGATATCCCGGAAGGCCTCTCCAGACAAACTTATTGGCTCTCCTTCCTGCCTGCAACAACTCCATGCAACACGTTCGCTCAGTATACTGTGGCGAGTTTGACAGTGAGACGATAGAACCTCAAAGCGGGGCATGTCTATGAAATGATCAATAAGGAACAAGAATGTTTTGGCCCCAATTCTAGAACGTAAAAGATGTTAACTTACCTCATCAGATTTAATGTTGTATAAAATAAGGTCATTTTTTAACCGTCGAGAGCATTCATCCACATCAGGATTAAAATTTTCAAATTGAAATTCATATTTGGAGATGCATTTTCGTCTTCACGTGTATGGGATTTGTGTATTGGCATGCCCATAGGGCCACGTATAATAAGTTTCATTTAACTCTGAGAATAAAATGACCTGTATTGCATTGTTTGCTGCAGTCGAAACTCAACTGGCAAATGAGATTTTTATGAATATAACAAATATATGGCAAACATAAATAAAGCATTGGATATAGAAAAGAATTTGATGATACCATAGTAGACTATTCTCCTGTTTCTCAAATATGGGCACTTGTAAGTTTTCAAAAGCTGAGAGTCCCTTCTAGATCATGGAACCATGTGTGTTGGTATCACTGTTTTTGTTATCACAGTAGATATTGGGACACCGTCTTTTTACGTGGCTAACGCACCTCAGTCTTACTCTTTTTCTACTACGTACAGTCCCATGACTTTCATGAAGCGGTAAATACATTAACAAAAGTTAAGGAATTATGAGGGGATTCACAAACTATTAAGACAGGCTCTGCTGTCATCTGAGCTTGCCTCTCATGCAAAGATATATCTGTGTACCCATGTGAAATATATGTACTTCATGACTATTCTGTTGGTTCAGTTCGCCCACGTTCTGATTTTAAAAATTGCCAATAATTCATGATTATACACACGAAGTAGTTGTATGAGTAATAATTTCTTATACAAGTTAAATTTCAAGACTATTTTGTATAGGCGTATTGAAGGAGACATAGTATTTAAAAGTGAGATGGCACAATCTATGATTCATTCCAGCAAGGGAAAAAAACTATTTTGTTACCATAGATTCTGAATAACGAACTTTTTCCATTCTAATAGTGACCTATGGGTACTTTCTGTTGATGTCATTTAACAATAGTTGTGGTGATTCCGATGAATGTGTTTGATTTTATTTGCCTCTTATAAGAAATAGGCATTCTTTAATAAGAATGGGCTATACACTACTATGTACTATATGTGTCAGAGTAATTGGTCTAAAAGACTTCGCCTTAGAAGTGTATAGTGGTCCCTAACTGCCTGGTTATTTAAAAATAACCCGAGCAATTTTCATTTATGGGGAATATACCCCATTGCCTATATGCTACTACTGATTTTTATTGTACTATATAGTATTTATTTCCAAGGTCTTCTGAAGGACTGGGTGAACGTTAGTGCCGGTATTAGTTATCCAGGGGAATTGAAAAGCCTAGCAGGGGTGAGCAACGTTTTTAATCAATGGGCCAATTTAAATTTTAAAATTTTTTGGCGGGCCACACAGAAAATAATATATTTAAAAATAATATTAATATATATATATATATATATATATATATATATATATTATAACAATATATTCAGTAGAGAAAGTCGATGAAAATAAATAAAATTTTAGAAATGCTTGGTATAAGCATGTTTAAAGGGCCGCGTGTTGCTCATCCCTGGCCTAGAGCAAGTCCATTCTAGCAACCTCTAAGGTTCATACTTATTGGCCAGCCTCTAAGCTTCACTCCTCTACATCTCTCATTGTGGGAAGCGATAATCTATTAAATATTGCATGGAATGCAGAATCTCCAATTAATTGTCACCATCCCTTTGTAACCAAAAAGACAATTCCACCTTTTTTGTGTACTTAAAGTTTCTTTTACAATGATTGCAGTCTTTGAAATGCTGCGTATCCTCAATAATCCCATTTCACAGGAGCTCCTCCGGTTTCTTATTCTTTCCCAGGTGTTGCCTGAACTATCAGATCAAAAAGATGTACTCGTATTAAGAGAAGGGAAGCTAACAGAACTTAATGAGGGAGGCATCGGGAAAAGGAAAAAGCAATTCGAACAGCTGCTGACTAGTAATAGCCCTAGGGAGTATCATAAGGCGTGTTACTGTATAATATATTTACTGATTTAAAAACCAGCCAGCATATTATTGTAAAAAATATTAAAAAAAACTGGTTGAAACTCCGTTTTAGCAGATTTCCCTTAAGGGAAATCAGCTATTGAGGTTGTACTCATGACGGAATTTTCGATTTTTTTCTTCAAATGTCCATCGATCCTATCTAGGAGATGACGAAAATGAGGTCCGTTCAAAATTGTATATATATATATATATATATATATATATATATATATATATATATATATATATATTTGTCTGTTACCGCTCTAGCGGTCGCAATTTTTGTGTATTCCTTACCAATCTCGATATTTAGTCGTTTTATGTAAAAAGAAAGATCAAGTGCGTTAACGGCTGAAATCGGACAAGGGGGAGGGGGGGTTTAGAGGGGGAGAATTTTGAAAATTCGAAATATCTCCGATACTATAAGTCCGATCGAAAAAGTGTATAGAATCAATATTATTGAAAATTAAATACACTAAAAATGATGTCATATACATTTATTCTCTATCTTGAATATTAACCGAGATATTTATATTTTTCAGTTTTCAGCCTTCAGTAAACCCCCACTTCTACTAGTGTTGCATAAATAATGTTCTGTTATATAGTAAAAGATATTTATTGAAGCCTAAATACCAAATATTGTTTTCATTGAACTTTTACTTTGTGAGATATATGCAAAAACTTTCTGTTGACCCCCCCCCCTTCTTTTGTTTTTGGATTACTAATATTTGAGTGATTGAGATAAAACTGATTCTGAATCATTACAAATTACACCACTAGCTTTAGTAAATTGTTTTCAATAAAATTAATATGTTATATTCAAATATATTCCATTAATTGTTTGTCTTTCCTGTCTATCTATGCAGCACTACGAGGGTTGGCATGCCTGCTTGTTTACAATTCAGCCTTGTATTGTACATTTACTGAGCATTCACGGTAGTGTTTACCTGTATGTATATTTCTCTATTGTAAACCTTCACGTGGGAAATCTGCTTAGTTTACGCAGCCCCTGCGTGACGGACATTTTTCTAAAGAATAGAAAAAAAAGCGTTTTCCCTAAAAGTAGTAGAAACTCGCTAAAATTACACTTATATATCTATTATACAGAAAAATAAAATATACTGAACAAACCTTAACAGATTCTACTTTCATAGGTACTCCACAAGTTCCGTTGGGCAGCCATATTGTGCGGGTGCGTGGTTGAGTGCTCCGTGGAAATTTAAAAAAGATTCAGTGTTCAAGATATATTTTCAAGTTAAAAATCATCCTAGAAGACTAAGTTTGGACTGGTGTAGAAAACGTAAGTGTTACTACAAAAAGTTAAGCTGATTTGAATAACATAGTTACATTAACAAAGTAATTGTGGATGATGACAGCATAACCCAGATAACCTTCCACAAGTCTTTGGCCATTCTATAACAGATCGTTCAAACAAAGACCGAATCGTATCCGGTCCAATATGGTGGAAGAATTACATTTATTTAAAGACGTCCTTTCATTATTACATGAATTAAAAGAAATTAGGTATATGAAGGGAGGAATGAAGGCGAAAATAAGTAATACATTAGAAACAATAGAAGAAACATTGTTAAAACTTGAAAACAAGACAACAATCGACGAGGATACAGCAAGTATTAAGAAACCAAACCTTGTTCTTAAAACTTACTCAGAAGCTGTGAACAGCAAGATAGAAAATGGTCAACGACTTCGTACTTACAAAATTATAGTGAAAAGTAAATCCCCATGTTCTATTAATGCAACTAAGGAAGAATTTAAAAAAAACATTAAAACCAAAAAATGTAAAAATAGGTATCACGAAGGTTATATCTACTAAACAATCAAATTTAATTGTTATAACTGAAAAGAATAATGATAAGGAGAAAGTAATACATGAAATAAACAAATCTCCACACCTAAAAGCTGAGGAAGTCAAAAAGAAAAATCCTCGGCTAATAATAAAGAATATAGAAAACGAGATCACCAAAGATAACACATAGTTGATCAAAATTTAAATTTACCGTTGAAAAAGGAAAATATTAAACCACATATAATTATTTTAAGTAATGAAAAATATCAAACTAGACATGCAGTAATATAAGTGGATGCCGCATCCCGTCATCTCTTATTGCAACATCGGATCAAGATAGGATACCAAGTTGTCCAAATTGAAGACTACATGCGAATCCTGAGATGTGGGAAGTGCCTCAAGTTTCACCACAAGAAGATAAGCTGTGAAGGAAGGAAGACCAGCTCCAGATGCTCAGAAGAACAAGAAGATGAGGTATGTGAGGCTAATATATTAGTGTTTTAATTGCTCAAATCATAATCCATTTTCTAATAAAGTCATATTTGCTACAGACCATCCTGTATTTGATAAACAATGCACATATTATTTAACAGAAAAAAAAAACTTATCGCAAATACTCAATACTAAATTGCCAACTTCAAATGAATAATATTGTTATTATCTGTTGATTCTATCCCAATGATTAAAGTATTACAATTAAATGCACATCACTCCCGAGCTTGTACATTAAATTAAGAAAAACTTCAGGCTGAGGAAAGGTTTGACATATTTCTTCTTCAAGAACGAAGAAAACGAGAAAATTGAAAGTTCAAATGTTATAGGCTATAAATCTAAAGGAAAGGTGTACCAATCATATGGAGGAACGCCTAGAGGTACCATGGTAACCTTTAACTCTAAAATGAATGTAATTTTGTTGGAACAATATCCGGGTACAGATGTTTGTGTTGTCGAAATCACATACAACTATAAATTTATAGCAATAAGTGGATACTTCGATTGTACTAGAGATATAAATAATGATTTAAATAAAATATATTTAATACTCTCGTCATACAGAAAATGTCACATAATTATGGGTATCGATTCGAACGCTCGTACAAAATTCTGGTTCGACTCGCAATCCAACCCTCGTGGGAACGAATTGGAGTTATTTATTATTATTACAATGACCTACAAGTTATTAACAAAAAATCATACTTGACTACATTTACTTTACTTAATTACTTGAGAGCACTAGGGGGAAAAGTAATATAGATTTAACTATAACAAATGCACGATTTTTTAGTAGTAGGTATTATCAGCTGGCACATTTCTAATAACATTAATCTCTCCGATCACCATAGCATTATCTTTAATATTCAAATTAATCAACCTCCTCTACAAAAATCAAAAACTTTTTCTAGATTTAATTATATAGTCAAAAATGCTGATTGGGACAAATTTAAGGATAGTTTATGTAAACAGTTAAATAAAAGATTTTTAAATAACTCTTTTGATCTTGGTAAGCTTAATAATCTTGAAAAAACGATAACCAGAAACCTCTCAAGATTTACGCCTGAGGAAATAGTAAATAACTTCACCTTAATCTCTGATTAAATCATGCAATATGAGTTTTAAAAAATGTGGCCAAAACAGAGAATGCTTAAATAGATCGGTTCCATGGTGGAATAACGAGCTGACCGAACTAAGAAAAGAAAGCAACAAACTTAGAAAGGCATATCAAAAAACAAAATCAGATTCCCAAGACAGAGAACTAGCTCGCAACCGATTCGTTAGTGTACGGCATAAATATCAGAGACTTCTTAAAACAAGTAAATTTAACGCATGGAAGGAATATTGCAGTAGCCTAGACAGAAGCTCTGCTTGGGCAGGGCCTTATAAATATTCCTCAGGAAAAATTAAATCTAATACCATGAAAACAATTAAAATAAGTGATCAAGGCTATACAACAACTCATATTTATTTTTAGCTATACAACAAATTATGCTCAAACTCTGGAACACTTACTTCACTCCCTTACTAGTGAGAATAACATTAATACTGACACTATCGTGCAAAAACTCATAATACACGAAACTCAAATTTTACCAAACACCAAAGATGACAGAGAATTCGAAATATCAGAAATTATGGAAATTGTGAAACATTTGGACTCTAAGAAAACACCAGAATGGGACAATTTAAATGCTGAAATAATAAAACAGACAGCAGAGTACTTCCCTAACTTATTTTCAACAATATATCAAATCGTATTTTCAACAAGCCAAATACCTAAACCTTGGAAAAAGGCAATTCTCATGCCTATTCAAAAACCAGACAGTTTCAAGTGTAGGCCTATCAGCATTTTGGCAATGATGTCTAAAGTTCTGGATAAGGTTATAAATTCAAGACTAGTAGACTATTTCAATGTCTATAAAAATAATACATGACTGCCAGTATGGATTTACACCACAGAGGTCAACAACAGATGCAATAGTAGAAGTATCAAATATAATCCATGTAGCTTTAAATGGGAAATCTAATGTCATAATGGTTAGTATGGATATCAAAGGGGCGTTTGATAATGCATGGTGACCAGCTATCTTAAATCATATAACTGTCCAAAAAATTTATATAAAACTATCTTAAATTTCTTTACAGAAAGATCTTTGACAATACAGAGTAAACATTATACTTATACCAAACCAATTACTATAGGTACTCCTCAGGGGTCGAGTTTATCACCAACCCTGTGGATATTTTAATCAACACTATTTTTGACGTACCGTTGCCTCCTGCGACACACATAATTGCTTATGCTGATGATATAGTACTATTAATTGAAAATAAATGTTTTAAATTTCTTGAATATACTGCTAACAGTTTACTTAGCATACTTTCCAATTGGACAAAACAGAACAAACTTGAATTTAACACTGAAAAATCGAAATACTAACTAAATATTTTACTTGACGACTTATCACTAGAACAGACTGGCATAATCAAATACTTAAGCATTCTCATAGACCGAAAACAAAATTGGAATAGACACACTGACTATATATACACTTAAGTCTCAAAACTCATTAACGATCGCTACAAGAACAACCTGGGGTATGAAATCAGAATGCCTCAAAACTATTTATGAAGGAGCAATTGTTCCTAATATGTTTACGGTATTTCAGTATGGCATTAAGCTCTACGGAGAAAAAGGAACCTGAAGAAATTTCATAGACTACGACTCATAGGCATTAAAACTACGAAAGGTTATAGAACTATTTCTTACGAGACTAGTGGTGTTTTAGCAGCTATAATACCAGCAGAATATAAAGCAGAAGAGCTGGTGACATAAAAAAACAACGAACTAACTACAAAGACATAATGAATATTAAAATAGATAAATACATTGAAGGCTCACAATCGCTACACCCGGCACTATTTGCGAAAGTAACATCACATTTGGACGAGCCTTGGACTGAAAACATTATGACATCCCACTTATTTACTGACGGAAGCAAAACTGACAATAATACACCTGGAGCAGCATTAATTGTTGAGACTACAAAAGGAAATATTCTAACATACAAATACCGACTTGATGCTGGATATTCCAATAATAAAGCAGAGAAATACGCTGTTTTAAAAGCTACCAAAAATATTATAAAATCGTCATATAACCTACACAAATATCTGACCATTCACACAGACAACACGACTCTCATTTACTCAATACGCAACCCTACTATACACGACCCGCTCAATGAAAACATTCGAACATATTCTAGAAATTATACTCTTAAACCTACATATACACATAGACTGGGTAAAAGCCCACTCAGGAAATATTGGAAACGAACAAGCCGAAACGTTAGCAAAGGAAGCAGCCCAGGATACAAAAATAAACCCAGAATTCGCCCTCGTACCACTCTCATACATTAAAAAAGACTTACGTACCGACACAATACATAAGTGGAACAGAGAATGGACGACATGTTACAAATCTTACAGCTTACATCAATACATACCAAACATAACTCACAACAACTACAACACAATTAAGAGTCGCCATCACAAATTCACACAATTTCTAACGGAACATGGACCGACAGGACATTATTTAACCAGATTTAAAATTCAAGACAAATGTACTTGCGACTTACAGACAACACAAAAGTTTTTACATATACTTTATGACTGCACAACATTTAATCAAAATAGATCAAATTTAATAATGAACATAATTTTAAAAGGAGGCAATTGGCCAGAACCACCACATATATTTAACAAATATAATAAAGAACTTATAAAGTTTATCAAAAGTGTAGATATGGATGTAGCAAAAATACATTACAATGTATAGTTGATTGTGAGGAACGGGAATCATAGTTCAATATATTTACCTTACAGAGAGTCACAAATTAAACATCGTTGAGTTTAATTTTATTGATATGTTTTTGTTCTTATTGTATTTATTTATTTATTTACTTTTTCATTTCATTTATTAATTTTGTTTGTAATAACCATACTTATTTTAATATTGTATTTTATTTTATTCTCGAATATAATATTTGAGTAGATAGTTGATAAACAAATATATATTGTAAAATAATGATGTATTTAAACATAATAATATGTAATATGCCATGTGGCAATGGAACATGTATTCAAATAAATAACTCCTCACAGGGTTACTATGAGGAGAAAAATAAGCCCGTCACGCAGTGGCTGTGTAAACTAAGCAGATTTCCCACGTGATGTTTTACAATAGAGAAATTTCACGAGAGCCAAACAGTTAAGGAAACGGCCGAACTAGCTTTTGGCGGGAAATATCTCGGTTAATATTCAAGATAGAGAATAAATGTATATAACAATATTCGTAGTAAATTTAATTTGCAATGAGATTGATTCTGTACAATCTTTCGATCCGACGTATAGTAACGGAGATATTTCGAATTTTCAAAAATCCTCCCCTCTAAACCTCCTCCCCTCCCACTGGTCCGATTCCAGCCGTTAACGAACTTGATCTTTCTTTTTACATAAAACGAATAAATATCGAGTTTGGTAACGAACAAACAAAAACTGCGACCGCGAGCGCGGTAACAGACAAAGATATAGATAGATAGATCTATATATATATATATATATATATATATATATATATATATATATATACAGTTTTGAACGGACCTCAGTTTCGTCATTTACTAGGTCGGATCGATGGACATTTGAAGAAAAATTTCGAAAATTCCGACAAGAGTACAACCTCAATAGCTGATTTCCCTTAAGGGAAATCTGCTAAAAAGACTTACGTACCGTACGTAAGGGTGGAGTACGAGTATATACTCTGAAATGTCGGGTAACCCCTTTGGGTCACTCGTTGGCTAAGTATTTAGCTGCCAGTTTTTGCCGTCTAAATGTCAGTGGTGGATTCCTGGTCAGCACATATAGTTATTACTGGGCTAGAACGGAATACGGCTCCTATAGATAATCTTAACCCAGTATTATGAATTGCATCTAGTTTCATAATTCAATGAAGTTTTCTGAATCATATACAAAACTGCCGTAATACAATTTAGACAATACCAGAGCTTTGTATATTGTTAGCATGGTACTTCTATCTGCTCCCCACTAGGTGTTAGCAAGTACTTTAAGAATTTTAAGCCTTTATGATGAGCGTTTTTTTGAGGTTGTCAATATGCATATTTCAGTTAAGTTTGCTTTCGAGGGACATACCTAGAAATTTAGCACATGCATATTCTAATACGAAGTCCTTGAGATAGAGTTGTGGTAAATCGTTTAAAATTCTGGGCTTTGAAAATATTATGCACTTGTGAAAACAAAAAACCTGTTTTTTCAATCATTCCATTAATCTAAAAATCACAGCTTTTAGTTGTCTTTTAATATATGCTAGGCTTTGCATTCTGCAACTAAAGGCAAAGTCATCTACGAACAGGAAGCCTTTTGCATTGTTGGCCAGACAATCCGTTATCTCGTTCACTACAATCAAAAAAATTGTTGAACTCAAAATAGTCCCTGTGGGAAACCTGTTTTGAGTATTCTTTCTTTGGACAGTGTATTTCCAACTGCCACTTGGATATACCTTTCCTTTAGGAATTCCTAGATGAGTATGGGCATGTTGCATCTGTAATCCCATTGATATAGATGGTTCAAGATTTAAATGTACCACGCTGTGTCATACGGTACGCTTTATGAATATCAAAAAATATTTCTATCTTCTTTCCTGTGTTGTTTCTTAGCAGATGCATTCAGGATTTCAGCTTCTAATCAGGCCAGTGATCTGTAGACAGCTTTTCCGGAACCCAGATGTCAGTTATTTAGTAGACTTAAATATCTTAGTTTTCACGCGAGGCGTAGGTTTATCATGCACCAAAGATCTTTGATCTTTTGGCATTTCAGTGCCAATCTCAATTTAATCATTGCGAATGATCGGTTGTAGTCTGCAGTTTCATTGCTTTCCTCGCTGAAGTATGAAATGAGAGGAGTGAGAATCTGGGATGAGTTGTATCTTGAGCTGTTTCCTGAGCTAACTTGCAAATCATTCTTGAATTCGAAATTACCCATTTCCGGAGTCCTAAACATCATTTCAATGGATAAATAAACAAAACTTTATCCCCAAAAAACTCACAAGTTTCAAAATCAATATAAAAATTCATTCTTTGTAGACAGAGCTCGGTCTAGAAATAGAACAAACGTCTCAGAGATTTGTCAATTCGTTATTCTAGTGAATGGACAGGTAGAGCAGTTGCCATCCCCTTATTAGGCTGGGATTAGTGGGAGGGATAAGTACATCTTGTTAAAGCTCAACTTGTGCGGCGTGTCTTCCTAATGTCATCCTATGTTTACCTCTTAACCATTTTAGGTAGTTTTCTTTTGCTCTATTAGTCCCAAAAATTGCTTTTTCATCTTGGTATTTTAATTATAATAGGCCAAATTGAATCAAACAATGTTTTTTTTTCTCCGACATTCGTGTTCGTAAAGGCTAACCCACCGGACAAGCTACCTATGCAAGTAGCAGTCTTTGTATCAAACGAGGGGGGGGGGGTAAATGTTTTTCGTAATTATTAGTCATAATTTGCCCCTCTAAACATTACATAAAGCATTTACTGACGACATTTTTTTTATTATTTAAGAACATTACTTCTTGGAGTAGTTTACTATTTGGGGCTTATTTCTGGCCTTCATTTCCTCGCGTAATTTCAATACTGAAAACCTTGATTTAAATCTGAATGCAGTTCCATCACTGGAATGAGGGTACTAGGGGTAACACCCCTCCTTTAATTTCATGTTTCTTCCTATATAAACGAAACTCTGTATTTAAGCTGACCAAACCTACCAATGACAATGCTCAACATCAAAATATGATTACAGATACAAGGGGGGGGGGTTACTTTAGACTGAAAATTTTAAAATAGAAAAAACTCCTTTAAAAACAATTGAAAGAATTAATTTTTCCAATCAACGAGACCATATAACAAGTTATTCTTAAACCTCCCCATCAAAGGGCCCTAACGGGGCTGACAACTACTCTTATTAAAATGTTAATATTGATACATTGTTCAATAGGATTTAACCCTTCTTTAGTCTTATTTCAGCCGTTAACGAACTAAGTCTTTAACACTTATGTAATTTTTTAATTTATTTAATTTATGAGCTCCGCAACTAGGCGATGTCGCTCAGTATAATTTATTTTCAATGAACATTAAAATTTTAAAATAAAGGAAAAGTTTTTTTCAAAATTATTAAAATATAGTATAAAATATAACTAAATAAAATTAAGTGTTAAAATCAAACAATGAAATTCTTTAAATTTTGGGATAAATCCTGGTATGAGGATGATGGAAGTCTAAGGTACAAGTTTAAAAATGTATTATACACTATTGTTCACAAATACACATACACGAATTATTAACATAATTTGACATATAAAACGTAGACAGGTGAGTAAGGTAGGTGTGGTTTAAAGTTTGTTGTAAATGCCAATTGTCTTCAACTGATTTAAGAGTGTATTTATATGTCGGCCACCTTCTGTTAATAGTCCATACAAGTCGTTCGATAAGTTCAGATGTTCACGTAGTCTGGAGTCAGTCAGGAAATGATTAATGGTCAGTACTGTGTTACATTGAGTGCATGTAGAGTTCTTATATTTACGGGGGTGTGGCTATTAAATAACGAGACTGACGCTGCTACAGAAGAAGTGCGCATGCGTCAAACGCCAGCAACTAACAGCTGTTATCGTGACGCTTCCTCTTTCGAATATAGTGCCTCTCGCTTCTGTAAACAAATCAGTACAGCCGTAGCCTTCGTTCGCATTAGAGTTGTTTTTTTGTTTCGCCGGAAAAATGTTAAGTGTAACAGTAGAGCAACGATTTGTTGTGAAATTTCACGCGAAACTTGGAAAAACCGCTACTGAAACTTATAATTTATTGAAAGAAGTGTATGGCAATGAATGTTTATCGCGTGCACGTATTTTTGAGTGGTTTAAGCGTTTTCAAGATGGCCGAGAAGACGTTCAAGATGATTCGAGTTTGAGAAGTTCAAATAGATATTGCAGCAGAGTATATATATATATATATATATATATATATATATATATATATATATATATATATGTGTGTGTGTGTGTGTGTGTGTGTGTGTGTGTGTGTGTGTGTGTGTGTGTGTGTGCGTGCATGGAAGGACCATAGTTCAGAATCCTCTTTAATTAATCCATTATAATTTAAATTACTGAAGTATTTATACAAGTATTGAGATAGTAACATTACTAAGTAAACGTAATCTCTGTAGCCTATGCCAATGACTTCTCTATCACTCATGTAGAGCTCAACAATGAATATGAATAATTGCCACTTCATGAATTCATCGGCTTGTACTATTTCAAGAGTGTTAACTCCTGAGTTCTGGTGTAAAGTTGCTGCAGTACATTGTCCGTCACAGACGGTTACCATATTTATTTCATTTATTCAACGGATTCGTTGGAGCTTTGCGATGTCCAATTTCAATGAGATATAACATGTGGGTCTTCTCGTTCGTTTAATTATCTCTTTGTCTGTCCCCAACTTCAGAGAAAGCATTGTACGAGGTTTTGAGTATATTACCTGGTCTTTTATTTAGCGTTTCGAGAATGTCCTAAAAATGAGAGAAATAAATCTCTAAGGCCTCATCTGCTGGTAGCATTAATTATATGAGTCTCACTCTTTAACATTGTTCGTGAACATTAATTACTTCAAAATTTAGTTGTAGTATAAAACCATTTAAAATCATTTATATGCCTGACAACACATATTAAAAAAAAATATGTACAGATTTGTTGAAAACAATACATTTTTCAGTCCTCTTTCTTTTCGAGCTTGATATTGGAAAATCAGGACTTCATAACCAAACACTAACCACAGAAGCTAATATATATATATATACACACACACACACACACTCTCTCTCTCTTAGCTAATACTTAGATAATGCGAGCGAAATATGGAACACAATATTCATTTCACAATTAAATAAAGTCGATGTAATTCTTCCAATCAGACATTTCAATCATTGGGGCCATAGCAAGAAAATTGGTACAGAAACCACTTCTTCAGCAATTACGAAAATGAAGTTCATTTAGTGCTTGCGTTAACCAAATTAATATGTTTTTAAAAACAGAAACACTTTTTTTGTGCCTGCTAACTAATTACTTTCGGCTTCCAGCCATGCCCTTATACTTATATGGTATTACAGCAGAATTCCTGAACAGAATTTTAGAAGAAAAAGTGCGTCACGCAGGGGCTGCGTAAACTAAGCAGATTTCCCACGTGAAGTTTTACAATAGAGAAATCTGCTTAATAATAACAGTAGTAGGAAGGTATCTCTAGACCTAATCACGAGGGACGAATAGTTACAGAAACGGCCGCACTAGCTCTCGGCGGATAGTCCCGAACATAGCCGACTCCTGCCGACCACACACACAATACAAATGCAAATATCTCGGTTAATATTCAAGATACAGAATGAATGTATAGAACAATATTTATAGCAAATTTAATTTCCAATAAGATTGATTTTATACAATTTTTCGATCCGACGCATAATAACGGAGATATATTCAAAAATTCCCCCCTCTAAACCCCCCCCCTCCCACTGGTCCGATTACAGGCATTAACGAACTTGATCTTTCTTTTTACATAATACGCTTAAATATGAAGTTTGGTAACGATCAAACAAAAATTGCGACCGCTAGAGCGGTAACAGACAAATATATATATATATATATATATATATATATATATATATATATATATATATATATAATTTTGAACGGACCTCATTTTCGTCATCTCCTGGGTAGGATCGATGGATATTTGAGGAAATTTTTCAAAACTCGCGTCATGAGTACGACCTCAATAGCTGATTACCCTTAAGGGAAATCTTTTAAAAGAAACTCTTTGATAAGGAGCTATAGCTTGAAACAAGGTGGGGAAGAGATAAGAGTCAATGACATGTGCTGAAAGAGAAGAATTTATCCCAGTAAGGCCACACTTTTAAACGTATATCTACTGATTTATAAATGTAGACCTACTTAATTTTTGTCATCAGTAGGAAGAATCTTTGGATAATTAATGAAACATTTCAGAAATCGCTTCTTTAGTTCAATATTTAATAAATAAATTCAATCTTTAAGACCCAATATTTAAAAAAAAAATAAAACTCCAGTTCAGGAATACCCTGAGCCGAACGTATCATTAAATAATGTTTTTTTTTTGGTAATCCACAAAACATAAGGTAGGTAGAAGTTTGTAGATATTGATATGACCTTGGAATAATAGTAAAAAAAAATGGCTTCCAAGAACGATGAATTTAATTAGATTTTGTTTTGGAAAAATCGTCAACGTTGCCTACTTAAGTTTAATTAGTCACTAATTTAATCTTAAACGTACTAGATGTATAACTACTGATTAAAAATGACAGATCTGAAACAGTCTCAAAACATTTTTTTATTCATTTCGTTTAAATTTCCATCTGTGTATTCCAAGACATTTCAAGAGAATCCTTGTACTGTTTCAGCCGATATGATTGGGCTTTAACTCATTTTATATCACATGGAATCTATTTAAATTTTTCTAAGGAGTCGAATACCTGGAAATCATCATTTGTTGGCGATTTCGAGGATTTTCGGTTATAATTTCTGCGATATTCATTAAGTTATTTTTTATTTCTTAACCTAGGATTGTTCACTACTTTTTCCAAAGGGCAAAAATCCATGGTACTGAACAATATCATATACATAGCACAGAAGTTGACAGGAGATACCTCTTATATCATTCGGCATATGATTCTAAAGGTTTTCTACCTTGTTGCAGAAATCTAACTAAGCCAATACCATTCCCATATATAGGTCTTTCATTATTATACTAAAATGGTTTATTATTATTTCATCAGCTCCTGGTAATTTTAGAATTGCTATAATTTTCAAAAAAATTAACTATCTGGTATCTCGTCATGTGAATTCCCAAAGCAGGGTTATGATTTATCTACGAAAATAACTGTCTTTATTGTGAACATTTTGTTATTATTTACTTTCTTTCTTTAACTATTCCTTTTCTCTCTCCTGATACTCTCTATTGTATTACATGTATTTTCTATGACAAATACATAAGAGATTCAAAAAAGAGGACAGCGTCATCTAGTAAAGATATTCAAATCTGAATTCGATATTTAGAACCATCAGTTTACTCATACGAATTTCACTGTTCATACCTTAGTCAAGCATGATTTACCTCTAACTATGGATGCACGGGTAAAACTACCCACCTCAAACCGAATCATCAGAAGAATATTTATCTTTACGTTGTCGATGAATTCAAGATTATGAAGTCATTAGAATACAAGCCACAAAGTATGGAATCTTTAGTTGATTGGGTCTGAGTTGGGTGTTACCTGTCCATCTATAGTTAGAGGTAAATCATGTTTGACTAAGATATGAACAGTGTCTGATAAATAAACAGATGGTTCTTAATATCGCATTTGGTATCCATAAAATGTTTTCATCTTATCACTAATGTTTCCTTCTCTTTTACAGATTGAAACTTTTTAAGTCTGCAGAATTGGGTAGGGGATGAATGAAGCTTCGCCAAACGATAATATTTCGGCTGTTCTTTTGAAGGTACATTATTGTGATGGCACAAGATATGTTAAAAATACACTGCATCGCAGAAATCATTATTTTTCGTAGACGGCTTGTATTCACAGATGAACCGTCAAAACCAAATCTCATAACATTTTTAATGATTGAATTAAAACATTTAAAACTCCCAATGGAAGGATAAATGTAAGATTAAATTTCATACTAATACTATTTGGTAACTATTAAGTTCCTACTGAATATCTTTGAAATTATTGAGACACTATAAGTTAAGAATGAATTTCTTATGTATGTAGGAACTTATGACAGAGGCAATTCGAAGTTATGTTTATAGGAGAACAGATGCAGTGCATCGCTGTAAGTACAAAGAGCGGAAACAAAGGGTTTAGGCTGATGGTTTCAGCTTACCTCCGCCCCTGATCCAAATCTTTTGTCCCCAGCCTCTCGCCCTAACTTACTTAGCTCTCGGAGTTTAGCCTCCCAGTAATGAAAGGGTTCAACGCTTTTGCAACTCCCCAACACTAATGGAGGCTAACCCTAATCTTTTTTTTTGTATGTATAACAAACTTACTTAAAAAGGTGCGCCTCTGTCCAGCCCGCATGGTCTCATGCATTGGTAGATCAAGGGAAACGTAGTGTAAAATAAATCAATGCCATTCTTACATATATGCAACCTAACTTACATTGAAAAAAATGATAATTTTCCATGAAGTAAAAAATAATAGCAACCACTGCTTCTTTACATATATTTATCGAAATATGACTAGTTTATATTTGCTATTAAAGATTTGCTTTCAATGTAAATATAAGTTGTTTTTTTAATATTTTTTTATAACCCTGATTGCATATGGATTTAATCTGGGTCCTCTACAATGTATCAAATATATATTCTATTTACAATTCATCAATGATTTTCTATATTGGTTGATACATCACAACAGGTCTAATAGTTGACTGCAAGCAGTTTCCTTGAATAAAGGCTATATTGTAATCATTCAACATTTTTTTTGTTCTATATTATTCTCTTACTACTACGTCACTTTGTAAAAAAATATTTTTTATTTCGCTTCTGAAAATTTGATTAGCTTAACAAGTTAAGTGCTGATGACGCGTGAGGTGCGTCACCGGGCTTTCCCTCCCGGGCTCATGATGGCCTAGGCGCGTCATCTCCTTTCTCAATTTGTACCAGCTCTCCTCGCCCTTAGCCCCTTCCTACTGACCTCACATTTTCCAGCAGCCCTCAGTATACCCTCAACTTCCTTGCAGTACAGTTAGTTAGTAATTTTTTTGATTTCTTGAGCCGAAGGGAGAACTGTACCATAGCGTTTTTGCTGGTGATTGTTTTTGATTATATCAACTCTTCAATCATGTTTTAGGTTAACACATAGAAATTAAAAATTGTAAATATAGTATATTATTTTAGTTTACTGTTGGTAATGATATCATTTTTAGCAATTATTTTAATATTTTTGTAAATATACTTACTATAACTTTAGGTATAAGGGCATTAGATTTAAGCTTAGTCATAATTTAAAAACTTGATCTATAATTAATCATTAGGTGTATTTTAAAAATAAATTAGTATAAATTGTAAAATAAAAAAAAGGTAAAAAATCAAATGAAAAAAAAACTTCATGAGACGTATAATAAAAAATATTATACTAAAATAAAAAGATTTTAAATCAAGTGTAATTTAACCCTCCAACCGCGGGCGACGTGGAAATAGCGTTCTGCTTATTTGGTTTATTTTTGCGGGTTTATATACGCGTCGAACGTAATTTGTTTGAATTTAGTCAGCGGGAAACGTTTATTTACCTTCAAAACGACGTTTACCATGGGAAATTGAAATAAGTGGGCGTGTTCCAGTGAAAATATAAGCCAATTGCAAACCGTAGTTACCAAAACACGGCCCTTAGTCGGCATAGATGACTTAGAAGTTGTTTTTCACTAATTCCAATTTTTTTTTTTTTTTAATTTTTTCTGTCTTTTTCAAACAAGTCATATTTTCAACTTAAATAATGTATTAAAATTTCCCGCATTTCTTGAATGAAAATCGGCCCGCGGCTGGAGGGTTAAGTAGTCTCATATCGCCAATATATGCAAACCAACATCTTCGAAATGTTAAAAAATAAAAACGAAAAATAATAGCTATTTTCTTAGAGGTAATTTTGTTGTTGCATTTGTTTTTTGTTTCTAGCTCATATCAACTAATATCTAGGCAGAAATAGAAAGATAGCTATGAAGTAATACATTTTAAGCTATTTCGTGATAAAAAAAAAAAAAAGGATTGTCTTGGGGGTTGGCTAACTGTTGTGCGTGATTGCCTATACTGTTTTTCCAGCCGTTCGCTTGACGCGCCTCACGCGGCTCGACCGGAAGTAAGCTTAAATACCCTTTTCTTTCAAAAAGGTCAAAACTTTAGTAATTTAAACCTATTTAGTATTAAATGAACCAAAAAAACACTTTAGCCCACGGTATGACTAACCATTTTGGGTCAGCAACGAAAATGTTGATACTCCCTACGTCGGTAATTATTTGTATATGTCTGAGGAAAGTTTCTACTAAGATAATATGTTTTTTTCTTAATTATAGCGGGTTTTTTTCCCTAATATGTATATTTCTCTTTTATTCTTCGTTTAAATGTTTTATCTATTTAAAACGTTATTCTAGTCTAGTATGACATTGTCAAATGTATATGTGATTAATTTTATTTCAGGATAAATGATTACCAATGTCTTTTGGTATCGACCGCGCCGTGACGCTTTTTACCAACATTTCGCAAGTCATGCTACTAGCTTCTTCAGGATGTTCTTCCCAATGCATTTATACTTGTCTAGTCAGTGCGGGGGTGGAGTCGCCATGAGTCCGGGTCGATCCATCATTCGGATCTGTTTCCTCAGTGGTTTCTCTTCTCCGCCAGGATTAATTGATGATCATTTAGGGGGATAACCGGTCTCCGCAATATCCCGAGTTTATAAACCATTAACTCTACTAAAATGATTTGGATGTTTCACAATACCAAAGACCTCTCTGATAATCATTTCTTGCTAGCTCGTTAATATGTCCAAAACTTAGGCTTCGTTGTAGTTTTCTCTTTGAACTATGGAAAATATTCTTTTCAATGTGCGGGGCCACATTGTTTGTTACTGATCTAATGAAATTTACTTTGGGTCTTAGGTGGGTATCTAGTTTTTTTTTCTCTCTAGTAGCCCATATATACGTGGAGGTTAGAGACCAAACTTAAATAACCTTTGTGTTTCTTCAGGTGGAAGAGATAAATTCTTCTCCGTGTTTGAGACTCTTTTGAATACTCTCTTTGTTGGCCCAGCCATCAATTCCTGAAAGTTTATTCCTTCAACAGATCATCCTTAGATATAATCATCCTTATTTATAACAACCGTGTAATTGCAATTCAAAAATGTGTTTATTCTTTTTAAGATCATTTAAAACCATGTTCCCATTTGGTGTCCCCATATATAATGTATAAATTATAAATAAATAAAAATATCCCTACTATGAAACATTTTATTGCTTGGATGATATTTGGCAAAGATGATATATGAGTGACCAATGAAGTAATCAAACATAAATACCAGGAATATTGTAGTTTTTATTAAACAATCTATGTATATATTATAAAATTACTGAGGATTGAATAAAGGAGTTTAGCTAAAAAAATAAAGGAAATTTGATTGGGTCAAGCAACTCCTGTCTACCAGATTGCCGTGTCTTTCCTATTTCGGCAAAGATAGGAATGATTTTATAATCTCAAAATCTATTTAGGAACGCTGTTTAGCAACTGCCGTCTGATAAAAGAGTCGAGATCTGTACAAAATATGTTCATAGATCTTTTCATGGAAAACAAATTCGATTCTATAACATCTTTACTTACCTATAATTTGTATGGAAAATTTAGAAGTTTTTTTTTTTTGCCCTCCTCTAACCCCTCCCTTTAGTAGATTTTGATCAAGAAGGGAGGTACATAATTGGAGATTACAACATTCATAAATATGAAATTTCAAATCAAGTATAGTCTTTCTTGAGTGATGTGAGATTCACACATACTAAGTCTTAAGTCCACAGACGTCACATGGTTAATTCTGCTGAAACTGAAATCAAAACTTTTTAAAGGAATAAAAAATTCCTTTACTTCTTGCAAGGGAGTAAAAATGGTATTGTAATCTATTATTTTGTGTGTGTGTGTGTGTGTGTGTGTGTGTGTGTGTGTGTGTGTGTGTGTCGAATACTTTTTAGGGGTCAAGTTGGCCGTGCGAGTTAAGGCGTTGATCTTAATCTCGCATGGTAGACCTAGAGACACCGCTCTGGGCAGTGGACATTTATTTGGTGATGGACTAATTAAATGAACTCCTTAGGCCCAACCTGGCTAGAAAAGGGTGGTAACCTGTAGATAACCCGTCCCGATTTGCCATAGTAGCATAAAGTGGACATAAATAATAATAAACAAAAACATATCATTTTGTGAAATAAAGTCCCTTTAAAATACAATTTTTGTTTTTATAATAATGACTATTTTCATTTAAAATAGTCTAAGAAGAGGTTTTACTCCTCAAATGAGGAAGTATTTTTATGCTCACAATGCTTTACACTTATACGTCCCATTTTTCGATACTAAGTACAGTGAATGGGGTTACTTACAATAATTATTTTACATAAAATTCAAAATGTTTTGCTCTATGCACAAATGAGAGTTTATAAAGTGTTACTACACACACGCGCACACACGCACACACACACACACACATACACACACACACACACACACACACATACATATATATATATATAATGTATATAAAAATAAAAGGATTTAAAAGAAATGAATGTATCCCCATTATATTTTCTTTTCTATTAGAAAAGCAGAAGACTGCTATTAATGGCAAAGTACTATAACAGAATCCAATCGTTCCCTGAAGGATGTTGCGAGGATGAAATTTTGCAAAACACATTCATGGTACTATACGAAAACAAACCCTCACATATCCGCTCTTTCGCTATCTGATATAATGAATGTGAAGGTCTATTTGGTATGCAAAGCGAGAATATATTCCCTCTATGGTTACCTAAAACACCTCCTTGGCTTATTAAGTACGTTGTAGACCTATCTTTAACCCAGTTTAAAAAATCAGACACATCATCCACACTATTTTTCAAAAATAACTTCAAATTATTTTTAGCAAAGAAACACTTCCATTCTGTTTGGTATACTGACGGATCCAAAAGCGATGACAAAGTCGGATCTGCAGCAGTCACAGAAAGAGAAGTTTTTTCAGAAAAGTTGCCATCCCACTATTGCATACTTGGAGCCGAACTCCACGCAATTTGGTCATCACAGCCCAAACACACACTAATTTGTTCAGATTCACTAAGTTCATTATTAACCCTCCGAGATATTTACATCACCCATCCAATAGCACTAAACATAACAGAAGAAATTTATAAACAACTAACATACCAAACTACAATTACACTATATTGGCTGCCAGGACACGAGGACCTTGGACTTAGTACATCAGCAGACTACCAGGCTAAACTAATTACTCAACAAAGCGAATACACACAAACAAACTTACTATACGAAGGCATAGTGAGACATATCCTAAACAAATGGCAATCAGAAGGGATGGAAGTAAAGAACCACCTCCGCAGTATCAAAAGTACTATTAAGGAGTAGCCATCGAGCCATAGGAGTACTAGACGGGAGGAAGTAGTTCTTGCCAGACTCAGGATCGGCCACACCTAGACACTTAATAACACGGACTGATATCTCTATATGCAAATACTACAACAAACACCTTACGATAAAACACATACTGAAAGACTGCATCCAACGAAAAAACCTTCAAATAACCTACGAGATGACAGAACTTTTAACTGACAGCAGCCAATATATTCCACAAATACTAATATATCTAAAACATATAAACATTAACAAAAACATATAGTATAAAATAGAATAGGCCTACAGCATACTTAAAAAGATTTAAAAGGGATAACTTTTATTATATTCATTTAGAAAAAGCTCGGATATGAGAAACAATCAGATATTTAAGAAATATTTTCCATAATATAAAAAAAGTCCGTCACGCAGGGGCTGCGTAAACTAAGCAGATTTCCCACGTGAAGTTTTACAATAGAGAAATTTCAGAATAGAGAGCCGAACAGTTATGGGAATGGCCCGAACTAGCTCTTGACGGAAACTCACGACTAAACCCGAAGTTAGCCGATCTCACCTCAGAAGATGAAAACAGAAAAATGCAAATACCTCGGTTAATATTCAAGATACGAAATATATGTATATAACACTATTTATAGTAAATTAAATTTGCAATAAGAGTAATTCTATATAAGTTTTCGATCCGACGTATAGTAACGGAGATATTTTGAATTTTCGAAAATCCTCCCCTCTAACCCCCCCCTCCCACTGGTTCGATTTCAGCCATTAACGAACTTGATCTTTCTTTTTACATAAAACGTTTAAATGTCGAGTTGGTAACAATCAAACGAAAATTGCGACCGCTAGAGCTAACACAGACAAATATATATATATATATATATATATATATATATATATATATATATATATATCATTTTGGAACGGACCTACATTTTCGTCATCTCCTGGGAAGAATTGATGGACATTTGAAGAAATTTTTCGAAAATCGCGTCATGAGTACGACCTCAATAGCTGATTTCCCTTAAGGGAAATCTGCTAATAAAGTACAACAAAGGCGTACATGAAGGAATGAATATATTATTCTAACTACCCCTTATATATAAGTGGGTTTGTGTGCGTGCACTCCTTCACGAAAGAAATTGTAAAATTGTACGATGATTGATACCAAAAACTTCCAGAATTCTGCCGTCCACATTTCTTTTTATAAAGCCTTGAGCTAAAAAATATTAAATTAAGTAGTGTTAGGGTGACTCTATAGGATTGGAAAACCTCGTATATTTACATGTGTATATGTACTACTTTAAAAGACTAAATATTGAGTTTAATTGCATTTACTTCAAACTTCAGGCGTAACTTTTATTAAACTCTCTTATACAATTTTGAAAAATTGTAAATTTTAAATAGAGAATGGAGATGGTGAAGTGCGCATGCTCCAGTAGTAGGGGGATATTTAGAGCCTGTATCTGTAAGGTGAGTTACTGTAAGGATAGGAGAGAGTGGTGGGGTTAGTATCGACCAGTCGCCTGAATTAGCATTTACCCCAAGGACCCAGGCAATTTTTCCCTGTTTAGCAACACTGCCTAATTGCATTATACCTCGGCTACAGTCACCCCAACCCTGCTCCCTTTAATAAACCAATCTTAAGGCACCGCCCAACATCAAACTTACAGCCAGCCACCCACAAAGCTTTCCATGAATATTCAATGGCCCTCTTTAATTAAACCAGCGTTTCAATTTTCATACTAGAGCTGTCTTATCATTTGGATATCTCTCTAATAAAGAATACACGAAAAGAAACCGTCGGCGAAGAATATGCTAATTTATGATTAATTATATGAATAGATTTATTTAAAAAAATCTATTGTGGGCAACACAATAAAATGTTTTGATCCACTTAATTTAACATGATTTAATTCGCAAGATATACTATATCTTTTTTTCAATGCGCCTGATAAAAATTAGTCGAGATCTTTTCAGAAAAATGTTTATATATATCTTATGAAAAACTAATATATCTCTGTAAAATATACATTTACCTCTAATTAACCCTTGCTAGTGTACCTTTGTATGCTTCTCTTCTTAGTGGACCAGGGTCAATTTGACCCTCTTACCAATTATTAAAATTTTGTATATTGCAATATTGTTTTATGATGTTGTATGAATAGAAACATGTTTTATAGGGTTTATTTGACATTATTTAACATTCTAAAAGATTACAAATTATTTATTAATGATATTAATAAGAAATAAAAATCAAGTATTGGTACAATTTTTTAAAATTTTTGAACACTTTTTTTATGTTAAAATGTGTATGCAATTATCAAAGAAAGGCATTTTTACAATGTTAGGGATTTATACAAAACAATATAATCATAAATTGTGCACAGATTATGAATATAAAAAATTGACATCCATTTTCAACTTTGGCATTTTGAGCATACCATCACTGAGCAATCCAAGCAAATTGGCTGTTGGCAGTTTTTACACGACTTGGATGTTTTTTTATCTTTTTTGTAAGGGCATAAATAACACCTCTTTCTCTTATTATTTACTTTTTTCTCCGAAGTATCATCTTTTATAACTTCTGGCACTAACCTCTCAATAGTTTCTTTCAATATTTTTTGTACATAGGGATTGTTATATCTGGAAAAAAATATAGTAAAATTTAAATTATGTATACATCAAAGTAAATAAAAAAGTAAAGGTCTTCATTATGTTATTCTTTACCCGCGAATAATATGTGGCTTTACTAGTTCGTAGGCCAGTTTGTCAACGTAAATCGAATCGCTCCATCCGTTTTGCATTTTTATAGCTCTGATGGATCAGATATGAATTCACAGAAGCAATGTTCACAACTGCATAAAAAAAGAGCCATTGGCCATCTTTGTGTCCTTCGGTTACAAGAGTATGTTGCGCATTTTTGATCGATAGAATCCACACCACCTTTAGTAAAATTATAAAAAGCAACAATCTCTGGTAAATTAGTTTTTTTCATCCGTATGTTCTCGGTGGTGCATTGAAGAAACTAATATGACCGCTTTGGCAGGCTTGGTACATATGAAAACCAACGTTTTCATTTTGATTGAAACCAATAAATGCAGGTTTGTGTCTTCCTTTTCCTATGCAAGGAAGAAATTCAGGAGAGATATCTCTTTTATTTTTCCTCATGGTTCCTACGTAAGTTAGCCCTTGTTTTTTCAACTCCTCCACAACTTCCATTAATGAAAACCAAGAATCTGCGGTTATATTCCTGTGGGTGCCCGAAATAGGTCTTGAAAGCCTAATTACAGCTTGAGTTGGAATAGAAAATTTTTTCTCGGCTTCATTCAATGTGAATCCAACGCTCCCTTTCCCACAGTAAATGTAACCATTCAAAAAATATCCGCTTCTTGCATCAGATAAGACCATGATCTTCAGGCCGTATTTATTGGGTTTACTTGGGATGTATACTTTAAATTTACATTTTCCACGAAATCCGACCAGCATCTCATCTATACATGCATATTCACCTATAGAGAAATTTTTCAGGCAGTTTTCAACAAATTTTTTGAAATACGAATTGAAAAGCGGCAGTTGGATTCAGTTCTTTCCTTTCACCCCTGGTCTGAGGGTCGTCAAATCTTAGTGTGGAAAGGAGAAAATAGCATCTTTGTAGGGACATTGTGCATCTGAAAATATCTCGACCTCTCCCATTTGTCGCAAATAATGAGGATAATCTTTCATGGCCTGACTTATAAATTGAAGAAAATAATAAAAGGCCAATTAGAGCTTTCAGTTCAGTTTTATCCACTGGGGTAAATTCAGACTTATTTTGTTTTTTATAGCGTGCTTTTGCAATCTCAATTTTAGTATTGGTCCATATAACAATTTCATCCAATATTTCATCAGTGAAAAATAAGTCCCAAACTTGAATAGGATTTGCTGAATCTCCTAAACTTTTACTAGGACCACGCACACCCGGTAAATGTGTGATAATATTTTCTACACGAGTTCTCACATTTTTATTTGGGGCAGAATTGGACCACTTCATTCTGTTCTTCCCATAATAATAATTTTGAGTAAATTCAGAATTACTTACAGTTGAATGAGAAATACATTCACCTACATCCTCTTCTACTTCATCACATGAATCGTGATCACTCATTATAGCAAAATCTGGATCCAAATCATTATCATCTTCATCACTCAGATCTTCATCCATTTCCTTAAACCATTTATGCATAACTTCATCGAAATCCTCATCACTTGGAGAAATCATTTTTCGTTCACTCATAATGTACCAGGGTCAAATTGACCCTTACAAGCAAGTTGTTAACTGAAAGAACGGTCACTGTTATATTACCTTCCCGCAGTAGGAAGAGGTGCTCTAGAAAGGAAGGTAATTGACGGGAGGAAGGCAAAGAGGTAATACAACTGGAAATACGTGACCTCAAAATGATAACAGGGTCAATTTGACCCTGGTACACTAGCTAAGGGTTAACTGTAATTCACAATGTCAGCCCTTCACTGACCCACCCCTCCGCCTTAGCCGATTTTGATCAAAAAAGTCCGTCAGGCAGGGGCTGCGTAAGCTAAGCAGATTTCCAACATGGTTTTACAATAGATAAATCTATATAATGGTAGCATTTAACACCATCGTAAATATTAAGAAAATAAATACAAATGATAAGGAGACATGTTCCAGTCAATTTTAATAATCTCCCAACGGAAAGGCGTCTGAATTGTAAACAAACAGGTCAGCCAACTATAAGAGGCTGAACAATTAATTTCCTTCACCGGAAAGGAAAACAATTATTGAAATATACCTGAATACAAATTATTAATTTTATTGCAATCATTTACTATATCTAGTACTGTAATTTATAATGAATCAGAATAATTTTTATCTCAATCACTTTAATTTTATTAATCCAAGAACTAAAGACAGGGTCGATCAACAGGCCCTATTTGCATGTATCTCGTATAATAAAGCTCGCTTGAAAATAATAGTTGGTATTTAGGCTTCAAATAGAGTAGTTTATTATATAACAGAGTATTGTTTATGTGACATGAGTAGAAGTGGGGCTTTGCTGAAGGCTGAAACTGAAAAACAAATATCTCGGTTAATATTCAAGATAGAGAATAAACGTATTTAACAATATTTATAGTACATTTAATTTTCAGTATGATTGATTCGAAGCAATTATTAAACCCGACGTATAGCAAAGGAGATACTTATTTCAAATTTTGGTAAATCCCGCTCTAAAGCCCCCTCCCACTGGTTCGATTACAGCCATTAACGAACTTCATCTTTCTTTTTACATAAGAATTGCGACTTCTAAAGCGTTAAGATGTGTGTGTATATATATATATATATATATATATATATATATATATATATATATATAATTTTGAACGTATCTCATTTTCGTCATCTCCTCGGTAAGATCGGTGGTTATTTGAAGAAATTTTTCGAAAATCGCGTCATCATGAGTACAATCTAATTTTAACATCCTAAGGCTAGTCGTTGTTGAACTATGCGAGGTGCGTACAAACGTACTTACACTCACATACCGACAGCCGTCCCACTGACACTATTCGGAATTGGTCAGGGAAGGTCAAAACGGATGAGAACCGTAACCGAACATTTTTGCGATTACTAGTACAATCAATAGTTCCATACAAGGAAGTAAAAGTGGTTGTGTAATATATTTCTACTATCTGAATTAGTTCCCTTTTTTTTAGAAAGCGATCTCTGTATTATGTTATTAAAATGACAATGCTCATTTAAAGTAATGGAAAAGTGTAGCATTGATATAATTTTATATATTAAAGTCGAATTTAAAATATATTTTTTAGTGGTGCTCTTCATTCATTGGTTGATTCTAGTAGCATTTAAAGACTGTCGGTGATAATCCAACTATAACCACCTAATTGCCATGTTTTCTAACAATATTTGTAACTATTATCTTAAAACTTCACCAGCCATCCTATATGCCGATTGTGTAATGTTCCTGCTTTTTTTTTTATTTTTTGGATATTCATGTTTATGTTATGTGGCATAAATGGCAATACAAGTTACCTAAATATAGGTACGTGAGTGTAAACGGTTTTATACTTGAGAGAAAAATCCAGAAATGCATCTGTTCTCACGTCAGGCTAAGTTTGTTATGTCGTATATTTGGATTTTTTTTAAAATAATAGTAATGATACTTTTTAAGATCATCAGGCTGTTGGAAATAGATTGAGATCGTCTCCCTGAATCCAAATTGAACCACGGGAAGAAGCCACATATTCTGATGTTTATTTCAAAATTAACTTGAGGTAACCATCTGAGTAACATTGAATCTCTACTGAAATATTGTCATTTGTGAAAAAACGTACCAACTATAATAAATATTGTATTTGATTTTTCAAAAGTTAAGTAAAATAAAATTCATGACATTCCGCGTGGCAGAAAAAAAAAAAGAATTGTATGCAGAATAATTAATTTAAAATAAATGATATATGAGTAGACTGACTACCAAGTTAAATCTATATTAACAATTTTCCTGTTGTTGTTAAATTTATATTAATAATTCGCTTGTTGTTGTTAAATGTACATTAACAATTTGACTTGCTCTCGCTGGATTTACACCTTGCACGTTATAGTAATTTTTTAATCTAGAAGAAAGGAAAACCACTCACAATGATGTAATATAAAACTAAAAAATATTTCTATAACAATAAAAAAAGTATACCGAATAACATATTTTGTTGAAGGTGAGGGATGAATTTTATTATATTCGACGTCCTGAAATTGTAGATGATTTGATGCTACATTCAATTAATAATACGACAAAATGAACGAAAAAATAAAATAAAGTTTCTCCGGGACAAAAACGTTCTGTTAGTTGATAAAATTGGTTAATTTTTATTGGAAGCAAAGACCATGAACCCTTTCATTTCCAGAGAAAGAGAACCATCTGCCTTGTGGGGTTACACTGGCGGAGAGTATTGAGTTTTACAGATAATTAAATTTTCCAGAGGGGGCGAAAATGAGGTAATGGCCGGTTGATGATGATGATGTATGGAAACAAGGGCCCGTTAGTATTCATGGCTGCTCCCAAGCCTTTCATTACAGTTTCCCTGGATTAGCATCTCTTTTATACCCGGCCTTGCTATAGAGCAGGCTATGCGAGTCTCCCTCTACTCCGAATAGCTCCCCATTTAACTACACAGTCGCGATCTGTTTGTGCATTCTCGCTCAAGTCCGCCTGTCTAGTTAGTTGGCCGTCGTCGACAATGTCTCGCCTTATTTGAATACCTTGTGACTGTGCTCACATACAGTGATAAATAAAATTGCACGTACGTGGTTATTATTATTTTATTTTTAATGTGCAAATACGAAGATCATTCACTAATCGTTTTTGAGTGACCCGACGCCCCTAAAGAGGTACATTTGAAGGTTCTTTACCTCTCGTGTATATATATATATTACTCAACTTTGGAAACTGCCTAAAGTTGATGGTAAAATCAACTTGTGTGTGGTGTGCCCTCACATCGAAAGTGGTTACCATGTGTACTTGATGATCAGCCTATAACGACAACCTGTTACCGACATATTTGACAATGATACAATTAATGCTGCCATATCTGTCTATTTCTTTTCTATCGTTTAAAAGTGAAGAATTCGGCTTTAATAATAAATTGGACATAATGATATTAATCCGGGAAGAGGGCTCGGGTTGGCCGTGTGAGTTAAGGTGTTGGTCTTAATCTCGCTGTTAAACCTAGAGTGGTGGGTTTGAATCCAGCCCTGGTCAATAGAAATTTATTTGGTGACGGACTCACTAAATAGATTCCTTAGTTCCATCCTGGCTAGAAAAGGGTGGTAACCTGTAGATAACCCATCCCAATTAGCCATAGTAGCATAAAGTGGACGTAAATAAATAAATAACAAATAATCCGGGAAGACTTTCGTGTCCAAGGAACACTCCATACGCGGTTTTCTAATTATTTCGTAGTGACCTGGCTGTGGTAAATGGGCAATGGACGTTGGAGAAAATACAAAACTTCCCACAACCAAATCAATTCTTGGTCAAGATTAAATAAACATTAATGTTTTCATAATTAAGAATACATCAAGATTAAATATTAGAGTCAAACGAGAGAAGGACACCATTTAAGTTATAAAATAAAAATAATAAAAAGATTTGTTGCTGTCTTTCTGTCATTCGTGTTCCCGTATCTGGTTTTCAGAACCAATGTTGTTGGAATTTTAATCTTCTACAACTGTTATACTATTTTGATGTATAATGTATATCTGTATTGAACCGTTTCATTCATCATTAAAGTCCATAATCTTTAATGGCTGAAATTGGACCAGGAATAGGGAAAATTAGAAAATTATCCGTTATTATGTGCCTGGTCGAAAAATGAAATAGAGCAAATCTTGTTAATAGACTATTGATGCTCTACAATTGTTGATAAATACATTTTTTTCTTAGCTCGCTTATTAAGCGAGTTTCAGCCGTAGTAGACCTCAACTTATTGTCTAATCGTCTGATTTATAGTATAAGTAGCTGAATGCATTTAAAATTCGGTTTACATAGGCTTCTTACTACGGGTAAATATAGTATATAAATGGTGAGATGAGATGACCAGTTTGTCAAACCAGCTCGAGCGAAACCTACTTAGTTTACGCAGTCGTGATGCGTGATGAACATTTTATGTAATATGCATGATGAATTACATTTGTAATCACATATTGTTTCTGCGATTACGGTGGTTAACACAATTTCTCTCGCGGTTTTAATTCACAATGCCAGATAAAATTAATCCGGACAATCCACGAAACAGAACCTCCTTAGTTTTATGAATGAAACCGATTTGTATTTTTGGAGACACGCAAGTTTTCAAAATTTGTGACTTTCGTTTATTTCTTTATTCATTTTTATTAAATTTACTTCTAAAATTGAGGTGCACGAGATTAATGAATGTGAGGTTCATGCATTTTTTCGAAAAACACTTTCAAATGCCCACCAATATATAGTTTTTTCCGACCTGTGTCTACCCTGGGCGATGACTTTCAAACCCATCTCATGTTCGGTCACCCTTGTGGCTGGAATAAATCCGAAATACCTCCCTTATTATAAGTCAGAATTGAAAATTTTATGTGCAACGGGGTTGTAAATTTGGTGGCAATGTGCTAATTTATTAAAAAGTTGGTATTATGTATTATTTTTGTACATGTGCGATTTACGTGTTTTAGCCGTGGTCATTAGAAAGACCGCCATGCGGGGGCTGCTGTATCTAAGCAGATTTCCCTCGTACGTGACGTATTCGCATTTATCTTAAAACGTAAAAGTTCAGTGAAAACAAAATTTTGTATTTAGACTTCAAATAATGTGCTTCATAATATAACACCTTATTGTTAATATGAGTTGGAATGGGGGTTTACTGAATGACGAATATTAAAAAATGCAAATACGGTTCAAGATAGTGAAAAATAGTACGTAATAGCATTTATAGAGCAATCATTACATTTGAAATAAAATGGGTACTATACAAGTTTTCGGTCAGACTCGTAATATATTAAGAGATATTAAGAATTTTCGAAATCCCCCCCACCTGTCGGACTTCAGCAATTAAAAAACTTGATCTTTAGTCTTTACATAAAACATTAAAATATAGAGTTTGGTTATGATCAGACAAAAATTACGACCGCTAGAGTGTTAACAGACATATATATACTAGCAAGTACCCGGCTTCACCCGGGAATTTATTTGAGGCTGAATAACGAAGGTATTTTTTTGCAAGCCTTTAATTTGCACATTCTCTTGTCCCAGTGTTTAGGGTTTATACCCGCCGTTGATGTGTATTTGTTAATAATAAAATTACTTGTTTATTATTTTCAGGTGCATTTTTGCCCAAAAACCAATAGGAAACGAAATATCGCTATTTTTAATTTCAGGCGTCCCTTACAACCCCTACTCCTGCTCGTCTCTAGAAATGCTGGTAGAGGAGTGGGGGTCCTGTTTGACTTAGAGAATATTAGTATTGCCTAAAGTCTTAAGTTGGGTTAGAAGTAATATACATACCAAATTACATAAAATTCAGTTGATCCGTTTATGCGTGAAAAAGCGACAAAAAAAAAAAAAGACACCAAGCTACAAAATGAAGATATCGTGTCTATGGTATGTGAAACGAAAAGGTATCTTGAAATTTCGAGAAAAAAATCAATGTACAGACAGAGGTTACAATTTTATATATATATATATATATATAATAGCTAGCTCAGATACCCGGCTTCGCCCGGGAATTGATTTGAGGCTGAATGGTGATGGTATTTTTTTGGCAAGGCTTTACTTTGCACAATATTTTGGCATTTATCCATCCCAGTGTTTAGGGTTAATACCCGTTGTTGGCATTTGTTAATAATAAAATTAATTTTTTATGTAAGTCTTCACTGCCCTCCAAATTGTCATATTTCCCGTCTCCTGTGCATTATGCTTAGATTTCAGTTATTAAGGACAAAAAAATTAACGTAGATTTGAATTATTTTTTCCTGGTGAGGTACCTGATAGTTCAAATTGGAATGTATTGTTGAGCATATCAATATTTCTACGCAAATTACTTGCTCCACACATTGTTCCTGGAGAAATGTATAAAACAAAAGTTAATCTAAATAACCCATATTTATTTTTAGCTGGTGGTGAGGGTGATGAATGGTTAATCACAAAACTTTTTTATGGCTCCTCACAATTTTATTTCTTATAAACGCTGAGCGCTTTCGGGGACTAAATCCCCATCCTCAGAGCGTCAGAGCGTAGGGCGATCTTATAGACTTGCTACACGGCTAAACCCTGCCGATGCACTCCAGATAGCGCGAAAGCGCTCAGCGTTTATAAGAAATAAAATTGTGAGGAGCCATAAAAAAGTTTTGTGATTAACTAATCTAAATAACAAAGTAAACAACTTTTGTTATGTCCATGTTTGTCGAAAAACAAATAGACAATGAAATATCGCGAATTTTTATTTCAGACCTCCCTTATAACCCTCACTCCCGTTCTAACCTAAACATTTTAATATAGCTTATAATCATGGTTTAATTAATGCTAATTGACATACCGAGTTTGGTTTAGTGCGGTTGAGTCTTTTGTGTCAAAAAAAAATTGTGGACTCCCGCTATAGTTTTTAGCGTATAACTCATTTATACTTCCGTATAAGGCGAAAGTGTATATAACAAAAGTTACTGTAAATAACAAAATAAACAACTTTTTTTATGGGCATATGTGCTGAATAAGCAATAGGAAACGAAATATCGCTATTTTTAATTTGAGGCCTCCCTTATAACCCCCACTCCTGTTTGTCTTAGTGAATATTAATATAACCTGAAGTCTAAGTTGGACTAGTAGTAATATACATACCAAGTTTCATAAAATTCGGTTCAGCCGTTTATGCGTGAAAAGGTAACAAACAAACAAACAAATAAACAAACAAACAAACAGACACCATAGAAACAAAATGCAGTTATGGTGTCTATGACATGTGAAACGAAAAGTTATCGTGAAATTTCGCGAAAAAAAATCATTGTACAGAGAGAGGTGACAATTTTATATATATATATTATATATATATATATATAATATATATATATATATATATATATATATATATATATACTAGCTCAGATACCCGGCTTCGCTTGGGAATTCATTTTAGGCTGAATGGTGATGGAATTTTTTTGGCAAGGCTTTCCTTTGCACAATATTTCGACATTTACCCGTCCCAGTGTTTAGGGTTAATACCCGTCGTTTCATTGGATTTCTTAATAATAAAATTAATTTCTTATGTAAGACTTCACTGTCCTTCATAATGTCATATTTCCCGTTTCCTGTGCATTATGCATGGATATAAATTACTAAGGACAAAACATTAACAAACATTTGAATTATTTTTTCCAGGTGAGGTACCTGGTAGTTCATACTGAAAAGAATTGTTGAGCAAATTTCTCGAAATAACAAAATAAACAACTTTTGTTATGTTCATATTTGCCGAAGCCCCAATAGGAAACGAAATATCACTATTTTGAATTTCAGGCCTCCCTTATAACGCCTTTATACATCGGTATACGACGATAGTGAATATAAAAAAAGTTTCTCTAATTAACAAAATAAACAACTTTTGTTATGTGCATATTGACGAAAATGCAATAAGAAACGAAATACCACTATTATTAATTTCAGGCCTTCCTTATAACCCCCACTCCTGCCCGTCCCTAGAAATGATAGTATGGCTTATTATAAGGAAATCGTTAGTATTAATTCACATAGCGAGTTTGGTTTAGTTCGGTTGAGTTTTTTGTGCCAAATAAAATTGTGAACTCCCGCTATAGTTTTTAGCGTATAACTCATTTATACTTCCGTATACGGCAAAGGTGCATATAACAAAAGTTACTCTAAATTACAAAATAAACAACTTTTGTTATGTATATATTTGCTGAAAAAGCAATAGGAAACGAAATATCACTATTTTTAATTTCAGGCCTCCCTTATAACCCCCACTCCTGTTCGTCTCAGAGAATATTAACATAACCTAAAGTCTAAGTTGGGTTAGTAGTAATATACATACCAAGTTTTATAAAATTCGGTTCAGCCGTTTATGCGTGAAAAGGTAACAAACAAACAAAGAAACATACACGAAAGAAACAAAATGCAGTTATGGTGTCTAAGACATGTGAAACGAAAAGTTATCGTGAAATTTCGCGAAAAAAATCAATGTACAGACAGAGGTTACAATTTTATATATATATATATATATATATATATATATAAATTTTAATTACTATTTATATTACATATATATATATATATATATATATATATATCTATATATATATAAAATTGTAACCTCTGTCTGTACATTGATTTTTTTTGCGAAATTTCACGATAGCTTTTCGTTTCACATGTCATAGACACCATAACTGCATTTTGTTTCTTTCGTGTATGTTTGTTTGTTTGTTTGTTTTTTTGTTTGTTTGTTTGTTTGTTTGTTTGTTTGTTACCTTTTCACGCATAAACGGCTGAACTGAATTTTATGAAACTTGGTATGTATATTACTACTAACCCAACTTAGACTTTAGGCTATATTAATTTTCTCTGAGGCGAACAGGAGTGGGGGTTATAAGGGAAGCCTGAAATTAAAAATAGCGATATTTCGTTTTCTATTGGTTTTTCGGCAAATATGCACATAACAAAAGTTGTTTATTTTGTTATTTAGAGTAACTTTTTTTATATACACTTTTGTCGTATACCGAAGTTTAAATGCGTTATACGCTAAAAATTATAGCGGGAGTCAACAATATTATTTGCCAAAAAAGACTCAACCAAACTAATTAAAACTTGGTATGTGTATTAGCAGTGAAGCCTTCATTATAATAAGCCATACCAACATTTCTATGGACGGGCAGGAGTGGGGGTTGTAGGGGAAGCCTGAAATTAAAAATAGCGATATTTCGCTTCCTATTGGTTTTTCCGCAAATATAAACATAACAAAAGTTGTTTATTTTGTTATTTGGAGTAACTTTTGTTATATACACTTTTGTCGTATACCGAAGTTTAAATGCGTTATACGCTAAAAATTATAGCGGGAGTCAACAATATTATTTGCCAAAAAAGACTCAACCGAACTAATTAAAACTTGGTATGTGTATTAGCAGTGAAGCCTTCATTATAATAAGCCATACCAACATTTCTATGGACGGGCAGGAGTGGGGGTTGTAGGGGAAGCCTGAAATTAAAAATAGCGATATTTCGTTTCCTATTGGTTTTTCCGCAAATATAAACATAACAAAAGTTGTTTATTTTGTTATTTAGAGTAACTTTTGCTATATTCATTTTTGTCTTTTAACAAAGAATAATCGAGATATACACTATAAGCTAAAGCTGGAGCCAACAATTTTATTGGGCACTAACGGCTGAACCGAACTTAACAAAGCTCGGTATGTTAATTAGCATTAATTCTTCCATGGTTATAAGTTATATTAAAATGTTTAGGTTCGAACGGGAGGGGAGTTATAAGGGAGGCCTGAAATAAAAATTCACCATATTTACATGTATAAGAGACGGGAAATATAAAAATATCGAAGACAGTGAAGCCTTATCGAACAAATATTCTATTATTAGCAAATCCACGGCAACGACGGGTATCAATCCTAAACACTGGGACGGGTGAATGTCAAAATATTGTGCAAAGTAAAGCCTTGCCAAAAAAATACCATCACCGTTCAGCCTCAAATGAATTCCCGGGCGAAGCCGGGTATCTGAGCTAGTATATATATATATATATATATATACTAGCTGAGGTACCCGGCGATGCGCGGGAAATCATTGTTGACTGACTAATGATGGTATTCTTATAGCAAGACTTCAATGTATACAAATACACTTCACTCCACGACGTAATGTTTTTTCGAAATAGCTAATCCCAAAGGGTAAATTTTGGGTATTAATAGAATAGAAATTTTAGTTATGAAGAATAAATAATAATGTGTTCCTAATCTATCCCTTTTTGACTCACCGTTTTTGAATAATTCAAACCATTATCATGAATAGCATTTATTACAATTAAATATCATCTATCATGAACATATTTCCTTTCAAAACCCAATCCGAGCACATATAGTTTAAGCATAGTTTAGCACGTAATGTTATATTCGTAATAGTAGATCTCAGTGGAAATCACTTCCCGTAATGCCAGCATTTGACAGGAAATAAGTAAACTCAATTAACTTTATTAGCCTCCCGTTTATTTCCGCTCTCCCATTAGAGTTATCAAAATTCTTCTCCTTAAATTATTGATTCAAAATATTATTGTAATAATTTATCTACCTGATGGAATTAAATAATAGTGTTACCCTGAAAATAATTACATTTATATTCAAAAAGCTAGTCGAGGGGAAGATATCGTAGCCCCCAACAACAACAACAGACACCAAAGAAACAAAATGCAGTTATGGTGTCTATGACATGTGAAACGAAAATTTATCGTGAAATTTCGAGAAAAAAATCAATGTACAGACAGAGGTTACAATTTTATATACATATAGATATATGTATATACACATATATATTATTATTATTATGGGGAGGTTTATACTCAGTAAAAACTGGAAAAAAATCGATATCGGGGGAAAATCCAACCGATATGGAATTGTGAAAACGACAGGGGAATGTAAAAATTTTCGCACAATTCTTGCTGTATCAAGAAGTACCCCTTGCTGTGCTTCTTTTATAATTGTAGTTTGCAGATTTAAATTTTTGGTGCCTGCTATTGTTGTTTTTGGCACGAGTCCAATCGAACTTACTATAATAGCCGTAACCATGGCAGATTTCAGTTTGTATACCTCTTTGAGCTCGATAGCCAATTCTTGATATTTTCTTCATTTTTCGGCATAGGATTTTTGAATATTCTCATAATTGTGTACTGCAATGTCAATAATATCAGCAGTCTTATTGATCTTATCAATAATGAGAATACCCGGTCTGTTATGGTGCACAGTATGGTCAGTTATCATCGGGTCGTCCCAATACATCTTTACATTATCTTTTTCCAATAATTGTTGAGGACTATAGCAATAATAAGCGACCTTCCTGTCTACCATGCCGAGCTTGATGGTATACTTTTGCCACGTTATTGTGCTTTTGTAAGTATTCGGACCCAGCAAGTATTTCACATCCAGCCGTAATATGTTGAATGGACTCATACGATTTGTTGCATAACCTACACTACTCCTTGAGGATATGACGTCTGTATGATCTGGTGGCAATCACTTGGCTTGGACAGCTGTAATGAAACCTACTGTTTCTGAAAACAGCTTTCCAGACGCCAGCTACGCAACAGAATAAGCCAAGTCTACCTCCGAGTCATAAAGGCGCCTGTAGTAGCGGCCATGGAGTTCCTTACTTTGCCATTCTGAAAGGAAATTGGGTTCATCTTTAACTTCGGGATTGTTACTACATTTCAAATTCAAGGCCCTAAATCCAGCATCAAGTTTAACAATTTCTTTAAAGGCATGGCTATCATTCGATCTTATGTAATGTCTCAGATTAACTTCCTGAGACCGACATAGGTTTAGGATGTTGAGAAAGCCTCATCCTCCTTGTTTCCTCGATAAATACAGCCTTGGCCATAGATGAAATCGGATGGTGCATTCTGGCTTTTGTCATCTCCGTTCTTATGAGTTTATCCAACTCATCAAGAGTAGTGTCAGACCATTTTATTTTGCCAAAACTTTATTTTATTATTATTATTTTTTATATTAAATTACACTATTCTATACTTATATTTACATGTTTTTTTTTCTATGCAGGTCTCTTTTTATTTACATATATGTCATATCTTCATTGTTTGGTAGATAATGTTGTGTTCATATCATGTTGAAAGAGGTTGTTACCCTTTAATATTTTTATCATTTTGTCAAAAGACTCAGATGAGTCTTGCAGTGCCTCTGTAATGGACTGGGACACTTTACACTTTTCGAAATGTCTTGTGCCGAAGTGCGATGTAAAAATAAGTATAATGTTTATTACAGTAAACATGTTGTTGAATCTATTGTATTTTCTACAGTGGTATCTTGGTTTTATATTTTATTTAGTTATTGAAGATGCATTTCTAGACATCAATACTTCTTTAGAAAAACTGCTAATCATGTAGCTCTTGCATGACGGGCATTTATTTATAGCAGGACTGTAATTTTGGTTTCCCAAAACACCTTATTCAGCTCTGTATAAGAGGTAATAGTAAAAAACATTTAGGAATTTTTGTATGTATTTATAAACACTAGAAACAATAAGAATTATTATTGTAAAAAAAATATGCCCAGGTTTATATATACGCAAAAGTTTGTTTATAAAAGAACACATAGATCAGCTGGCATATTGAGAAAAATACCCAAACTATGGTGTCATTACTATAGGGCGAAACCTGTTACAACATAGATTTCAGTTGTTAAATCCTAATTCCCTGCTGATCCGGGGCTCAATAGTTGACAGAGAGAGGGAGTGGGGATAGAAAGGGGGAAGGGGGTTATATGTTGTGATTTGCACATTTCATAGCGAGCGTTAGCTGTAGCTTCCCTTGCATGTCAACATTTGGCCGTGAGGCCTGGAGCCACCCCTCGAATACCAATGAAGGGGGAGCTAACCGATCATTAAATGCCTGCCAATTGTGGGGGGGGGGCGAATTAGCAGCTTTCAAATGTCATCACTATTACTGGGCTCCCGTTTCAGCGGTCCAAGGCTCTCCTCTCTGCTAATGCTATTTAATCGGGCGAGACGGTCCTCCAATACCCCACGGGATCTACACTCCATCATCATACGCCCCTTTTAAATCTATAACCATCACAGCCAGTACTAATTTTTTTTTTTTTTTTTACATTTGACAAATATCATCCCTTAAAGTTTTAATACTTGAGACCAGTTTTTAAAATGTAGTTAAAAAGTCCGTCACGCAGGGACGGCGTAAACTAAGCACATTTCCCTCGTGAAGAGTAATAATAGATAAACCAACATACTGCTAACACAATACCACCGTGAATATGAAGTGAATAAATACAAACGGTAATAAGAAATCTTTCCCCAGGCGGGAGGCGTCTCAAATGTAAACAAACAGATCTGCCAACGGCTCAGTGGATAGAAAAACATTAACTAAAACATATCAGAATATAACATATTAATTTTATTGAAAACTATACTATACCTAGTACTATAATTTATAATGAATCAGAATAATTTGTATCTGAATCAATCAAATCGAATTTAAAACGGGGGGGGGGGCACAAGAACATATTTGCATCTATCACGTATAATAAAGGTTCTATATAATAATATTTGGTATTTAATCTTCGAATAATGTGGTTTATTATATAACAGAGTATTGTTTATGTAACACGAGTAGAAGTGGGGGTTTGCTGAAGGCTGAAAACTGGCAAATGTCATCGCTAATATTCAAGATAGGGAATAAATGTATATAACAATAATTATAGTAGATATAATTTGCAATAAGATTGACACACTAGTCTACCACCGCTACCAGTCCACTACCACAGCGGTACCGCGCTCTGGTAGGGAGCTGGTCTAACAAATCCGTGGTCAGCCATTCAAATACTGACCATGGTCGATTTAGTGACCAAGAGAGAGACGGGAAGGATTACGAGGATTTCAAAACGCAGGAGAACACTCAGCAGGCTGAATTATGTCTAGCGTCAGGCCTCCTCAAAGGAAGTGATCAAATCATGGGTAGGTATCGAACATCTTCATTATCTTCCAGTGGGCTTTTTTAAGCAAACCATAATTACTGGAGGCATTATAGCCAGTTATTATAATTAATATTATTTATTTGAGATGCCGCTGCAATGGCGATTCATCTTTTAACATGTTTGAATATAATTTCACAAAATTAAATAAATATTAAAATTTTTACAAAGCTAAATGTTACAAATGTACAAAATAAATAGAACCATGCCGCTACAATGGCGATTTATCTTTTAACATGTTAGAATATAATTTTACAATATTAAATATATTAAAATGTTTACACAGCTAAATTTTACAAGTGTACACAATAAATAGAATTGTCATAACAGCCAGTTAAAATATCTAGTTTAATGAGGGAGAGACTGGTCAAAACCAGAGGTCGCGTCACTGATGCCTTTGAGGTTACCGCCTGGCCTTTGAATAAAAAGTTGTCCCCTAGACTGTTAAATCTCGTTCTGGAACCAAAAAATAAGGACAAATCCTCTTGTTAACATGTATAATAAGCCTTACACTGGTAATATCTTGATCAAAGGTTGAAATATCGGAGCATTATGTGGTTTTGAAATAGTTTCCATGACCAGCGAAAGATCTAGGGCTCAAAGTATCAAAAGTCGGACAATCTTCCACTGATATATAGGAACCCCCGCCCCCCCCCTATATATATATATATATATATATATATATATATATATATCAGATTAGTTAAAACATGAAATAACGTTCGAGTCATTTAGCATATGACCTTATAGCTTATTTCCTGAAAGATATTTACCATAAGCGGAAAAGTTGTGGAAGGATTTACATAAAGAGTACTGTGGTTTTCAGTTTAAATATATATTTTTTATAATAACAAATAATATTGAGATATTTGGAAATTTTGATTTCTCCTCCGTCTAATCCCCCCCCCACCCACATTCCTCTTACGATTTCTGCCATTAACGAAACTTATATTCAGAATTGAATGAATCGTTTATATATCGAGAACGGTATAGATCCTGAAACATTTTAATGTCATGAGCGTAAAATCTTAACATCTTTACATTTTTCCGAATGAAACATTACAACGAAGATATTAGCTAATATATGGTTTGATATCGAAGCCGTATGTATACACCAGAGGGTGGTAGTAAAGCACAAAGCTTATATTAACAATATTTTTCCACTTAATACACAAACAAAAAGTTCCTTTATTCTATTCAGGCAGTTTCATGGAACACGAATAAAATATTAGACTCCCAATCAAAGATTTTAGGCTCCGCAAAGCAGAAGTCAAAACACTGTTTATAAGTTTATATATTATATTACAAAATCAGTAATAAACGTTGTTTATTAGAGTTCTTTTGAATTGCAAAATTAAACACACACAAGCTTCAGAGTTTTTATCACTGCAAAATTTATTTAACAATGCACTACACACTTGGTTAATTATTCTTAACTAGTTCTTGTTCTTGTTATTACACAGTCCAATAACTTACTCACGATCACTGAAGTTCACAAAAGCACGGCACTGCACTGATCTTCGCGAAGTTAACGCTCTGCACTGTCTTAAACACGGCACTATACTGTTCTTTACAGAAACACGACACAACACTGTTTTCCCATAAAACACTTTATCGCGCTGCAACTAAGTCGCACTGTTGCACTGATGATCACTTGAAGACAGCTGAGAACAAACTAACTATGCTGCTTCCCTTTTTATAGCTTGTCGGAAAACATCAAAGCATAATTGTCTGGACTCTTTGAGATCTGGACTGGTATTGCCGAGGACGAGCGGGACCATATGGCTGCACCCTGTCATCTCCTCCGTACTTCTCAAATACGTGGCTATCTGTTTAATTTTTCATGTATTTAATTTTCGCAACAATATATAATATTTTAGGACCATAATATTTACTCTAAACATAATTCATTCTTTACATTTTTTTCGTTGAAACGAATATTGACAAATATGATTTAAGAAGTAAATCCCCCCCCCTTCCTTTAAAAAAAATCGAATTTTCTTATACCCTATGGGGACTAGTTGGCTCACAAATATTAAAGTCCATAGAAATCTTCCAAGCTGGTTTTGAATGATAAGCAACAAACGAGAGACAGACCCAAAGACGATATTTTCACTTTTGGCAGTATTGTTCTTAGAATGTAATTCTGAAATGTAAAAATAAATCACCCTCTCCAAATTTAAATTGAAAATCAGACAACTCTTATAGTTTTATACAGACACACAACTCGCGAAGAGTCGTCATAAATGATTTGTAACATATGCGAAAAATAAATACGTGGGGAACCTTGATTTTCATCAGTTGATTTTCCGTCATTTTACCTTCATCGAATATTGGATTGTGGGTTAATTTCCACGATTTAAACAATAAAAAGAAGAAAACAATGTAAATAGGATTATAGATAAATGTTGGAATTTCAGGTACACATAAACCTGGGGTTGGTCGTGTCAGTTAATAAGGCGTTGGTCTTAATCTCGCGTGCTAGACCTAGAGTAGTGCGATTCCCGCCCTGGGCAGTGGAAATTTATTTAGCGACGGACTCATTAAATAAACTCCTTGGGCCCACCCTGGCTAGAAAAGGGTGGTAACCTGTAGATTACCCGTCCCGATTAGCCATAGTAGCATAAAGTGGAGGTAAATAAAAAACAACAATAGTAATAACAGTTGAACTACGAAGTAAATATAGTATGCTTTCTAGATATTTTATTTTCCCATTATGAGTTGTCTGATATAAAATAATTGGTTTAAAGATTTGGGTTATGGATCCTCCTCAAATGTTAAGTAGAAAAAAAAGCGTAGGAGGTGTAGTATCTCCGAATCGAACTCAGCTATTATGAAGTATAGCCCTAGGGATGAGGCTTGGGGTGATGTAAGAGTCCCAGGAGATCTGGAGGACGGATAGGGGACGACAGTTGTCTGCTCTAACTCGGTTTGTTTTATTGAAACTCTAGCCGGCACGTCTGTCGGTAGTTGGGCTAACTAGCGTTTACCAAAATCCCATCATCCTAATAGCTCTTCTTAGAGAGGGGCCACACCCCTACAGGAATACTCAGTGACAGGTACAGCACAACAATTAACTCCTTATCTTCTGTCAGCAATATACAAGTACCTTGTTGCTCCCAATGTATAAAACAAAAGTCCGTCACGCAGGGACTGCGTAAACTAAGCAGATTTCCCACATGAAGTTTTACAATAGAGAAATCTGCCTAATAATAACAGTAGAAGTAAGGGGTCTCTAAACCTTCAACACGAGGGACGAATAGTTACGAAAACGGCCGCCCTAGCTCTCGGCGGAATGTCCTCAACATAGCCGATTCCTGCCGACCACACACACAATACAAATGCAAATAACTCGGTTAATATTCAAGATACAGTATAAATGTATAGAACAATATTTCTAGTAAATTTAATTTGCAATATGATTGATTACATACAAATTTTCGATCCGACGCATAATAACGGAGATATTTCGAATTTTCAAAAATCCCCCCTCTAAACCCCCCTCCCACTAGTCCGATTTTAGCCATTAACGAAGCTTGATCTTCCTTTTTAAATAAAACGATTAAATATGAACTTTGGTAACGGTCAAACAAACATTGCGACCGCTAGAGCGTTAACAGACAAATATATATCTATATATATATAAAATTGTAACCTTTGTCTGTACATTGATTTTTTTCGCGAAATTTCACGATAACTTTTCGTTTCACATGTCATAGACACCATAACTGCCTTTTGTTTCTTTCGCCTTTTGTCTGTACATTGATTTCGCGAAATTTCACAATAACTTTTCGTTTCACATGTCATAGACACCATATCTGCATTTTGTTTCTTTCGTGTATGTTTGTTTGTTTGTTACCTTTTCACGCATAAACGGCTGAACCGAATTTTATGAAACTTGGTATGTATATTACTACTAAGCCAACTTAGACTTTAGGCTATATTAATATCCTCTGAGGCGAACAGGAGTGGGGGTTATAAAGGAAGCTTGAAATTAAAAATAGCGATATTTCGTTTCCTATTGGTTTTTCGGCAATTATGATCATAACAAAAGTTGTTTATTTTGTTATTTAGAGTAAATTTTGTTATATACACTTTTGTCGTATACCGAAGTTTAAATGCGTTATACGCTAAAAATTATAGCGGGAGTCAACAATATTATTTGCCAAAAAAGACTCAACCGAACTAAATAAAACTCGGTATGTGCATTAGCACTAACGCCTTCATTGTAATAAGCCATACCAACATTTCTAGGGACGGGCAGGAGTGGGGGTTGTAAGGGAGGCCTGAAATTAAAAATAGTGATATTTCGTTTTCTATTGGTTTTTCCGCAAATATAAACATAACAAAAGTTGTTTATTTTGTTATTTGAAGTAACTTTTGTTATATACACTTTTGTCGTATACCTAAGTATAAATGAGTTATACGTTAAAACTTTAGCGGGAGCCAACAATTTTATTGGGCACTAACGAACTTAACAAAGCTCGGTATGTCAATTAGCATTAATTCTTCCATGATTATAAGTTATATTAAAATTTTTAGGTTCGAACGGGAGGGGTGTTATAAGGAAGGCCTGAAATAAAAATTCACCATATTTACATGTATAAGAGACGGGAAATATAAAAATATTGAAGACCGTGAAGTCTTATCGAACAAATATTCTATTATTAGCAAATCTACGGCAACGACGGGTATCAATCCTAAACACTGGGACGGGTAAATGTCAAAATATTGTGCAATGTAAAGCCTGCTAAAAAATACCATCACCATTCAGCCTCAAATGAATTCCCGGGCGAAGCCGGGTATCTGAGCTAGTATATATATAATTTTGAACGGACCTCATTTTCGTCATCTCCTGGGAAGGATCGGTGGACATTTGAGGAAATTTTTCAAAACTCGCGTCATGAGTACGACCTCAATAGCTGATTTCCCTTAAGGGAAATCTGCTAAAAGTAAGGCTAGCAAAGAGTTTCAAACGAAAATCATAGGAAAGCAGTAACGAATCCTTAATAATACATTACACAGTAATACATGATGTATAATGACTCAGTAGAATACACTTTTGTTAACTTTTTATCAACTCATTCCATTAGTTAATTAACGATCAATTTAAGGAACGAATTGATATGGGTTGTCATCCAGTTACCTGCACAATCCAGAGTGGACTTGAGACTGTTTAATCAGCCCATCACTAAATAAATTCCTTTATGGTAATCAACCACACATATTCGTTAATTCAAAGAATTTCTCCGTGTGTAATAAATAAAAGAAATGAATGACCAAAAAGAATGATATATCGATGCTAAAAAAATATTAAACATAATTAATTTGTCTTTTGAAGAGTAACAGTGGTTTTTAAATACCTGATTAATCGAGTTCTGTATTTTCCACTCAATCCTGAACCGTACAAGTATAAACAAAATGTAAAATTTTTACAAATATTTATGAAATATCTTATATTGTGAAATTCATTGTTCTACCAATGGTTGTTGTTTTCCAGGGTATCTTTGTTTGTAAAAGACGTTTTACAACAGCTAATGTCATAGCAATCGAATTAATGGCAATCTCCTCTTATTAATCAAGGTCACATTCTCAGAAGCGTATGATGCTTCCATCCCAGCGCAGTGAATGATGACAATATTAAAAATCCTGACCTAAAAAAAACATAAAGAGGGAAGCCTTAGTCAAAAATATATAAAACATGATTCATTCTACTCACAACTTATATAAATTTAATGCAATTTAAATTATAAAAATGAGGTATATTTCAGCCAATAGTACGAAATTTTTTACCTTAATATTACTGAAACTTATGTGAAAAAGTCGATGCTAAACTAAATCGAGGGCTGGTCCAATAACTCGATGTAGCTACCGGCAAAACAGCTAGTTGGTAACTCCACTTTAGATTCCTTGGGTGCAAACTCAATACATTTGCTTGAGTTTAGATTGAACCTTCAAATTATTACCACAATTTATATGCCAACTATCCAGTACATTGAAATGAACTATTGCGAGTGTTTCCAAGAGGACAGGATTAATGTTAATGTAATAAGATGGTGACGACGTGACAAACGTATCAACAAAATATTTGGATTAAATTCATGTTCGAGGTACGAAACGTTGCCTACAAATTAATAATGTTTTCAGACTGGGGTTGAATCAATTATCATCTGACAAATCTATTAAAATCCTTAATTACAACAATCCAAATTGTTATTATTTACGTTGCTCTTATATTCTGTCCATGGGGCTCAGGTTAGTCTTGTGAGTTATGTCCTCAATATTTCTATATTTCCCGTCTCCTGTGTTTGTAGTTTTTTTATAACGTAATGGACCATAGACGTAATTCATATTCAGAGAAATTATTGTGTCTTCCAAACCATGTATGAATAAAAGTTCCTTTCCCTTGATGGGGTACAAAGCCGCAGACTAAGGTCGTCATATCCGCTATTAAAAATACTGTTTTGTAAGTCTCGATTGTAAACTATATATTCATATTGGTATATAGCGTCTTCAGTAAAGTACATCATATATTAACGGAGCAGAGATAATAAATACCATAAATAACTGGGTGCTCCTCCCCAGCGATCATCCTTTTAAATTATTTATTTATAATTATTAAACAAATACACATTCCTGATAATAACACTACATTGCTAAAAGTATAAGCAACTTTGAACGGACCTTATTTTCGTCATCTCCTAGGTAGGATCAATGGTCATTTGCAGAAAAATTTCGAAAATAGCTTCATGAGTAAGACCTCAATAGCTGATTTCCCATAAGGGAAATCTGCTAAAAACTAATTTGGCCAACGTTTGTTGGTCCGATCCGCTGATAAAGTTTTAGTTTTCCTTTTCAACACCTCAGAATGATAGTCTAGATTGAGTGAATTAAAATTATTTTATTTTAAAAATCATCTGCCGATCTGCAATGATTTTAAGATCCATTAGGACCATTTCCAGTATTTAAAAGGAGAATAGTTCTTCCCACTGGGGTCCCGTGTGCCATTACCATCAAGGGAAATGAAAATCAATAATGTTCATTTAGTAATTTCGAGACACATACTATCTGTAATAAAATACTTTTTACACGCCATTCAGACTTTTGAGCAAAGCTGCTCACTCGTAAGACAAGCGTAATTATCCGATTCGTTAAACAGTATTGAGGGAAGGCTAAGCAGACGGGCGGCGTCCCCATTGTGCCAGGGATGAGATAAAAGGTTTACATGGAGGGGCATGATCTGAGAGATGAATCAAGGGGGGGGAGGTAATCGGTGGCCGGATTCTCTTTAGGGGTTGCTTCTTCTATCCAGCTCTTGTTCCAGTCGCTCTGTATCTTTGTATCCACTCTGTCTTTAACGAGTTTCTCTGTTTCCTAAGGCTCTCTTAGCACCATTGTTATACTAATGATCTCCATGCCATTCATAAATCCTTCATATCTAAACTTCAATTTCAAATATGCCATTATGAATTATATTAAAATTTTAATGATTTCCGTGGGTGCTCAAAAGACTCCCTGTTATTGAAAGCCACATTTTGATATGGTAATAGCATATTTCCCGTATTGGAGGTCGGATGTTGAAGCTATACTCATGAAGACTTATTTAAACCATCTCGTTGAATACCCATAGAACTAACTTAGCAATTGAAAAAAAGTTCAGCATACAGAAGTTCCATAATCTTAGCACATTTCCCACGCGAACAGATGGGACTCATATTACATCTGTCCATTAATATTGGATCATGTCTACAATTGTTTTGGAGATATTGGAGTTTTGCAACTAAGCAAGTCCATGCATCTTTGTTTAGCGAGTTCCCACAATGGTCTGACTGTCCTTCATTGTCGCTTCGTGAAGCGATTGGGCCCTACCTGGGGCAATCTCACTTTAAATAGGAAGATGTGAGGCAAGTATTTCAGAACGGTGTTGCTTCTGTTCACCATCCAAGATCTTCTCTCCCAGACCAGTAGGACCTTCAGGGTTACCTTGATGGGACTCCATGATTCATGCCGTATATATCTGTGATCTGTGACCATAAAATGTCTATATATAACTGTGTTGCGTAAAATGCATCCGATTCCTGCAACTATTCCGGCTTTTGTAACTGTCCGTATAGTGTTGATCTTTGTAACTATTCCTCCAAGGTACTTAAAAGTTTAAAACTAAGAAACGTAAGCTGCTCGTGGAAACTATTTCAGGACCATATTTTCAATATCCTCCGATATTTCAATCCATTCATCAAGATATCGCCAGTTTGAGCCTATTATATATGTTAACAGCAAGATTTGTCCTTATTTTTCGCTCCAGAGTGAGTTTTAACAGTATAGGAGACAACCTTGGATTAAGCCAGGTGGTAACCTCTAAGACATCAGTGACACCACCTCTGATTTTTGACCAGAGTCTCTCTCAGTAATCTGAAAAGATAGGTACTCTAACTGGCTATAATACTTCCAGTGACTATGGTCTGCTTAATTAGGCCAGCTTGAAGTTAATGAGGTAGCGCGACACCTCTTCCTGATTTGATCACTTTTAGCAGATTTCCCTTAAGGGAAATTTAGCAGATTTCCCTTAAGGGAAATCAGCTATTGAGGTCGTACTCATGACGCGAGTTTCGAAAAATTTCTTCAAATGTCCATCGATCCTACTCAGGAGATGACGAAAATGAGGTCCGTTCAAAATTATATATATATATCTATATATATATATATCTATATATATATATATATATATATATATATATATATATATATAGATATATATATTTGTCTGATAACGCTATAGCGGTCGCTATTTTTGTTTGATCGTTAACAAAATCGGAATTTTAACGTTTTATGTAAAAAGGAAGATCAAGTTAAGGGAAATCAGCTATTGAGGTCGTACTCATGACGCGAGTTTCGAAAAATTTCTTCAAATGTCCATCGATCCTACTCAGGAGATGACGAAAAATGAGGTCCGTTCAAAATTATATATATATATCTATATATATATATATCTATATATATATATATATATATATATATATATATATATATATATATATATATATATATATAGATATATATATTTGTCTGTTAACGCTCTAGCGGTCGCAATTTTTGTTTGATCGTTACCAAACTCGGAATTTAATCGTTTTATGTAAAAAGGAAGATCAAGTTCGTTAATGGCTAAAATCGAACCAGTGGGAGGGGGGGTTTAGAGGGGGGGATTTTCTAGAATCCGAAAGATCTCCGTTACTATACGTCGGATCAAAAAAGTGTATAGAACCAATCTTATTGCAAATTAAATTTACTATAAATATTGTTCTATACATTTATTCTGTATCTTTAATATTAACCGAGATATTTGGATTTGTATTGTGAGTGTGGTTGGCTATGTTTGGGAGTTTCCGCCGAGCGCACTAGCGCTAGTGTGGCCATTTCACTAACTACTCGTCCTCGTTAGAATAGGTTATTACTAGGCAGATTTCTCTATTGTAAAACTTCACGTGGGAAATCTGCTTAGTTTACGCAGCCCCTGCGTGACGGACTTTTTTATAGGTGCCTCTGGTTGTCTAGACAAAATTCAGCCTGTTGGCTAGTTTCCTGCCATTTGAATGAAGGCCCCATAACACTTCAGGCGCTCTCTTCCTAAATCGACCATGGTCAGTAGTTGATTGGCTAACCACGAAAATGTTAGACCAGCTCACAACCAGAGCGTGTTTGTACCATAGCGGTAGTGGACTGGTAGCAGTAGTAGTCAAGTGAGTAAATCAGCCTGACATCAGATACATTGACTTTTCTAGATCATGTCGACTTGCAAACTGGTCTTCGGGGATAAGTCAAGGCAGAAAACAAGGGGTACGAATAACTCGATTGGTATTTCAGTTACGAAAAAATGCATAGAACAACAATTTCAGATCATGAATAGTTTAACAAGATTGGTTCTGTAATATTTTACGATCCGACTGGTAATAACGGATATATTTTGAATTTTGAAAACCGCCCTCCCCAAACCATCTCAATTCCATATCCGATTTCATCTACTAACAAATATGATCTTTAGTGTTTACAGAAAAGGTTACATATCAAGTATGGTATACATTAAATAAATAATTTCAAGTCAGAACATAAAATATTAATCGATACGGTAATCACACAACGAATTTCCATGTATCCCGCATAATAAAGACTTATGAAAACAATATTCAGTATATAAGCTTAGAATAAAGTGGGGTAATTCTGAGCTATTATCCGGTTAACTTCAATTCCCTCCATACTGTAATATTACATTAGTGCAGTGCTGAATATTAATATTCAGTTCTAATTATGTGTCGGAAAACGAAAATATATTAATAAACTTACTTTAGTAGTCGTCTGGCTCACTATCGGTGTATGGCTCATGAACGACGCGAGGTTGCTCGTCCTCGCCATTGTAGATCTGACCAATCGCCCTAAAAATGTGATGTACTCTTGTTTTATACTCAGAGTACTTTCTCTTAAAGAAGAACTCCGCCAAATGACCGATAAAGTGGTGTTTTGTATTGCCGTACCGAGGTACATTTCCACGCAGTTCCCTCCACAAATTTACTATGTGCTGTGTGTGCGCACCAGTGTCAGGGTCTACAAAGTTGTAGGTGTGGTTGACAATGAAGTGGGAATAACCTTCAAATTGTAGACAATTGTACGAGCGCCAACAGTCACTAATAACAGTTGTCCCAGGAAGAATGTGTTTCTTGATTATTGGCAGCAGCTCGGCATATCCTCGTCTTTGTACTGCAATCAGAAAACATTTTTTAGACTCCCGTTCAAAACCACCGAAAACCCAATCACCTTTTATAATTCGACCACGATTATATTTACGTTTTCCTATTTTTGCTTCGTCTATTTCAGGGGTGCTCAAACTTGAACTGCTGGCGATCTACCTCAATATTTTTAGACTACTTACGATCGACTCTGAGAGACTGCAATTGTGTGTGATGCAGGGTTGTCGTACATACACGATACACCCTACCTACCTAGGTAGGGCGTATCGTAGCATATATAGATATTAGCTTTCTGCACAATATAGGTACATTATTTTAGTCAAGGTTTGGGTTAGGTTCTTCTCTACAATATCAAAGAAAAAACTCATAGTTATTCAAAATTGCGAGTTTATTGGTTGTTACAAAACAAAAGAGTTACATATGGTGTTAAACTTAACTAAGGAGTGGCTTTGGATGTTGAAGCGTGGCACTGCATGTCCTCAGCATACTTTTCATAAGATGGTACGTAACCACTGAGTGCTAATCGCAAGCATGATGACATATGATCGTCAGTTAGTCGATTGCGATATTTTGACTTAATTATTTTCATTTCAGAAAATGGAGACTCGCACAAGTAAGTTGACCCAAAAAATGCCGTCAGTTGAAGGGAGATTTGCCTTACATTCGGATATTTATCTTCAGATATAAAACACCAGAAATTTGTATCAGATGCTGTAGCTTTGAGATGTATATCTGATATAATCTGCACCAACTCATTTTCAACAGAACATGAGTTCATATTAAACTGACTTGCTATTTCAGTAGCTAATTCCTCAATGTTTTTACATGAAAAAGGATAACTCATAAATGATGCTATATTTTCCAATTTACTGCAATCATAAAAACGCATTTCGAATTGTCCCAAAATATTTGATAATTCAGCCTCATACGTATCATAATTCAACTGAGGAATCCTTGCTTTCAAAGACGGAAAATGTTTCAGATCCTTTCTTTTCAGTTGATCTGTCATAAGTTGCAATTTACTTTTGAATGCGTTTACTGCGCTAATCATCTCAATAATAGTTTTTCCTTTACCTTGAAGCTCCAAGTTAACGGTGTTTAAGTGCATTGTGATGTCAGTCAAAAATGCCAAATCATTTAGCCATTTTTCGTTTTTCAAAATCTGAGTGTCATCACCTCTTTCGTCTAGAAATGCTGTTATTTCGGGATATAATTCTTGAAACCTTTCTAGGAATTTTCCGCGACTCAACCACCTGACGTCCGTGTGAAGAACTAAATCAGTGTGTTCAGCTGACTCCCTATCTTCCAACTGCAACTGAAAAGCCGCCGTTGCAAGCTACGTGCACGGATGGAATTCACAATTTTTGTTGCAATGCCCATAATTTCCTCCGTGTTTAAAACTTTTGAACACAAAACTTGTTGATGTATAATGCAATGGAATGAAAAAAATGAAGGGAATTCTTCATTAGCTCGACACAATGCCACAAAACCGTTTTTGTTTCCAGTCATTGCTGGTGCTCCATCGGTTGTAATGCACACTAATTTATATATTGGTAGCTCGTAGTTTTTTACAAAATTGAAGAAAACGTCATATATATCTTCGCCACGGGTCTTCCCCTTCAGAGGAATGATTGTTAAAAATTCTTCCTTAGCCAACATGTCATTGAATACCATCCGAATAAAAATACACAGCTGGGCAGTGTCTGTCATATCGGTGGATTCGTCGAACTGTAAAGAAAAGTATGTACATTCCATGATATATGTTTTAGTTTATCTGCGATGTCCTGACTCATGACTTCAATACGCCTTGTGACAGTCGGACGAGATAACTGAAGTTCTCTAATAGCAGACATGATTTCTGTTTTATTTTTAAAATCTCCAAATAAAGTCTCACCCGCTTCAATAAATGCTTCCTTCACCACCGATCCATCTTCGAATGGTTTCTTGTGTTTCGCCAATATATGAGATATTTTAAATGACGCGATCGTAGCAGCTTTTGATTGTTTGACTGGTCTTGTGAACATGGATTGTTCTTTTTTCAAACAAGATATCAAATGACTTACTTTTCGTTTTCTTAGTTCACTCTGTGGCGGAAAATCCTTTTCATAGTTTTTATGAACCGTTTTATGATGCCTCTCTAAGTTACCACGCTTAGGTATTGCAACTGATGCACGACAAATAACACAAATGCACTTATCCTTCACCATACAAAAGGCATATAGTTTTCTTACTTAAATTATGATTTTCAAACCAAGTATTTTAGCAGATTTCCCTTAAGGGAAATCAGCTATTGAGGTTGTACTCATGACGGAATTTTCGAAATTTTTCTTCAAATGTACATCGATCCTACCTAGTAGATGACGAAAATGAGGTCCGTTCAAAACTGTATATATATATATATATATCTCTCTCTCTATATATATATATATATATATATATATATTTGTCTGTTACCGCTCTAGCGGTCGCAATTTGTGTTTGATCGTTACCAAACTCGATATTTAGTCGTTTTATGTCAAAAAAAAGATCAAGTTCGTTAACGGCTGAAATCGGACCACGGAGAGGGGGGGTTTAGAGGGGAGGATTTCCGAAAATTCGAAATATCTCCGTTACTATTCGTCGGATCGAAACATTGTACAGAATCAATCTTATTGCAAATTAAATTTACTATAAATATTGTTCTATACATTTATTCTGTATCTTGAATATTAACCGAGATATTTGCATTTGTATTCTGCGTGTGGTACCAGTAGGCTATGTTCGGACTTTCCGCCGAGAGCTCTGGCGGCCTTTTCCATAACTATCCGTCCCTCGTGAATAGGTTTAGAGGTTAGGTTAACTGTGTTTCGGGGCTAGAAACTACTGGGTTATTACGCCCTAAATAATGTTTTAGGTTTAGAGGTTTCTTTCTATTACAGTTGTTATTAGGCAGATTTCTCTATTGTAAAACTTCACGTGGGAAATCTGCTTAGTTTACGCAGCCCCTGCGTGACGGAATTTTTATATTGAGACACTGATTTCTTACACTGTTTTTTAATTTTTTTCCTATGCTTATCTACTGTTTCAATGTATTTGTGACAGTCAAAATTATGTTTGTCTGCGTTAAATGTCATATAATTACCACACGCAGGGCATCTCTTATTTCGGGGCAAAACACCGTGCTCGTACAAAAAAGTATCCAATTTTTCGGAATCCTCTGACAATACTGCAAATGTTAAAACTGTATTATCACATCCACTGCAGAGAAACGGATTATCACAAGCCGACATCACGCACAGAACTGACCGACCGCAACTATCAGGATCGCAACGTATGGCGTGGACTTTGATCCCATTATCATTCCTTATATTGGCATTTCACGTTTCCGATGTCTAGTTTTGCATTATATCGTTGTATTTTTATACCAACTACATGATATTACTTTATGGAGGGAATTGAAGTTAACCGGATAATAGCTCAGAATTACCTAAAGTGGTTATAACAACTTATTGTTAATATGACATGAGTGAACGTTTATTAAAGTCTGAAAACTCTAAAACCCAATTAAATTACTCAGGTACTTCAAATTTCACCTCCTAGACCTCCCACCCCCCACTCCCAGTGGTCCGATTTCAGTCATTAATGAGCATGCTCTTTCTTTTTACATAAGACGATTAAATATCGAGTTTGGTAACGATTAAATACAATTTGCGACCGCTAGAGCGGTAACTGACATATGTATATATATATATATATATATATATATATATATATATATATATATATATATATATTTATATTTGAACGGACCTCATTTTCTTCATCTCCTGGGTAGGATCGATGGAAGAAATGTTTAGAAAATGGCGTCATCAAAACTAGACTGGCGAGTTCGATTCTCGCCTGGGTAAATGAAATTATTTAGTGACGAAATTCATTAAATAACATCCTAAATCCCACCCTGGCTAGAAAAGGGTAAAACCCGTAGATAACCCGTCCCAATTAGCCTTAGTTGCAAAAAGTGGACGTTAATAAATAATAACAATAACAAATCGCGTCATGAATACGACCTCAAGGGATATCAGCTAAAAGACCACACAAACACACACACAATTGAGCAGAGATCTTTGTATTTATTATTTATTAGTATAAGTTTTTTTTTTCAGTTACTAGTTAAGGCGAATGGTAATTACAAGAAATTATGAATGTTATATATAGCAAGTACTGTGGAATATAAGTTTTGGCTTCTTCCAGTTAAACTATTTATAGTTTTTCTTTTAGTTTTTTTTGTTTGTTTTATATGTATTTTGCTTTTTTCCTCATGTTGTAAATATAGTAACAATTTATATTTAGTTTTGTCCATTCTATTTATTTTATACATTTGTAAAAGTTAGCTGTGTAAAAATTTTAACATTTATTTAATTTTTTTAAATTATATTCTTGTATGTTAAAATATGAATCGCCATTGTAGCGGCATGGTTCTATTTATTTTGTACATTTGTAAGATTTAGCTTTTTAAAAATTTTAATATTTATTTAATTTTGTAAAATTATATTCAAACATGTCAAAAGATGAATCGCCATTGTAGCGGCATCTCAAATAAATAATAACAATTACAAGAAAGATTTAAAAACCCGCGTCATGGGTATAACCTCAATAGCGGATTTTCTTTTAGAGGAATATACGAATATAGCCGTTGGATGGTAGATTTAAGGGTTAAACAGTGAGGATTTAAACTAAGAGGGAAAGAGATGTTGGTGTAATCGATATGCAGAGTAAGACTGGGGAGAGAGAGCTAAGATGGCGGCGGTCGGGAAGCAGGAAGTAATTAAATGTGGCTCGGTTCAGGTGTCACGGGCAATGCAAATCCCTGGCTCAGCCCCTCGTTAGCCAGATTCAAATGCCATCCCTCTCCTAAGGCCAATTGTACCCCCTACTTTACACACATTTCTACTCTCTCCCTCTCTTTTGATACTCAGGAACGCGCATTATCCGGCCTACGGATCAACACCCCCTCCCTTACTATAATTGCACTCCGTTACAATTTTATCAATCTCTTTGAAAGAATAAGACAGGTATCACTCATATCTGGAAATATAGATAGATAGATAGATTTTATTGGCTAATATATACATATTTTAGCCTGAGGCTGAATGGAACTCCAAGATATATATAAGAGTTGACATATTCCATTTTTTATCATGCCAAAACTGGGATTTTAACATTTTTTTCCTTGGGGGCCTATGAAAAACTACTATTTCAGATTTTTGAGGGTTCAAGGATAGTGCCTTTATGGTGCAATATCCTTCTAATATTTTAAGGTTTCTCTGCTCACAATGCCACGAGCTATTTAAAATAACAATATCATCCGCAAATAACAGCATGATGACTTCGGTAGCAACATTTATTGGTATTCCTATAGCTCCATTCTTTTCGTAAAATGTTATTATTTCGGATAAAAAAAGTATAAATAGTAATGGGCTAAGGCTTTCACCTTGTAACAAGCCAGATGTAATATTTATATCCTCAGATAGATATCTGGAAATATAACAAATATAAAAGGTTGAATAAACTAGACCTCCCCTCTAGGAAGCTCAATGAAATGAAATGTATTCATTTCCATCAGATGTTAAAAAATATAAAAGGATAACTAAACCAATTTGGGTTTTCTATGACAAAGTTACTAATGGGTCATCACTGTGGAATCCCGAAAAACATTGACAGGAAGAGCATACCAGTTTTCTCAACAACGTATTCCAAGTGTTGAAACAAAATTAAAGGATATTTTTAGGTTGTAAAGAACATTGACCAAAACAACCATTTTAAGGGTAAGAATTGTACATATTAAAGTACACTTTAGACAGATGAATCCGATAATGTAAACACTATTTCATTTAGAATAAACCTGTGTAATGTAACTACGTTTTAGTTACCTTTATTTATAATTTTCTTTTAATTCACATAAATTTCTAAATGTTTATAAATATTCATTTTATTGCTTTAGGTGCTAGATCACATGTCTTAGGACCAAAACAAAAAAAGATTTCCATGATTATCCTTTTCCCTTTTGGAGATATTCAATTTAATGTGAAATTATGTATTTGGTTCCAGAAAAACTCTAATTGACAATTTGTAATTTTTTTCTGATCTCAAATACTTACTTGGCATCTTTGTTTATTTGTTTATTGTTTTTAAATATATTTATGAATACACACAATAAATTTCATCAAAATTGGTTTGTAAATTAGAAAGTATTTTTGAATTCATAATAAATGAATTTTACTGTTCCCTATCGATAAAAAACACGAATATTTCAAAACTTTAAGAGACCATAAAATCCAAACCAGATCAAAAAAAAAAAAAAATTGGTATAGTTTATCAAATCAATGAAAAGAACACCAAAAATGAGATTTGTCAAAATCTGAAATAGTGGATGTCATTGATGTGTGGTTGAATTGATGGGGAATGATCCTAATTTTATTTAAATTAAGACATATACATATTATTAAATAGCAAACGTGTAGAGCACAAAAAATTGTCTCAAATTCATAGATTACATTTTCCTTGTAATCTACAACTTGTAGATGTACTAGTCCTTTTCTCTTCAGGGTGGAACTAAGGATTCTATTTGATTAGTTCGTCATAGATAAATGCCTATTCCACCCCCCCCCCCCGCAGGAATTAAATTCACCAACCTTGGCTTACCATGTAAGCCCAACGCGTTAACTCACTGCCTAAGCTGAGACCCATATAGTTTTAATATTTGAACATTTTTGATAGTATTAATTTTGTGTAATTTATGCAATATTAACAATTTCTATTCCCAAAGCGGTCTCATGTACAACAAATCAATTTTATTTATTCAGTGACTATTATTAAACATATTCTATTGTATGCCCGAAGAAGAAACTTATATTTATAATTTTTCATATTATGCTCTGTTATGTGTAACATATTAATGGAGAAATGATAATAAATAAAAGGCATAACTCTGTTCACTTCCTCAACACTTTCAATCCCTTTAACATTGTTTTAATTAAAATATATATGACATTTAAACAAATTAACATTTCTGAGGATAATACAATAACATTAAAAGAGTAAGCATTAATTGTAGCGTAAGTCATTATCATGTAAAGTTAAATGAGTACCTAGTTGTATTTGTTTTAACATTACACACCATTTAACGTTTAGTTGTAGTTTAAAGCGCATTTCATCATTACTTTTGTTGCACTATAAAAGTGTATATGAGAAAAACTACTCCAAATCTCAGTATTGTATTAAATTGCAGTCAAAGCATTCTGATAACTAAGGCAATCTCTATACTATTGTTGTGTTTTGCAGAATAAACGTGAATCCCAAAAAATAAATAAATAATTAATAAAAAGAAAATCACTTTCCTCTCAATCCCTCTTCATTATTTAGTAAAATGTGGACAAAATCAATAATAATCATTGATGGCATTGGTCATTACAACGCATCGTCTACTTCTTTCGTTCCAAAAGCCTATAGTGCCCAATAAAATTGTTACCTCCCACTTCACTTCTTAGCTCAGATCACTTCAATATACGACAAAAGTGTATGCAATAAAGGTTACCCTAAACAAAACAAAAACAAAAATGTTTGTACGACTTTTCATTTCATGCCTCCCCTCTGAGGTCCAGTCCTATTCGTTCATAGAAATGTAATATAGTTTATAATCATGGAAGAGCTAATGGTAATTCACATTCCGAGTTTTGTTTTGTTCTATTCAGTAATTAGTTACCAATATAATTTGTTGACTCCCCATGTAGTTTTTAGCGTATATCTCGTTTATACTTCGTTAAAAGACAAAAGTATAAATAACAAAAGATGCCCTAATAACAAAATAAACAATTTGATTGCCGAAAAACCCACAAGAAACGAAATAACGCTATTTTTCATTTCAGGCTTTTACCCCCACTCCTTGTTCGTCTCTGAGAATATTCGTATAGCCTACAGTCTAAGTTGGGTTAGTACTAATACACGTGCCAAATATCATACAATTAGGTTTCGTAGTTTAGAAGTGAGGAGGTAAGAAACAAGAAAAAAACGCCAAAACTAAAAATTGTTGTTTGAATTCCATGTGAATCGAAATAGCATCATGAAATGTCAAAGAAAAAATCAATGGACAGACAGACGTTACAATTTATACATATAAATTTGTAACCAGGTCTGTACATTGATTTTGTTTCTCAAAATTTCCAGACAATTTTTCGTTTCACATGCCATTGGCACGATTTCTGCACTTTGTAGATTTGGTATCTGTTAGTTTGTTACCTTTTCACACCAAACTACTGAATCGAATTTAATGAAACTTGGAAAGAACATTACTACTAGCCCAAGTTAGACTTTGTCCTATACTAATTTTCTGAGTCCCTAACGAGGCCCTAAAATTAAATATAGCAAATAATAATAATAAATAATAAAGGAGGCCAGAAATTAAAAATAGCAATATTTCGTTTCGTATTGGGTTTTCGGCAAATATGCACTAACAAAAGTTGTTTATTTTGTGATTTAGAGTAACTTTTGTTGTATACATTTCTGTCGTTTAACAAAGTATAAACGAGATATACACTCGGAACTAAACCGGCAACCAACAGTTTTATTAGACACTAACGATTGAACCGAACTCATCAGAAATCGGACTTGAATTAGCATTAGCTTTTCAATGATTAAGCTATATTAACTTTTGTGGGGATGACCAGGAGAGGGGGCTACAAGGGGGGCCTGAAATGAAAATTCAACGTTACATGGTTGATATTATACGTTCCATGGTAATATCATTATGACAAAAAAAAAATATGTGTTTAAACTCAATGTGATGGTTTAAAATGTAATTTGTGTAGTCAGTGTGCAAGTATAGATGAGGTGTTCTATAGTCTGTTCACTCGTTCTGTCACAGGGGCAGTTTTTGTCATTTTGTATTTTGAACCTATGTAAGTAAGATTTAGTAGTTCCGTGTCCAGTGAGTACTTGTGTGGAGTAAAAGTCAGTAGCAGTACAGGTGTTGAGGTATTCCTCAATATTTGGGATGTATGTTTTTAAATGCTTGCCTTTCTCTGTTTTGTCCCATCGCTCCTGCCACTGTTTTATTGTGTCCGTGCGTAACGTGTATTGTAGACTTTGTTTTGTTATGTTGGAGTATGTTATGGGAATGTTTTGGTCCTTGGATGCATTTTTTTGCAATTCGTTTTCGTAAAGTCCGGCATGTCCTTTGGCCCAAGTCAAATATATTTTTGTATTGTTGTTTTGAATGTCTAAAATTAGTTGCCGACTTTGTTCTGCCAATGAGTCATGTATGTCTGTATTCATTAGTTTTTGTATTGTTATCTTGCTGTCTGTGTTTATAGTTACTTCTGTGATTTGTTTATTATTTCGTTTTACGTATTCGAGTGCGTTCATTAATGCAAGCGCTTCATCTTGGTTGTAAGTCCATGAAGGTCCTAGTCGGTATTTAAGTACGTCAGTGAGTATATTCTTATGAAAGACAATAAAAGCGCATCCTACATATTTTTTGTCCTTACTTCCGTCTGTGTAGATTTGAAATTCTGTTGTGTGAGTTGGAGTCAGTTCTATGTGTGGGTGTATAGCAGAATGTGTCCATTTTGAGTAGTGTAGGGGTTTTTCAATGTCGGATGAGTTAATGTTTTGTATATGTGTGTTTTCATGTAGTAATAAATATTGTGTTTTTTGTTGATTTGCAAGTAATGAGATGGGTGAAATTCTTGCCAGAACACAGGCCGCTTCATATGAAATTGTTCTAAATCCCTTTATTATCTTCAAAGCCATCAGCCTCTGTGACTCTCTCCATTTTCCTTAAATTGTATTGCCGCTGTAAACCTTCATGCCAAGCAGTGATGGCGTAAGTCATTGCAGGTTGTATTGCTGCAGAGAATACCGTCCGTAATGTGTCTGTTTGTAGTCCCCAAGTCAGTTTTGTTACTATTGAAAGTAGGTTTATATGTTTCAGTAGTTTTGTTTCAAGATGTTGAATGTGGGCGTTCCAAGTTAGTTTACTGTCAAAAATTATTCCCAAGTATTTAATTGTATTTGCTTTAGTAAGTTTTTGTCCTTGTAACCTGATGTCAAATGATAGAGTAGTCCTTGATCTGCTAAATACTGTGTAGGATGATTTGTCTGTATTGAATTTCAATTTGTTTTCATGAGCCCATTGTTCAGTAACGTCTAGAATTGTGTTAATTATGGTCTGTGTCTGTCCAGGAATCTTTGATTTTACCAAAATTATAATATCATCTGCGAATGCGTAGATAGCTGCGTGTTTCATATTAATTAAATGTAATAATTCATCAATAATTAGGTTCCATAAAAGTGCAGAACAACTTGAACCTTGAGGTGTTCCTATTGTTTGAGCTTTAGTGATCATTAAATTGGGTGTAATGAAAGACGTTTGGCGATTAGTAAAATATGAGAAGATAAGTTTATATAAATTTTTAGGACATTTCTTTATTAGGAGAGAGTTGAGGATAGAAGGCCACCACGCATTATCAAATGCACCCTTAATGTCTAAAACAACATGTTGTTTTTGAGTAAGTGCAGTTTTAATAAAATTAAGTGTTTCGTGTACTGCATCTGAAGAACATTTTTGAGGAGTGAAGTCGAATTGATTTCTATGCAAAAGGTTGTTTGTGTATAGGTAGTGTGATAGACGTTGGTTAATGATTCTTTCGAGGATTTTTCCTCCAGTTGTGATTAAACTTATGGGTCGTACTGAAGAAAAGTCGTCTTTTTCTTTGCCTGGTTTAGGAATAAATATTAACTTTGATATTTTCCATTGTTGTGGGAAATAGCCTAAATCGAAACATCTTTTGTAAATATTTTGAGTAAATTTAGGTAAAATAAAATAAACGTTTTTGAAAATTTCAGCAGAAATGCCATCTATTCCAGGAGTTTTCTTACTGTTTAATGATTTAATTATTTTGTCTAGTTCTTGAGTTGTATGTGGTAAGTCGATATTAGAGTTAGGTTCGTTAAGTACGTTATTTCTCAATGTTTTGTGATAGTCGTTATCTGTCGTCTTATCGTCATTTCCAACATGTTTATTCAGTAAAAACGAGAATGTTTCTGTTATCGAAGTAGTATAGAGTCCATCATCTTTTCGTAAAGAACATAGCGATAGCATTGACCTAAGTTTCCCGAAAGCAAATTTGTACGGCCATGTCCAGGGGTTCTTAGGATCTATGTTAGAGCAGAATTCATTCCATGATTGTTTTCTCTTTTGTTGATAAACGTGTCTATCAATATATATATATACCTCCAAAAAAACAACAACACCATATATAAATATATATATATATATATATATATAAAATTGTAACCTCTGTCTGTACATTGATTTTTTTCGTGAAATTTCACGATAACTTTTGGTTTCACATGTCATAGACACCATAACTGCATTTTGTTTCTTTCGTGTATGTTTGTTTGTTTGTTACCTTATTACGCATAAACGGCTGAACCGAATTTTATGAAACTTGGTATGTATATTACTACTAACCCAACTTAGACTTTAGACTATGTTAATATTCTCTGAGACAAACAGGAGTGGGGGTTATAAGGGAGGCCTGAAATTAAAAATAGCTATATTTCGTTTCCTATTGCATTTTTGGCAATTATGCACATAAAAAAAGTTGTTTATTTTGTTATTTAGAGTAACTTTTGTTATATACACTTTTTACGTATACTGAATTATAAACGAGATATACGCTAAAACCTATAGCGGAAGTGAACAATTTTATTTGGGACAAAAGACCCAACCGAAATAAATAAAACTCGGTATGTGTATTAGCACTAACGCTTTCATTATAATAAGCCATACCAACATTTCTAGGAAGGGGCAGGAGTGGGGGTTGTAAGGGAGGCCTGAATTTAAAATAGCAGTATTTCGTTTTCTATTGGTTTTTCGGACAATATGAACAACAAAAGTTGTTTATTTTGTTATTTAGAGTAACTTTTGTGATATTCATTTTTGTCTTTTAACAATATATAAACGAGATATACACTATAAACTAATGGGGGAGTCAACTATTTTATTGGGCGCTAACGATTGAACCGAACTTAACAAAACTCGGTATGTCAATTAGCATCTTCCATGATTATATGCTATATTAAAATGTTTATGTTAGAACGGGAGTGGGGGTTATAAGGGAGGCCTGAAATAAAAATTCGCGATATTTCATTGTCTATTTGTTTTTCGACAAACTTGCACATAACAAAAGTTGTTTACTTTGTTATTTAGATTAACTTTTTTTTGATATTGATATGCTCAACAATTCATTCCTATTTGAACTATCATGTACCTCAGCTGGAAACATTAATTCAAATCAATGTTAATATTTTGTCCTTAATAGCTGAAATCTATGCATAATGCACAGGAGACGGGAAATATGACAATTTGGAGGACAGTGAAGACTTACATAAAAAATTAATTTTATTATTAATAACTGCCAACAACGGGTATTAACCCTAAACACTGGGACGGGTAAATGTCAAAATATTGTGAAAAGTAAAGCCTTGCCAAAAAAATACCATCACCATTCTGCCTCAAATAAATTCCCGGGCGAAGCCTGGTATCTGAGCTAGTATATATTTATATATATATATATATATATATATATATATATATATATGTATATACATTTATATATATATATATATATATATATAAACTCTCTGTCGGTCGTAATTTTTGTCTGATTATTACCAAACTCGAAATTTAAGCGTTTTATGTAAAACTAATGATCAAGTTCGGTAACGGTTGAAATCGAGTCGGGGGAAGTGTGGGGAAAGATGTAAATTTCGAAAATTCAAAATATCTTCCTTAACATATATCGGATTAAACAAATGTGTAGAACTAATTTTATTGCAGATTTAATTGCCTATAAATATTGTTGTAAACGTAATTTTCTATCATGAATATTAACCGAGGTAATCGGATTTTTTATATTGACATTTCAGCCTTTGTAAACCTCCACTCCTATTGATGTCATATCAACAATAAGTTGTTATATCATTAACCACTTTATTCTAAGACTGTAAACCAAATATAGTTTTTAAGAGATCTTTATTCAGTGAGGGACACGCTAATTCATTATGATAGCATTGTCAATTAAGATTTTACGTTCTTGCTTCCAAACAATTTATTTGATTTATACTATACTCGATATTTAACTGTTTTATTTAACACTAATGATCATATTAGTAAATGACAGAAATCGGACGAAAAATGGGGGCGGGGGCGGGTTCGAAAATGCAAATTATTTCCGTTATTATGGGTCCGATCGAAAAGTGTTATAGTTCCAATCATGTTAAACTATTGATGCACCACAATTGTTGTTATATACATTTTAACCCCCTCTTGCTACTCATTGGAGGAAAATCAGGTATTGAGATTGTACTATATATATATATATATATATATATATATATATATATATATATACATTAATTCATAATAATAATTATGAACGGACCTCATACTCGTCATCTCCTGGGTAGGACCGATGGAAATTTGATTAACCTTTCGAACATCTCGTAATGCGTCCAACCTCAATAGCTGATTTCACTAAGGAACATAAGTAGGATGGCTGGTAGCAAGGTCACATAATACTGCCAAATACAGTAATTGCTGGAGTTTGACGAATATTCAAGGTGGGATTTTTTCAGTAGAGAGTCTAGACATATTTTAGAATCCCAAGAACAATTTTTGCTATTAGAGAATACGTTGAAGTCCAAAATTGTTTTTGAATATCACTTAAATTTGCAAAAGTGTAATAGGTGTGGCTAATTAATGTAAAGATTTTAATATAAAGAAAGAGTTTACAATTTTCTTACCACTTTGATTTTTGCAATTTCGCCTAGCTGCTTAACTCATTCAGACGCTCTTCATTTGAACATGTTCGAAGTTTTTCGCAAAATATAAAACCGACTAAAATTCAATGTGCAATGACTAAAATCCTGTATCGGAAAGTTCACATAAGATAGTCTGGGTTGAATTTATAATAATTTTATTTGTTACTTGGACCATAACCTTTAATTAATTTAAAAATTAATTTACAGATACTGAATGACAATTTAGATAAACTTCGTATTCTCTGAATTTTGTATCATTTTATTATCCTACATTTTCTTATGAAAAATAGGCAGAGTATTGGACGAGTTTAAATTTCGTTGGAGTGAACCTACTAACTAAATTAAATTATATATCAACCTTATTTATAGGGAATAAGGGGCCTGAAGGGCAATTTGTGGATCAGAAGTGGTTAAATGATTAATAAATGAAATTTGATAAATTCTTGCTGGATGTTTGGGTGAATAGAAATCAATCAACCATGAAATATGAAGGTACCTCATTTAGGGTTTACTTCCCTCGCTTTTTTACCTTGTTTCTCCGTTCTTCATTCCTATCTCCACGGGGTCGTCCTTTTCGATCCCATGGTGTAGACAACTCAGATAAATAAATAAAAATATTCAAAATGGTCCTCTCAGTAAAGGGTTGCGAGACCGACTGAATACGTTCCATGAATTTACTTCTACCATACTCTTCGATGCAGCCCCGGGAGACCTCCTGTGTGTGTGTTTGTGTGAGAGAGAGAAATAGAGAATGCCAAAGAGTGTAGAGCAAAGTTTGCAGGCGAGCTATCTCTGATAGATTAATGATGTCAGCAAACCGATTTGGCTCGGTTTGTTTGATTTACGTCCACTTTATGCTACTGGCTAATCGGGGCGGGTTATGTACAGGTTACCACCCTTTTCTAGCCAGGGTGGGCCCAAGGAGTTTATTTAATGAGTCCGTCACCAAATAAATTTCTGCGAGATTAAGACCAACGCCCTAACCCGCACGGCCAACCTGAGCCCCTTGGTTCGGTTTAAGCTTACTATCACTAAACACAGGTATGGGCAACCTTTGACATGTTGCGGGCCAAACTTTAGTGTGCAAATATGTTCGCGGGGCGCTTTTAAAAGTAGTGCTATTTAAAGTAGTGTTCATAATTTTTAACGATAGATATCAGACATGAAATTATAACGACAATGCCATTATAATACAATTTATTAAAATAACAAAATGAAATGAAAAAAAAATAGGTACAACGTGGTACAATCAATGAGTTTGAATTTGGGAAACTAATACATCGATGTTTGGATTAATTCCATTGATATAAAGACGAAAAGGATTTCCCAAACTATCGTCAATCAGCCTTGTACGATGCTTTGATTTATTAACTTTCATCAATAAAAAGAACTTTTCGCATTTAGTATTGCAAAACGCACAAATCTCTCCTCATCTTCCTCATTTGGAGTTAGTAGTGTAATATTTTTGGTTGATTGAGTTTTTCAAAATCAAACCTTACCGGCCGGGGGTTGCCCACATATGATTAAAAACAATTTAATGGATGGGACACGATTAATGAATGAGGTAGAGGCTAACACAACATTCAGGTATTACTGAGCAACGACATTTTTTAGAATATGGAAGTAAATGCCGAATAGGGAGAAAGAAGAGTACGCGCTATGCTGAAGTAGGACTGTACAATGAGTAAACTGACTAATAGGCTTGGTATAGAGTGAGCTGAAGCATTGTGTGGGAGACACCCCGCAGTGCTGAGTGATTACCTTATTGAAGGAGGCTCGGGTAGCCACATCCCTCATAATACTCGGATAAGCCCATCTTCATCTCCTATTCGCCCTTGTACGGTTTCAATCTTTTTTTCCAACCAACCCCTCCAAGCTTCGATTATAGCAAACCATACATCAACTTCTACCATATCAAAGTTGCGGGCTTAGGAGGCTTCGCTCTCTCGTCAAATTATCCACAACTAATAACATACTCTGCCACAGTAAAAACTGGTATCCACTTGCTCAAGTTTGTTTACACTAAATCCCCCGAAACTCCCCACTTCATGACAATGATTTACAATGTTCAATTACTTTTGTTATATGTGTGATGGGGGCTCAGGTTAGACTTGTGAGTTAATGCGTTGGCCAAATCTGACATGGTAAACCTAGAGTGGTGCGTTCGATTCCCTAGGGCAATAGGAATTTATTTAGTGACGGAATTCATTAAATAAAAGTGAACGGACCTCATACTCGTCATTTCCTGGGTAGAACCGATGGAATATTAATTTACCTTTCGAACATCTCGTAATGCGTCCAACCTCAATAGCTGATTTCACTAAGGAACATAAGTAGGAGGGCTGGTAGCAAGGTCACATAATACTGCAAAATACAGTAATTGCTGGAGTTTGACGAATATTCAAGGTGGGATTTTTTTCAGTAGAGAGTCTAGACATATTTAAGAATCCCAAGAACAATTTTTGCTATAAGAGAATACGTTGATGAAGTCAAAAATTGTTTTTTAATAGCAGTTAAATTTGCAAAAGTGTAACAGGTCTTGCTAATTAATGTAAAGAATTTAACATAAAGTCTTAGTCCCACCCTGGGGCTAGAAAAGGTTGGTAACCTGTAGATAACCCGTCCCAATTAGCCTTAGTTGCAAAAAGTGGACGTTAATAAATAATTTAATTTAATATGTGTAGTGTAATTAAGTATTAAATTTTAATACCAGATGGTGTTTTATATAAACCTCATTTTTCTGTTAAATTAAGAACATAATAAATGGATTATATAGCGCTAAATATCCAATATTTATATTTGGATGGGAAACCATTATTATATCAATTAGCTTCCGGAGTAAAGTAATTCTAATCATAAATTTCTCTTACTGCTTAAATCTCTGGCAAAACTAATGAATGGCAGCGCTTTTACTGGTCATATTACAGTACATTTGTATTAGTAGTGAATATGATAGGATGATTTTCTGTATCCATTCTTTATATTCTCACAGGAAACCATTCCAATTTCAACCCATCAACGACACGGATAGTAGGTATACATTTATTTATTCTGAGTGTTAATTATTTTACATTTTAAAATATGTTAATGAATTTACTAAATAAGTACTCATACGTTACTTAAATGATGGATACAGAAAAACAAAAATTCATTTTGGGGAATCTGTGTTGGAATGAATTATTCCTTGCATTTCCATTTATCAATAAGACCAATGAATGAAATTGCAGAATCTCTACAGAAAAATACATTCTGATTTTCAAGGATTCTGTAATTATACAATGTATTCTTTCGTTCATGTTATTATCCCCTATTTGAATAATTTATACTTTACATACCCATAATCACATGAGGTTCCCATAAGTCACTGGAAATTCGCAGATATATAACTTTTGTAAATGGTTTACTAGGACAAGAATAAGGTGTAGCTTTAGCCTTTTTTTGTGTGTGTAACTTTCATTTGTAATATTGCTTATTTTTTTAGCATACTTGGCTGCTCATTTTAATAGATTCAGCTTAAGGAATAAGCAGCATTAAGTCTGTTACGCTAAGGAGGCTTACTTGAATTTCATCCTGGGCATCAGCAGACAAGGCCCTTGAGCACAAAGCCCCAAAGAGCATAGGATTCCGTAGAGCTCTGTAGAGGTCCTAGATGAATTCATTCGATGGACGGTTTTCGTGACCAGACTCACCAATGAGATGAGAGAAAGAGAGATGGGCCAGGAATATAGTGGAATTAACATAAAAGGTAGGAAAGAATTTAAAACGCTAGAATCAGCCGTTCAGCAGCCATCTGGTGCTAGCCCGTCCGCTAGAGTAACGATTGGGCCTACTAGTGGTGAACAGAAATAAGAATCCCGGGGAAAATGCTGTTCGTCCTAGTAGAAGAACTAGACGCAGTAGACAAATAAATTAAATACCTCAAGATCACCTAGGAATGGGTAATGACCATGAATGAAGCAGACAACGCTGCAGTTTTAACCCTGATCAACACCATTAAAGTTTCTTCCTTTTAGAAGTAGCATAAAAATGCTCTAAATTTAGAAGTTACGAAATTTGCTGAGGAAGAGCCTTGTAATAGCTGAAGCAGGCGTGCCATCGGCTTGGGATGTCAGCAAGGTGTAAGCCAAGTTAAGAAACTGTTAGGCAAAGGATAATGACCGATAGAATATGAATTAAGTATAAATATCCACTTTCGAACTCCGACATGCCTTTCATGAGCCTCCAGTCAGGAAAAGGAAACTTGCCACTCCCCAAGAAGTCGACTTGCCTTTACGCTAATAATCTAGCAGTGAGACCTAATTCTGATGTGGTTTTCGTCGAATGAGAATGGAATGCAATCGGGCATTAAGCTCTGTAGACTAATTTAATGTAGTTTAGGGTCACTGCAGCCACGTCTATAAGTATGGGAGTTAAAAGCAGCCATGTAATCTCCGTCTACATGCCACCAGGTGGAACCAATATTAGATACATTGACCAACATGCTAAGAAGACTGAAGCGTATCGAAGAAATGAAGAAGTCCTTCCGTAAAGGAAAGGATATCCCTCCTTTGGGTACCAACAGATTACCGGATGACCCAAGTCATGTGCGATCACGGAGACTTCGCGTCATATTTCTACAAATATAAGAAATTTTCGATAGGTGATGGTTGGGAATGGTGCAGACACAGCCAGAAGAAAAAAAAATTGAATATCTCCCTGTTCAGTTGTGTTATTCCAATTACTGCTGTCTTAGCATGCGTCTCTTTCTTTCCCCAACATCTTTCCGTCGTGACAAATTTAATGATTTTTTATATCCAAATTATAGTAAATATTTTCATTGCAAGCTGAGAACGAAAACGTTTTGCCCTCTGTACCAGCTAGCTAAAATGTTATATTTTTCTCGGATGTATAAGTCCAAAATCACGTTATTATGAATTAAAATAATTTCCTCTATTCTTCCAATTATTTGATATATTAAGAAGAATATTTTCGTTACCTCCGTAGATTTCACATCCCATATCACATAGATGTGATAAACATAAAGGATAACACTTATTATTACATGTGATTCTTATGGACCTTTCTCTATGCTCAGCTTCATAAAATATGAATTAAGTTACGCAGTATGCCAGCAGTTTCTATTTAATATATCATAATAAATTTTATACAAGCTTTTTATGAATTTGTTGTTTTCACAAACTAAATATTAAGTTAGCTAAAGGTTCCATTAACATTTGTTATTTCCTAAAAATATTGTTCTTGATGTTATATAGCTGCATGAGTTGTCTTTCATCTCTTTTATTAGAATATTTGCACGAGTTAAGAAAATAAGGAGAAACTTTAAAATAGATGTTTGCCCTTGACGATATAATTCTAATTGATTGAGTCTATCAGAGAACATAAATGCCGAAGTTCAATTTGAAAATTTTTAGTCTTTCTTATTTTCAATTCCCTGCCCCCTCCCCTTCGAACAGCAATCCACTTAACAGAGTGGCTGTAGAAACAGGAAAATTAAATTTGAATAGGTTGCCATCCAAGCTGAACAAGGCTCTTGGGTTGTAATCGGATCTTGCCCAAATAACCTTAGCTAGATCTTTTTTCTCATTAATTTCATTGGTTGGGGGTGGCAGGGAAGGGGGAGGGGAGGTAAGTGGTTTACCTGGAGGGGAGCAGAATTACAGCTTAGAAATGTACCCATCCCCAGGGTGGTTCACTCCTACCCACGCCTTCCTCTTCATCTTATTTATCCTCCGTGCAGGCACTCTACGACAGCGGGTTTCCTTTAAATAACTTGTCAATGCAATTAGGAGCGTAATTAGTAAATGCTTGGTACAGGTCTATCTGCATAGCGACTCACGCAGTTTTTAATTATAATTAGTTGTAAATTTCAGAAAGTCCTTCTCTTAGGAAGTTTAATGTTTGGATATTCTTTTTAGGGAAGCCCAACTATTGAGTTTGTGCTCATGAGATGTTTTTCGAAAAAATTGTTCAAATGCCGAAATATTTTATGGATGACAAAAATGAGATCCAATCAAATTTGTCAAATGTGTCATAAACCACACCGCGTTTTCTTTACACAGCTTTTACATGTGGAATCAGGCAGAAAGTACGAAAGTTCAAGAACACCTTGGAATTTTTTTTATTTAGATTTTCAGGATGCGCCTAAATATGAAAATAACATACTCCTTGCATGGAAAACAACCAGTAACCTAACTCTTTATTCCTTAGTTTTCTTCAATTTTCAATGATCCATGTTTAACATTTGAATTCCCTATGAAATCCCGTTTTTAGGAGAATCATTATATTGCATACCTACACAGAATTAGATATTTTACTTATGTGTTGTGAAATACCGAAATGATTTAAAACACTAACAATTATAAGGAGATCATCCGATTAGATAATAAATATGCTAACTCTAGATCATACTCAAGCAGGGTTAGTGTTATATTTAAATTAATCAAAGCGCGCCTTGTTAGGGCTACTATAAGCTGGCCAATTTACGGTACTTTAAATTATAAAAAAAAAGTATAAACAATGAGTAACAGGAAAATTAGGAGAGATGTAGAGAAATCGGTATGGAGTTGCAGACAAAGGACCAAACGAGCTGCGGAGACTGCGTGGCGGCATCCCCTGCCAATTAGCTGCCTGCACTAGATATTCCACCGGATCTGCTCAATTACTCCAACCTCGCTCCTATTCAATCTGTATTGAGATCCCTCTAACTAAATGCTCTCTAGCCTGACAGGCTGATCCGATTCAAGTGAAACAGTATGCTTCCTCTTGTTACGTTTGGACCAATGGTTGTAGTCTTGTTTTGCGCAACTCTACATTCAAGTTTTAGGTATAAGATGCCTTGCTTTCAATATTGTTGATGTCTATTCTGCCGATATATTCGTGCGTTGATGTAACTGAATACATTGCCATGCAGATGGAAGAAATGGAAAATTCTGTTTTTGATTCTGTGCCAATGGTAGGTTTATAATTGACATGTTATAATTGGCACATCAGAAGTTTGGAAATATTCAAATTTGCATATCAGACATCCAGGTATTCTGAAGGAATTTTATTTTCCTAGAGATAGGCAAGCGCATATCCCCATTTCAAATATTGGCTCATTCTAAATCCAGTTAACCAGGGGACCATTCAGAGAGGATTATATAATAATATCAGCTAATCATTTGTTCTTCTGCTAAATGAGTCATGAATCTGCTTTGGTATTCAGTCTCACTCGTGTGCTTATCCAATGGCTGATTCCTGGAAAAATACTAATGGAGTGAGAAATAGACCATTACTAGAATGAGAGGAAAATGATTTTAACTAGAAACACTAAAACTACTCATATAGGTACCAATAAATACAGAATCCTCCCTCAATAAGTTAGCAGACAAGCTAACAGCTCAAAGTAATAGGTATTAGGTTTTAGTCTTTTTAAGTACTCAGACTATTGAATCTAAATAAAGTAATTTAAAATATAGCATGAGTTCAAAAACAAAGTATTAATTGTCAACATTGCTTGAAAACAGTAGGCAAACTTCCAGGATAATGCTTTATGTGGCAAAACGTGTTCAGTGAACATGATGTTTGGGTACTAACGAGGATGAGCTCCTTGAAAAGGCTTTGTCGCTTAAATAAATCAGTATTCTGAGAGTTATCATTTCTATTAACACAGACTGCAGTATAATCACTTCCATCTGCCAGAAACAAACTTGGGAAAAGCTTTATTGCATTTGACATTAAATAGACGATGGGAAATGTATATTTTTAATTTATGAGCTAAATAACTGACTTCTAGGTCCTTCAGCTTTTGCAGGATCTGAACCACTTAAATCTTTCCGTGCAGTCTGCAGCGAGGAACTTTCAATTCCAGATTCCCTCACGATGTCTAGACATCTCTGCCCGGGCATTCTCACTCCACCTGGTCTACCTGTCATCATTTTTTGGGTAGTCTGCTTCGCTCCATCCTCCCTTTGAGCCCTTTTTGCGCAACTCCATCGATATTCTGCTTGAAACCCGAGAAGAAAAATTATTAATTTCGGTGAGCCTTGAAAAATTTGTCTAGCGTTTGTAGGGAGTAAGTATCTTAGCGGCAGGAGAAGAGCATATCCCATTGGGACGGTAAGAGGATTACTGAAGCAGCAAAAATTAATCAACGGGCCAGCTCTTTCATGTCGGCCTTCCCCCTCCTTTCTCCTTCAGGGAACACGGGTCAATATTTGAAGCAGATTTTGTCATATTATGTATATACTTTCAAAGAGCCAAAGTAGCTCAGCTTTATTTTTCCATCAAATATTTCCTCTCTTTAGATAATTACAAAGCATTCTTTACTCTGGGCTCTTTAGACCATTAAGGCGTCTCCCTTACTAAAACATTAATTGTACACTCTTAAAAGAAGGCTTAAGTGTTTTCCTTGACAACAGCGCAGAGGGTCTTTATGTAAATCCCACCCTCCTTTTTACTGTTTAAGTAGATACTATTACATTTTGTTTTCTATTTATAAATTGTTTTTAAAATGCTTATCATTATATCATCTACGTTTTAAATGCATCATCGCAATGCGTTTTACCCATATAGATGACTCATAATACCAATAAACACATAACCGGCGTATAATAGTCCAAATGTTAAATCTCTGAAATATTAACTTTTACGAGCATCTATTTTTGCAATTATTTTTTTGTTAAAATTCCACATGACTTACAGGAACTTTTGACCGATAACAGTAATTATATAGACTCAATCATTAAACATCTAAAAGACATTAATATATACAACACACTATAATCTACAATTTCTACACACTACTCTTCACTTCTTTCCTACATTAGCAGGGTGTATTCACTAAAATTTTATTTATTCCCGATTAGCCTTAGTTGCAAAAAGTGGACGTTAATAAAAACTTTTTAAAAAAACAACTATTTTTTTTATTCTTTTTTTTTTTATTTCCCTTTCCCTTTTTTTATTTATTCATTTTTTTTGGTTTTCCCTTTCCTTATTTTTTTTCTTTTTTTTTATTTATTCATTTTTTTGGTTTTCTCTTTTCCTTATTTTTTTTTATTTATTCATTTTTTTGGTTTTCTCTTTTCCTTATTTTTTTATTTATTCATTTTTTTGGTTTTCTCTTTTCCTTATTTTTTTTTATTTATTCATTTTTTTTGGTTTTCTCTTTTCCTTATTTTATTTTTTTTTCTCCCGTCAATACTTACATTTTCATTTATATTTTTACCACCCTGATTTTTCCATATACAATATTATTTGTTTCATATAAAACTGGTATGCCTACCAATAGTATCAAAAACCACCGTATGCCATAGTTCACTCCTCTTCCGTATCTTTCTTTTCTTTTTTTTTTTTTTTTTGTTGCTATTCCCTTGTTTGTGCACCATTAAATAATGAGTAAATCGCCGGATCTCATTTAAATAATTAAATTTTCCAAACTTAGTACATCATTATACTAAAACAATGTTAGGCTCCTTTTGGTGATGTTAGTATTACGGATCCTCGATTTGAGTGGGGTCTTCCTCCACTTTTATGTATCCTTTAACTAATTAATATCATTTTACTTTCTGTATTAAACAAATATAAAAAAGTAAAAATAAATGTGTAACTTGCCAATATTCAGTTTTAGTATGTGAAAGAAAAAAAAATATATAGACTCTGTATATGTTGCTGGTAAGGGGTTATTGTTCGTTCCAAGGAGAGGGTGGAGTAGGATAGAGCGGTGAGAGGTGGTAGATTGTGACCACTGACATGTCCATTACAGCGAGGCGGCGAGGCAGGTCTGATTAAAGCGGGCAGATCTCGAGGCGGCTATTTGTGTTGGGAGAGCGGTGGATGAGACGACAGAAAAACAAGTTTTTGCCCAGTGCTTCTCTTTAATCCAGCCGGCCCCGCGGTCGAGTGATGGTAATGGAGTGCTGGCAACACTGACAACAGCCACTTACATCTTGCTTTCCTAGTGCGAGCGCCTAATTAGATTCAATAGCCTCAACCAATATCGCTCCAACTCAAGGTGCCGAATCTCCTTAACTGAATCCCAAATACCTATTTTGCTACGAAACAAAGCTCACTCCTTTTTTTAAATTTTAAAGCACGGGTTTCTTTTTTTTTTATTTATTTCCTCTACATAGTAACCCTATGTGAAGGGATTTTATTTTCTGCACATCCCATGCATATTTGCATTATATGTGCATTTTGTCAAAATTCTAACATTTTTTATATAATAATATATATACATATTAAATGTAAATAAGATTATAAAATTTACAAATACTTGATAAAATAAACAAAAAATATTAAATAGTACAATTATATAACCAATAAAATTACATAATATTAATTTTATATTATTTTTTCCTCTCTCAGCTTAAGGATATTGTAGGATATTTCTTTTAATAAATGAATGTGTTTTGAAAATAAAATATCAGGACTAATAGGCCATCCGGGAATAAAAGTCTTTAACTGTCTTCGTATGTTTTGAGTCAGTCTACATTCATAAATAAGGTGGGTGAATGTCTGTTCAGTGTAACTGTCGCATTTACAAGTATTTGAGTTAGTAAGTTTGACTCTGTATAAGTAAGAGTTTGTATTACCGTGTCCTGTTAGTATTTGTGTGAGATAAAATGTATGTTGGGATAGTGGGATATTGGTTTTTAAAACTCGTATATATAATTTTAGGTGTGATCCTTTATCTGTATGATTCCATCTCTGTTGCCACAAATTCATACTTTACTAAGAAAAAAAAAAAGCACGGGTTTTTATAACGTACAATAACAAAAACTTGAAAGTAATAAGTCCACTATAATTTATAAAAAAAACAAGCAAAACTTACAACTGGTCGAAAAATAAAAGATTGAAGAACACAAAATGCAATAATTAATAACAATCGGTCTTTGAATAGATAACAACAAATTTTCACAAAAACACAACAAACACTAATAAACACAACTGCGAGGGCACGCTATATTATTCACACTAACTGAAAGGTTATTATGAGGTTGCTCAAAGTGTACCCACTTTAAAATTAGAGTAATTGTTTTAGGTTAAATAGTTCCTGGCAACACTGTCACTGAGACCAGGTGGCAGCTAGTTTAAGGGTTGTTATTGAGCCAGCGAAGCTGCTGCAAAATCAAGTACTTACGCTTTCATAGATTTAAAAGAGGCACATTATTTATTTGTAGTTGGAGATATTCACAATCAAATATCAAAGTTGGCTGACTTCGTTTCAGGGAGGCTTGATGTTAAGAATCGCCAAACTTGAGCGTAAATTAGGCATCTCACCTATTTTTGAATTAGATTTACAATGAAAGTGTAATTATAAGAAACTGATATTTTTTTTTGCTTATTGTCATCTGTGATTTGATTCACTGACACATTAATAGACATTTTGTGACGGCCGTATCAAAATGGTAGGTAAAATAGACAACATTTCCCAAACAATTGACTTGTTAGGGAAGTTTTAAAAGCTAAATTAAATGTTTTACAAAAATAGACCAGTATTTCCTCAAGAAGATGCTAAACGAACAGTAGTTGGAAGAAGAAGCGGGATGCGATTGAGGAGTACTATCTCATAAATGTAACTCTTATTCTAAATATAAGTAGAATTTATATATGTAACCCTTATTCTAAATATAAGCAGAATTTATATAAGTAACCCTTATTCTAAATACAAGCAGAATTTATATCCTTATTCTAAATTTAAGCAGAATTTATATATGTAACCCTTATTCTAAATATAAGCAGAATTTATATCCTTATTCTAAATTTAAGCAGAATTTATATATGTAACCCTTATTCTAAATATAAGCAGAATTATATATGTAACCCTTCTTCTATTATAAGCAAAATTTATATATGAAACCCTTATTCTAAATATAAGCAGAATTATATATGTAACTCTTATTCTAAATATAAGCAGAATTTATATATGTAACCCTTATTCTAAATATAAGCAGAATTATATTTGTAACCCTTATTCTATTATAAGCAAAATTTATATATGAAACCCTTATTCTAAATATAAGCAGAATTATATATGTAACTCTTATTCTAAATATAAGCATCTTATTCTAAATATAAGCAGAATTTATATATGCAACCCTTATTCTAAATATAAGCAGAATTATATATGTGTAACCCTTATTCTATTATAAGCAAAATTTATATATGAAACCCTTATTCTAAATATAAGCAGAATTATGTATGTAACCCTTATTCTAAATATAAGCAGAATTTATATATGTAACCCTTATTCTAAATATAGACAGAATTTATACGTTTTTAGGAAGCTTTCAGAGCAAGCGTCAATAATATTCTAAGCGCAATCTTGAGGCAATCAGATTGGAACGCATTTAGAGGTACTAGCTCTTGGAGAGGACAAATATTCCTTATTTTATTTCGATGACAAACGGTGTTTCACATAATTTCGGGAAAGCATTTTGAAAAAGAGTCAGTAATGAGTACTGAGTGTACGTGAGTAAGAGGTGTAGACATAGTGCAGAAAAAGAAATTACAAGAGCTAGGAAAAGCTAAAAGCTTGTGGCTATCGTGGAGCATGACAGTTAGATAAAACTAGTTCTTCAAGAATTGAACTGGTGTCTATTGTTCTCTCATTGCTATAACAGCGTAAACCTCACCTTACGACTCTGCCAGTTGTCTTCTTTGTCTTATAGACACTGAGAAAGGAATTCTTTCATGTATTTTCTAATGGTTTTATTGAATGCTCATTGACAGAGGAGAGAGTAACAGATGTTCAAGCGCACAGACACGTACTCAAATGTATGTGATGTCTGTATGTGCTATTGAGAATTAGAGGTTACCTTGAGGTCAAATCTAAGGGTAGGGTTCATTCCATCTACTATTGGTGGATTTGTTAACAGGAAATGCCAACAGCTCCACTTGTCAACTACCTTTACAAAATCAAGTCTCGATTGAAGCTTCTCCCCTCCTTCCTCTACCAAGCTTCCTCTCTCCTATAGCTTCTCTTCGCCGATCTCTACTTCCATATTTTTCTTAAATCTATGTCTCAATATTTGAAAGGTCCCTCCAAAAAAGTTTACCATGCGAGACTGAGGCCAATGCTTTAACTAACATGGCTAACCTGAGCCTCAGAATATTAGAAGCAATTTTAGCATAAATTAAAAAACCTATAGAGTCTCAGGTTAGCCGTGTGAGCTAAAGCGTTGACCTTAAGCTCACATGACAAACCTAGAGAGACGAGTTCGAATCCCGCCTGAGCAAGTAGGAATTTATTTAGTGACGAACTCATTAAATAAAATCCTTAGTCCCACCCTGGCTAGAAAAGGGTGGTAACCTGTACATAACCCGTCCCAATTAGCCATAGTAGTACAATGCGAACGTTAAGAAATAAATTAAAAAAAAAAAAAAAAAAAGTCCGTCACGCAGGGGCTGCGTAAACTAAGCAGATTTCCCTCGTGAAGTTCAGTAATAGATAAATATACATACTGCTAACACAACACCGTGAATAAATACAAACCGAAATAAGAAATGTTTCATCCTATTTCAATAACCTGCCGACAGGAAGCGTTAGGTTAGAAATGTAAACAAACGGGTCCCGCCTCACACCGGAAAAACAATTACTGAAATATATCAGAATATAACACATTAATTTTATTGAGAAATATTTACTAGATCTAGTACTGTAATTAATAATGAGTCAGAATAATTGTTATCTCAATCAATAAAATTTTAGTAGTCCAAAACTTTAAGATGGGGGGGGGGGGAGTCACCAGAGCATGTTTGCATGTATCTCGTATAATAAAGGTCTCTTGAATACAATTTTTGGTATTTTAACTTCCAATAACGTGGTTTATTATGTAGCAGAGTATTATTTACGTAACATGAGTAGAAGTGGCGGTTTGCTGAAAAATGCAAATATCTCGGTTAATATTCAAGATAGAGAATAAATATATATAACAATATTTATAGTAAATTTAATTTGCAATAAGATTGGTTATATACAATTTTTCGATCCGATGCATAATAACGGAGATATTAGGAATTTTCGAAAATCCCCCCTCTAAACCCCCCTCCCTCTGGTCCGATTTCAGCCATTAACGAACTTGATCTGTCTCTTTACATAAAACGGTTAAATATCGAGTTTCGTAACGATCAAACACAAATTGCGACCGCTAGAGCGTTAACAGACAAATATATATTATATATATATATATATATATATATATATATATATATATATATATAATTTTGAACGGACCTCATTTTCGTCATCTCCTGGGTAGGATCGATGGACATTTGAAGAAATGTTTCGAAAATCGCGTCATGAGTACGACCTCAATAGCTGATTTCCCCTAAGGGAAATTTGCTAAAAGGTATAGGGTTATGAAGTTGCCACGGGCAACCAAAAATGATCATATGATATTACCAACACCCCAACGCAATGCCTAGTATAAATCAATAAAATATGAATACACTTATTGGTGCAGTAAAAATCGTCCGTTACGCAGGGTCTGCGTAAATTAAGCAGATTTTCCTCGAGAATTGTAATAAGAGATGAATCTACATATCGGTAAGACGACACCACTGTGAATAAATACAAACGGAAATATGAAATCTTTCCCCTCCTGACGGGAAGCGTCTGAAATGTAAACAAACAGATTTGCCAGCTTCCAGGTAATGTTTCCAATTCTAATATTTATATCTCCTTGGGTTTCTTTCTTCTCTACAACCAAAACCTTTGTTTTATGTGCATTTTGAGTTTACACTGATTTAGGGCGCCCTTATGGACATGCAGCATTTAACTTTACTTCGGACTTTGAGACTTCTGCAAATCTGAGGCAATGAATTACCGTTAATATTTAATTAATACCTCTTCAATAAACATATTGTATAGATAAGGTGATAGAGGACATTCTTGATTTACACCTTTCTTAATTCTAGCTTTCCTTTCAAATTCATTAATAGTGATTTGTGTAGTCTAATTTTTGTGGAAATTCCAAATTAATCTGCTGTCTTTCCAATACATTCCTATTTTAAGCATGCAGCCAAATTTCAGTTTTCAGGTAACTGAATCAAAAGCTTTTTCTAGATCTACAAATGCTACTACCGGTTTTTGATTCATGTCTCTCCAGTCAAGAATAACTTCTGAGTAGAACGTCAATAGTTGTCACCTGAGCTGCGTAAAGTGAGCCGATTTTACACGGACTGGTTATTGTTATTTCCCATTAGCAGATTTCCCTTAAGGATTTTTGATTGATCCTACCTAGTAGATGACGAAAATGAGGTCCGTTCAAAATTTTCTCTCTCTCTCTCTCTCTCTCTCTCTCTCTCTCTCTCACACTCTCTCTCTCTCTCTCTCTCTCTCTCTATATATATATATATATATATATATATATATATATATATATATATATATATATATATGCATGTCTGTGGATGCTCTAGCGGTCGCAATTTTTATTAGATTGTGACCAAACTCTCGATATATAAGCGATTCATGTAAAACTAAAGGTCGAGTTCGTTAATGGTTGAAATCGAACCAGTGGTAAGGGAAGAGGGGGTTAGAGGGTGTGAATTTCGAAAATTCGAGTTATCTCCGTTATTATGCGTCGGATCGAAAAACTATAGAACTACATTTATTGCATATGTTCTATAAATATTGTTATGTGCATTTTGTTTACTATTTTGATTATTAACCGAAATATTTGGATTTATTAGTTTTCGGCATTCAGTGAATACCCACTCCGACACATGTCATATTAACAAAAGGCTGCTATATTATGAAGCACTTTATTTGAAGTCTAAATACCAAATATTGTTCTCATTGAAACTTTACGTTTTGAGGTAAATGCAAGTACGTGACACATGAGGGAAACCTGCTTTAGTTAACGCAGCCCCTGTGTGACGGACTTTTTTTCATGTAAAAAGAAGCCGAAATTAGCGTAATATTTTTTTAAAGATTGATCCACAAAATTAATTAATTAACTCATTACTTATGATTTTAGCATGAAAAACATTAAGCGTTCTCGGTTTGTACAACTTTCGACTAGTAGAAAATAACTTCCTGCATACAAAGTTAATATTCAAAATGCTACGATACGTGGCTGAAAGTTGACATTATTTTGTACCCCTCCATTTCCACTCCCATTAAGGTACATTTTCTGGTAGTCTTCATTAATTGGGTTAATTAAAAAATAGTTAGCTATTTTGAGTTCAATCACAATTGAAGCCGCCATTTCTGCTATATCTCTGTGATGTCATTTAACGGGCGACGTAAAGATTTTTTTCAGCTAGAAAGCAAAACAAAGTGCGAATGCGGAGTTCAATAATTTAATCGCAAGCATTATTTGTTCTTACACAATTAACAACTATATCATTTTAGCAGATTTCCCTTAAGGGAAATCAGCTATTGAGGTCGTACTCATGACGCGAGTTTTGAAAAATTTCTTCAAATGTCCATCGATCCTACCCAGGAGATGACGAAAATGAGGTCCGTTCAAAATTATATATATATATATATATATATATATATATATATATATATATATATATATATATAGATATTTGTCTGTTAACGCTCTAGCGGTCGCAATTTTCGTTTGATCGTTACCAAACTCGATATTTAAGCGTTTTATGCAAAAATAAAGATCAAGTTCGTTAATGGCTGAAATCGGACCAGTGGGAGGGGGGTTTAGAGGGGAGGATTTTCTAAAATTTGAAATATTTCCGTTACTATACGTCGGATCGAAAAATTATATAGAATCAATCTTATTGCAAATTAAATTTACTATAAATAATGTTATATACATGTATTCTGTATCTTGAATATTAACCGAGATATTTGCATTTTTCTGTTTTCAACTTCTGAGATGAGATCGGCCAACTTCGGGTCTAGTCGTGAGTTTCCGTCAAGAGCTAGTTCGGGCCGTTCCCGTAACTGTTTGACTCTCTATTCTGAAATTTCTCTATTGTAAAACTTCACGTGGGAAATCTGCTTAGTTTACGCAGCCCCTGCGTGACGGACTTTTGTTAGTTAAAAGTAAGTAAAGATTAACTTTTCGGTTGTGTTTGTCAATCCTTAGTTTAATTTGCACCAACTAGATCAACAACTAAGTTCAAATTCCAAGTACGCGAAAAAGTTCATTTCTTTATTATATAACAACATATTATTTAAATTAAAAAAATCCTTATTTAAAATAACCATCTATTAATTAAGAAAATTTATTTGATTATTAAAAGAAAGCTGTTTAATTAAAGCGGTATTGATCTTTATTTTCCATATCATCCCAGGACATCATCTCCTATCTCCTGAGAAGTTATGAAACCTCTAGAAATACAAAATTAATTGGGTAAGGCTAATTTGCAGGTAACTCTTAATTCGTTTTGGATAGGCAGTGTCCGGCATGGGGATGGAAAACTCTCAGAGTTTACATTATAACCAATTGAGAGGCTAACGTAACGTTATTTCAGATTTGAAGAGGCCAATATAAAAACTTCGAACGGAAGAATAATACCATTGTATATTGTGGTGAGAAGATGAGCCAAAGAGAGGATAAAGAAGGCAGGGAGCACGTGTTTATAGAGACAAATGATTGTAAGTGTTTACGTTGGGAGCAGATGTCCCATGCTGGGACGTCCCGTTCTGGAATATGTTTGCTCTGTCAACACTCCCTCCAATCGTCTCTCGTTTAATATTCATTTAGATATTTTATCAGATGCTGAACCAGAACACTAGGGAGGGTGGGCCGCTACTATGAATGAAATTGCCTTAAATATTCAAGGGTCTAGTGACCCCTACGCTGAATTAAGTTTAACTAAAAAAAAAGTCCCCATAGCGCCACATTAGAAAAATTTAAAATGTCTATCGACATACCTAGGATATGACGAAAATAAGTTCCATTCAAATGTTTACGAATATAGATCTCTTACCACACTTATTATTGATATCATTACCAAACTCAATATTCAAGCGTTTCATGAAAAACTAAAGATCAAGTTTGTTAATTGCTAATATATGGCATTATTACTAGCGGACCCGACAGACGTTGTCCTGCATGATATTTTAAGTGATTAGGATATTAAACAAAGTATGAAATGAAAAACAAATAATATAATAATTTCATTATTCTTTATTTTGAATTAACATCAATTTTTCTAAAAACAATTCGTTATAATCAATAATGTTCATATTGGGAAGAATTGTTGAGGATATCAGTATTTCTATGCAAATTACTTGCTTCACTCATTACCATACTAAAAAATGTTTAAAACAAAAGCTACTTTTCATAACACAAAAAACAACTTTTGTTACGTGCACGTTTGCCTAAAAACAAATAGAAAATGAAATATCTCGAATTTTTTATTCCGGCCTCCCTTATAACCCCCACTCCCGTTTGAACCTAAAAAATATTATATAGCTTATAATCATGGAAGAATTAATGCTAATTTACTTATAGATTTTTGTTAAGTTCGGTTCAATCGTTAGTGCCCAATAAAAGTGTTGGCTCCCACTTTAATTTTTTAGTGTATATCTAGTTTATACTTTGTTATACGACAAAAGTGAATATAACAAAAGTTACTCTAAATAACAAAATAAACAACTTTTATAACTTCCTGAAAAACCAATAGGAAACGAAATTTCGCTATTTTTAATTTTAGGCCACCCTTACAACCCCCACTCCTGCTCCATCTGCCGGGCTGATTTGTAAATCTAAACCATCCAGGGCGTCACCCAAACGCATACAAAAAATACATTCAAATCGGTCCAGCCGTTTAGTAGGAGTTCAGTGGCATGCACACTTACATTAGAATTATATATATAAAGATAAGTCGAATCGAGATATGTTCCTTACAAATCTAGAAATTTATCTACAAATGTAGTTTAAATGTTTTCGCTAATTCGAATATTAACGATTTTAATTTAAACCGCATTTTAATACATAAAAATGTATTCTAAAAACACTGTTATAGATTTCTCTTAAATGGGGAAATTAACTATGTGGGTTGCACACATGACGCGATTTTCAAAAGGTTTCTTCAAATATTCATCGATTCTACACAGGAGAAAAAATGAGATCCTTTCAAAACTATACATTTTTTATGGGTATAATATTGAAGAGTTATTATCTGGGTCTGTTTAACAATATATAGATTTGGAGTTTGAGCAGGTTTCAACTTCCACTTCACTCATTCATTATCAAGGCAATTGTATAAGTTCACCCGAGTTTCCTAAAAATGTGTGATAATTGTGTACGATCATTATTGTTATTATTATTTATGAACTCCTACTTTGTGTTAATAATGCTCATTGGGACATGTAATCTACAAGTTACCACTCTCTTCATGGTGGGATCAAGGATTTTATATAATCAGTTAGTCACTAAATAAATTCCTATTGCCCAGGCAGGAATCCAACTGGCCACTCTAGGTTTGCCATGTGAGATTAAGGCCAACGCTTTAACTCACTTGGCTAACCTGAGCCCCAGGGACACGGTCATTAGGGTAGAGGTTTTGGCTTCCAAGCTATGCCAACTCCGTTCATCGTACACTGATGCAAGGTATCTCACAACTTATAAAAAGCCCGTCACGCAGGTACTCGGCAACTAAGCAGATTTCCCTCGTGCCACTTATTTGTATTTATCTTAAAAATTAAAAGTTCAATATGGTATTTAAATTTCAAATAAAGTGTTTCATTATACAGGTATTTTTTATGTGACATGACTAGGAGTGGAGGTTTAGTGAAGGTTGGGAACAAAAAAAAATGTAAATATCACGGTTAATATTGAAATGAGAGAATAAATGTATATAACAACCTTTACATTTTCAATAATACAGACTCGAAACAATTTTTCGATCCGACTCATAATAACAGAGATATTTAGAATTTTCAAAATTCTCCTCTTTTAAACCCTCTCCCTCTCCCACTGGCCCAATTTTGAAAATCACGTTATGAGTACGACCTCAAAAGTGGATTTCTCTTAAGGGAAATCTGCTGACAAAGTTTATAATTATTAGGAAATCAGGTGGTTCAATGAAGGGTGCTGTTATTATTAATATTCTGAAAATGAAAATTATTGGCTCAACAGCCCATGAAGGGCGAAAGCCAGCCATTCGTGTCCCGGCATGTGGTGGGGTTGCATACTTAAGACCGCCACTTCTTTACTTATGGAGTTACTCAATTGCTTTACCTTGCGAAGTGTGTTGTGTGGAAAGTTCAACAAAATGTAGTGTGCAACAGTCGATTTTGATCCCGAAACTCTAATATGGAGGTGTAGTTTGTTATACACTTCACCAACGTTAGTGATTGTTTTCAATTAAGATTGATTAGAGGAGGGTTCACTATTTCTTGCAAAGGAAAATACGACATCTTATGGATTTTCCTGTTTGAAAAAAATGATTTCCTTATTAAAAAACCCCATCACGCAGGGGCTGCGTAAACTAAGCAGATTTCCCACGTGAAGTTTTATAATATAGAAATTTCACAAGAGTTACGGAAACGGCCGAAGTAGCTTTTGCTGGAAACCCACGACTAGGCCCGAAGTTAGCCGATCTCATCTCCGTTCGTTACGTGCACACACATAATATAAATGCAAATATCTCGGTTAATATTCAAGATAGAGAATAAATGTATAGAACAATATTAATAGTAAATTTAATTTGCAATAAGATTGGCTCGAATTTTCGAAAATCCCCCCTCCCACTGGTCCGATTTTAGCTATTAACGAACTTGATCTGTCTTTTTACATAAAACGTTTAACTATCGAGTTTGGTAACGATCAAACAAAAATTTCGACCGCTAGAGCGTTAACGGACAAATATATATATATATATATATATATATATATATAGATATATATATATATATATATATATATATATATATATATAATTTTGAACGGACCTCATTTTCGTCATCTCCTGGGTAGAATCGATGGACACTTGAAGACATTTTTTGAAAATCACAAAGCTATTGAGTACAGCCTCAATAGCTGATTTCCCCTAAGGGAAATCTGCTAAAATCGTTACCGCTGCACAAAAAAAAAAAAAAAACGATAATATGCTAACCATTGCCACTTTTGGGTCTTCTACCTCCAATTATGTTTTGGTATTAATTTCCTATCTTTGCACTGAGGTCTCTCATAATCAATATACTTCTTCTCCTATCTTCGTTTACGAAGTGCTTCAGGCCCACTCTTCATTATCCAGTTCATAAGCCTCATTTATAGAAGCATACAATTTATTTGTATAATGACAACTTCTCTCATATTCAGCTTTAATCTCGGCGATTTGGGTTTTAAAACCTTGACTTTCATAAAAAAGCTCATTCTTCATTAAGAACCCTGCATGAAGGGCTTCGTAAATTTTAACTCTGCGATCTAGTTATATTTAATTATTTTGGCTTAAGGTGGTCATCGCACATGACCACAGGCAGGAAACTGCCATATTTGTATGAAAAGGCTCAGGGCTGGCCATCTTTTATCTGATGAAGGCAGGTTGAAGAGGACACTATAGAGAGCGAGCTGATCCTAGATAAACCAGGAGACAAATGTTAACCCTTTCCCCTAGCTCTGGACATATTTACTTTGTTGAGCTCCTGTCACAACATCCTGTCCAGTCACCATCATTATTTTGAAATCGTCCAAAATCTAGTTTACTTCAGACAGCTGTTCAAACTTGTTTCTCTCCAAGATATCCCCACGTTAGTTTAAATAATAATTATTTTCAAAACTCAATTCTACCCTAGAAACTTCAAATCCAAGTAATATTACGTATATCTATTTAATTTCTCAACTCAATGTACGCGGGTGGATCGTAGCCTATTATCTGCTGCAAAGTTTACTAAATGGATGAATAATGTTGATGTCTGGTACCGTCATAGCTGGTATAATCATGAATTAGCATTAGTAGAGCATTTTGAATCCAAATCGTTTTTCAAAACTAAGAATAAGCTTAATACAGCATCCAGAATATATCTTTTTAATATATATATATATATATATATATATATATATATATATATATATATATATATATATATATATACATATATATATGTACATACGTATATGTGTGTGTGTGCGTGTTTGCGCGCGTGTGTGTGTATAGAGAGAGAGCCGAGTACAATTCCCACCTGGGCAATAGGAATTTAATTAGTGATAAACTCATTAAATAAAATCCTTAGTCCCATCCTGTTTAGATAAGGGTGGTAACCTTTAGATGACCCATCCCAATTAAAAAAAGTCCGTCACGCAGGGGCTGCGTAAACTAAGCAGATTTCCCACGTGAAGTTTCACAGTCGAGAAATCTGCCCAATAACAACTGTAGTAGTAAGGGATCTCTAAACCTATTCACGAGGGACGAATAGTTTACGGAAACGTCTCGAACATATCCGACTCCTGCCAACTACGCACAGAATACAAATGCAAATATCTCGGTTAATATTCAAGATAGAGAATAAATGTATAGAACAATATTTATAGTAAATTTAATTTGCAATAAGATTGATTCTATACAAATTTTCGATTTGATGAATAATAACGGAGATATTTTGAATTTTCAAAAATCCCCCCTCTAAACCCCCCCCCTCCCTCTTGTCCGATTTCAGCCATTAACGAACTTTTTTACATAAAAAAATACCGAGTGTTGTAACTCTCTAACAAAAATACCGACCGCGAGAGCGTTAACACACAAATAGATATATATATATATATATATATATATATATATATATATATATATATATATATATAATTTTGAACGGACCTTATTTTCGTCATCTCCTGGGTAGGATCGATGGACATTTGAAGAAATGTTTCGAAACTCGCGTCATGAGTACGACCTCAATAGCTGATTTCCCTTAAGGGAAATCTGCTAAAAGGCCGGTAATAAATAATGTATGCAATATATATATATATATATATATATATATATATATATATATATATATATATATATATATATATATCAAGTAGTGGCAGCTGTTCCTTCGGCTGTGCCAAAATATTTTTCTAAAATACTCCCACATATTACAGACTCAATGTTTTCACCTAACCAAGCAAAATTAGGTAGTTCATAAAGCATGCTTTATACCACGACTATCATTCTCTAAGCCCTCACAAAATGAAATGTACTAAATGTTTCGCAAGCGGGCTGTAAGGATCACTTCTTACAGAAAACTGCAGACAATTCAGAAAATAATTACAATCTTGTAAGTCGAGTGGGAAAATGTAATATGACTAATCTTCTGGCTAAATTATGCTCTACAATTGTATTATAAATGTTTCTCTAATGGATATGGGATGTTATGGATTTATTTGAATTTTTGTTTTTGAAGCCTTCACGAAACCCGCATTTGTACACTTGCAATTTTTACTTAAGGGTGTTTTATCTCTAAACAGCTCACGTACAGCTTAAATTTCAAGACCTACATGCCTCGAACAGTGCATTTTACTGTTCTTAATAGAGCTATGTTAGATCGTTCTAGTATTAATACTGTTCATCGATCTCTAGAGCTGGTTTTTGGTTCCTGAATTTTCGTTTGTGGTTTTCTCTACTAGACAAGTAGAGGTTTCCTGATATTTTTATTTTATTGGTGTCAACGCTTCTGGTACTGTTGACAGACATACTAATCATCATTTTATTTAATAATAATAGTGCGAAATGGAATAAAATAGTATTGACCCAGTGAGTTGTCACTCCATGAACTGTACGTCCATATAATATTTTATTTATAGAAGTAGTTTATTTGTTGTTCCAGTGGGCAATGTTAATTTAAAGTTTTCCGGAGTAAGGTGCAAATAACTGTCAATCTTTAAGGGGCTGCTGCAGGAAGTTGGTGTTTTGTTTAATTGTCCCCTGGCGGAACTGGGTATTAGTGTAATCCTATTGAACCTAGAGATTAACCTAGATATACAGCAGGTACCTGCTGACAAGCCTTTTTCTCGCCTCCAACCGTTTCAAGAACTACTCAACATTTCTTAAAGTGGCAATACCCTCCCTCTTTACAAGCTGGCCGGTTTCCAAAACAAATAAGAAGCTAATGCATCATTCATGAGTTCAGTTTATTAAATAAAACATACTTATACAAATTAAAAAGAAATTATTTTGTAGTACTCCGTCAAATGGAAGGTAGGCTGCTATAGACTGCTTTGCAGACATTTGGTGGTCGTAATAGTTGCCATAAACCTGGCCATTTCAAAAGGGATTGTTTTTTTTTAAGAGCAAGATTAAAAACTCTGTATCGAAATCAGACTTCAAGGATTCTGAAAATTTCTTTATTACTATAGCATGTTTTGGATATTTTTGCGAAATAAAGACAAGTTCTATTGTATATAGAGTGCGGACCAGTGGCGGCTTGCGTATAGGCACTGTAGAACTGCAGCACCCCCAATTTCCACTTGATATTATCTATAACATTTAATATTATGAGCCTTCTTTCTTTATACTTGTATAATATATAATCCTTAAGCTTAATACAGTAACCAATCCCCAGTTTATGTAAAAAGATACAAAAATCTTTGTATGGACCTGTGCACTTCAAAGTGCCAGTGGCGAGGTGTTTGACTGTTGTCACACAGGAAGCTCCACGCGAGGCTAAAGGGAGAGAGAGCACTGTCGTTCCCGCAGTGCCGACCCTTTTCTGGAGCAGCACCCCCACTAATTTTAGCTACGAGCCGCCACTCGTGCGGACCAGTGAAAACATGATTCCCTGAATATAATATTTTGATAAAATTAGCTTTTTCTCCAAAGAAATAAAATTTGCGATGGAAGTTTATTAAAGGAGCACGGATGAGGTGATATTAAAGTTATCTGGAAGTAGAAAGTAAAGCATATACCTAGAGTATTGAGGGATGCTCTAAATGTAAGGACCTTAAATTAAATCTGTTATCATTGTTTGAAACATTGTGTAAAGGACATATGAGGGCTTTGGTCCAGAAACGGTGTAACCCACAAATACCCATTTCTTTATATTTTTGTTTTTTTTTTTACTTCATTTTATTGTTTTTATAGCCTATCATTTTTGTACTTCTTTCAGGTGGCATTCAGGAATAAAACATTTGTGGTGTAACATGTAGACAACTATTTTGAAATTAATTGAGTGCAAAATTGGTGTAACCCACTATGGATTCATTTGCCTAGACATTTTTGTAATATTACCTTAAAATGTTACTTTATTTACTAATGACAGTAAAGATAGAAGTTGTACTTTGCATTCCATGTTTGTAGCAAAATGTGAAATAAATGTTGTTTATTTTCTTTAATACATACTGCTTATTTAATTTAAAGGCTAAAGTGCTGTTTAGTCCCCCCCCCTACACCGCCGTCTTGTTTCGTTACAATCCCCGCCCTCGCTTAAAACCACCGATGGCGTATTTTGGAAATTTTAAAGTGTTAAAAAGATAAATCTAGAAAAACAAAATGGCCGCCGTCGTCATCGTGCGCCACCAAGGGGGGGGGGAACTAAAATACACTTTCACCAATTTAAATAGAGTTATTTCCACCAGTTTTCTTAAAACTATGGCAATGTAGGTTACTTCATTCTTGCAGTAAATACATATTTTGTTCATAAAGAGCAACAATGACGTATACAAATACAAAAATGGGTACTTGTGTATTATATCCACCACATTTTAGTTCCACTAGTTCCACGCTAGAATGCGCTACTAAAGTGCGACGCTAGCTCTCCCAGGCTAATGAGGTTATCTTTTGTCATAGTTGCGTTTGCTGTTTAGTGTTTCTTAGTCCTTTAAAAATGCCTCTTTGGGATTTGCCAACGACTGAAGAAGACGCTGTTAAATATTTACAAGAGAGGAATATTTTGGCTATCAGAAGAAAGTGTTCTAAATCACATTGTATGAAACTTTATATTGGAAAAAAAAACCTTTCTTGGAAGTGTATTGTAAGAAAGTGTGCTGAGCAAGTCGGCGTTCGGATTGGCACTTGGTTCGAAGGAAGTAAAATTCCATTTTGTAATGCATTGAAGTTCATTTACTGCTGGTGCGAAGAATTGACATCTGTCAATTTTTGCAAAAAACAACTCAAAACTTCGAATAAGACTGCTAATGATTGGAACAGTTACATGAGGGAACAGACACATTTCAGTGCATTTTAAATTGTATTTCCACACAATGCCCGCCTAAAAGTGAATAAAATGTTCTATTTTTAAAAATAGTGTTTTATTTATCATTATAATTTCGTAGAAGGTTATAAGGTAAGTATAACCTCCCTTGCGGGCAATGAATCGTACTACTTAAAACAGTAGCGCACTCTAGCGTGGAGCTAGTGGAACTAAAATGTGGTGGATATAATACACAAGTACCCAAAAATGTGTAATACACCAATAAAGTTTCAAATTTTTCTTGGAGGAAAAATGGTGTAACCCACAATTTTGGCACTGAAAATGCAATTTTTAAGTTCATGTACACAGCAAATATTTACATTTACTAATATCACTCCAAGTACAAAGAACAATTTTTGTAGCAGTAATAGTTAATTTATACACTTTCTTTAACATTTACTCCTTCTTTCTAAAACAGGAAACTTGTGGGTTACACCGTTTCTGCGCAAACCCCCCCCCCCCCCTCCAACTGGTCGGATTTTAGCAGTTAACGAACTTGGTCTTTCTTTTTACATAAGAAAATATATCGTTTGGTAACAGTAAGACAAAAATTGCGACCACTAGGGCAGTAACAGACAAATATATATATATAATTTGAACAGACCTCATTTTCGTCATCTAGTTAGGGTCGGTGGACATTTGAAGAAAAAATTAGAAAATCGCATCATGAGTACAACCTCAATAGCTGATTTTCCTTATGGGAAATCTGCTAAAAAGCTCTAAACCCGAAAAACCGAAAGTTGGTTTTAAAAACATTGTTACAACAAGGATATTGTCACAGTATGTGACCAGAATGAACTGTAGAAAGTATATTCTGAAATAAAGAATGAAGAAAATTCTACAAATAGTTGAAGAAATTAAGAAATTTTAACCACGAATAATAATTCCTGAGGAAATAGAAGAAACTAAGATTCTTTCATATCTATGTGTAGAAAACAAGTCCTGGTCTGCTTTAGGCCAATAACAAACTTCATTAGTTATACATGGAACTTAAAATATTGAGTTCATAACGATATTATTATTACCAAGATACAGAAATTACTATCAGATATGTATAGTATTAAATTGAATATCTCAAAGAAATACATAAATGATTATGGAAGTATTTGAGCCTATGCTTTTATTGGCTGAACCAGGCATATTTATACATTAAATAATAATATTGATAGATAATTTGATTTAAGGATACAGAAACAATTTCACATTTTAACTAAAATGAAATATATAAATTTTATTTTAAGAAATGATGGATATTGCATTATGTTTGTACATGATTTATACTTTCCAATCGATTTAGGAGTGAGCCAGTCATGTAGTGACAAACAACTAACAAAAATAATTAAAATAATATGTGAAATCATTTTAGTGCTTCTAATTGAAGTCGAGTATACTGAGTTGAATCCAATTGAAATAAAAGGTCGTTGATAGAATAATAAAGGGTTTAGATTTTTAATTTCATTAAATTTAAAGAAAAATAATATTTAATTTTCAATGAACCAAGAACAATTTTGAAATATAAACATTATATATATTTTCAATATTTCATCATTACCAATCCCTTTAATCATCATCATTTCAACCATTATCAACATCACAGTCATTACCATAATTATCATTGCTGTCACAATGAGTTTCTTATGTCATACTTCTCTGGGTAGTTTAAAATTAATTTATGAACTTCTATTAAAATTACAAAGATTTTGTTCGAAACCATTCAACCCTGTGAGGCAACACTAAGTGGGAATGGAAGAAGTATTGTCAGTAATCATTCAAAGACTATACTAGGAAATACAGAGCTCTCAGGTAAAGGGATAAATTATGCATGGGTGATGCAGGGTCCCAAACTGAGCAATGCAGGGGGACAATTGTATTAAGAATAAATAAAATTTTTATATAAACAATGGCAATCTGGGTTCTATAACAACATAACTCAGATAGAAATACACATTTGTATTAAATAAAATATAAGAGAAGTAACGAGGATGTATGAGAAATGATCTTCAAACCTTGACAGGGGGCTCAGGTTAGCCATGCGAGTTAAAGCGTTGACCTTTATCTCACATGGTAAACCTAGAGTGGCGAGTTCGATTCTTGCCTGGGCAAAGGAAATTATTTAGTGACGAAATTCATTAAATAACATCCTAAAATCCCACCCTGGCTAGAAAAGGGTGGTAACCTGTAGATAACCCGTCCCGATTAGCCTAAGTTGCAAAAAGTGGACGTTAATAAATAAATAAAAAAACCTTTTCAGTAAAAACTGTTTTATTAAAATGGCAGGGTACATTAAAGGAAATGTCTCATCTTCAGTGCTCTCTCATTACGAGCCCTGCTCATGCTACTGGCTCTAGAAATGGGGCCAAAAATATAAGTTTAAACTTTTAGGGTTAACTTCTTGTTAATTAACAAAACTGCTGTTGTGACTCTTCTATTGAACAAGCATAATGAAATTTGCTATACAACTGTTGACATACCAAATTTTAACCTTACAAACTGAAGTAACACAAAAACCTGTACAATGTCCTGTTGAGTAATAATTATAATTGTACCAAGGCATTGCAGAAATATAATGAAGTATTAATTTATAATGTACCAGCTCATTATGGCTGATATTACACATTGAAATAACCTCAGTATCAAGTTTAATGGGGCAAACTGGTGGTATATAGCAGAATAGAGGCAAGGTGAAACCTCTGTACCAAGTTTAGCAGGGCAAGCTGGTGGTATATAGCAGAATAGAGGCAAGGTGAAACCTCTGTACCAAGTTTAGCAGGGCAAGCTGGTGGTATATAGCAGAATAGAGGCTGGGTGAAACCTCAAGTCGAAGTTAGTGGGGCAAGCTGATGGAATATAGCAGAATAGAGGCAAGGTGAAACCTGTGTACCTGTGTAAAGCTGTGCAAGCAGGATCTATGTAGCAGAATAGGAGCAGGGTGATCCTTTGTACCTAGTCTAGCTGTGGAGGCAGGGTCTAAGTTGCAAATTAGAGTCATAGAGAAAGTTCTGTACATAGCCTAGCTGTGCAAACAGGGTCTGTCTACATTGCAGAATAGAGACAAAGTGAAACTTCTGTACCTAGTCTTGCTGTGAAAAGCAAGGTCTAAGTTTCAGAATAGAGACAAGGTGAAACCGCTGTCCTCAGTCTTGCTATGCAAGCAGGGTCTAATTTGCAAAACAGAGGCAAAGTGAAACCGCTGTGCTCAGATAGCTCTATGCAAGCAGAGTCAATATGATACAGATGGAGGAAGTCAATCAGGAAAATCTCCAGAGAGCGAATGCCTTTAATAGGTAGAACCTAAAGAAGTGGTGACCACAGCCTATAAACTCAGCTGGCTAGCTAACAGCTGATTTCTTTTTATTTGTTACGTAATAATATAATATATTTCAGTTGTAATAACAATAAAGAATCAAACATCATTTGTAGTTTAAATTAATGTAAAAAAATAGTAGAATAAAACTGAGATCAATTAATGAATTGTTTTGAATGATAAAATTGGACTGCATAACTAATACGAAAAGTTATTGTGAAAAATATACATACTAGTTTCTAATTAGTGCGTATACCAACAATTTTTTAATACATGTAAACTTTATTCAAAGGGTGCCAGATTATACTTCAGTATCAGGTCAATTTCAAAATGATATATTTGGATCCATACCAGATCTTTGCCTGACATTTTATCTTGAAGATCAAACCTCATTTTAACCCAACAGAGTCTATGGTGTTCAATAGCTATATCAATTGATAAAAAAAATGTTTTTTCTCTGAGCCTACCTACAGATATTATGCTAAGATATGATGATATTATAGAAACATTCTAATTAAACTAAGCACATAAGCAAGTGCTAGTTTTGATAAGATTATGTATGGGCTGAAACTGTGTAATAGACAGTAGATAAAATTAGGCAAAATGGTTTTTAAAATGTTTTATATTTATGTTACATTCAACAATGCCTTAGGTTGTTAATAATGGTTGATAAAATTCAAGCAATTTTTAGTTTAGCTATGAGACCTATTTGGAAACCCTTTCAAACATGAAAGCTGTCCCATTTAAGCCTCAAAAAGTTATCATAACATTTCAAACTAACCATAAGAGGAACCTTAATACTGTAGTCAATTCAAGAGTTTTAAATTTTAAAAAGTGAAACTACTTTATCAGTGAGAAATTTCCTTATGAGTCATATATTGAGATTCTAGTCAAGGAAAGGTACTGCTTCTTTATGAAATTTATAATATTTTAAACAAGTTATTATGGTGAACGATAATCCCATCTCTTATCAAGATCAGATTTTGAGAAACTTAGACTAACAGTAGTAATCAATTAAATGAATCAATCTGAATGTTCAAAAGTAAGACTATTGATATTCACATTAAATTAGAATAAACTGAGAATATTACTTCTCAATACTCTCTACTTCATGATGGAATAAGCAGTTATGAAGGCTGGTTTTGCTAATAAAATTTAGTGATACGTGTATAAAATCATTGAATTAAATGTAAATGAATTCATACCATTTGATTGTTAACTCTTTAACAAGATTTTTATGGATATACATAGGGTCTAGATAACAATATTAAATATGATGTTGAGGCTACATATAAACTTCTAGCTTTTTCTAGATATATACAAGAACTTGGTAACAATGTTAAATGTGTATACTGTGGTTTGAAATATATTGAGTCTACACAAAAGTGTTGGCCTTTTCTAGAAATATATAAGGGTAAGGGGCATTATAACAATGTTAAATGCTTATACTCTGGTTTGAAATATGACGAGTCATCACTTGGGATATTTAAATCCCAACAGACCACTGCTCACAGATTGTAAACATCTTTTAAAAACCTTACTGTAGGATTTAGAATGAGTCAACAAATATGGATGCCTTGAAACATTTAACACACCATATAGGGAAGGAGAGTATTGAAACTATGGGGACAGAGGAATTAGAAATATTGTATATATCTCTGCTTCACTTTTTTTTCAGACTATGTGCTGGATTATATAGGACTTACCTGAATACTGGAAGGTAGATGAATAGTTTTTTTCAGACAAAAAGTCAATTATTAAACAATTCTATTATTATGTATTCTCCAAAATATTTGTTAGCAAGTATTTTACATTTATTTTATTTTACATCACTAATGTGAAGGACAATGAAAAAAAAAAATTATTTTTTATATTTATGTATTTATATTCCAATCCTGAGGCTCAGTATGATCTTCAATGTGAATTGTAGAATGCTGTAGATTCAAGAAATTGTTTTCATTTGGTGCATTGTATGACGATTTACAATTTGATGCTAAGTTTGGTATACTCACTTTTCTTGAAGCAGAGGTGACAACTTTTGTTGAATGTTGAGGAAGTAAGTGAAAAGTGTTGAGAAGTGCTGTGGTTATTAATGTAAAACAAGGATAGGCATTTTCTAACTTCTCCACTTTGTCTTTTCACACTTTCTAAAATTGATAATATTTTTGTTACCATCAGAGAGACAACAAATCTCTCTGGTCGTACTAACTATGCTCTCTTGTACTTGTTGAAGTATATTCCTCCTACTTGTTTCCATTGATCCATTCCCATGATATACATATGAATGGGGAAAAAGAAGAGGTGTATTAAGTAATAAGAATTATAGTATATTGAACTACAGGAACTATTCTCAAAACATTTTTAACTAGTGAATCTAACATTCTAATTATTGTCAATCATCCACATCCAATAAATGACCTTTTTAATTTGAAAGAGCTAAAACATATGCCCTCAACAGTATGTGCATCTCCAGTATCAGATGAAATACTCCGAAATCATTCTGACAAAGGTTTACTAATTCTTCTTAAGAATATTTAATAACTTAATAAAATTTATGAGTATGGATCTTGTTCTTAACTCATGTTATTGAATTATTTGAGTCTTAAAATCTGTGCAAAACAAAAAAAAAGTACGACGAATTTCTTTAACAAACTGTTTGTACAAATTGCAGGGGAAAAAAATTTCCCAGAGAGGCAACAGTAAATAAAAAAGGCTGGAGAAAATTTGTTTAGTTTTTCATTGTATGTTGTCATATCTTTCAGCCTGCATTCATGACGCTTGATATTGCTCAACTGCTATAGGCAATTCAAATAGCTTTCCTTAAAGCTAAATTGCTTTTAGCTATATCCCATGATATAGAGACAACTTATTACTTAACTTGCGGGGGAAGAACATATTTTGGAGGACCATTTTTTTAGGGGAGGATATGATGTCCTTTATCACTGTAGTCTTTCATGAATTGAACATATTGGTCAACCTAAATGCAGGGAGGGTTTTTTTTTTTTTTTTCTTAAAAAAGGATATATAAGTTACAGACAGGAATCTACCACCTCAATTCCTCTTTCTAAAAATCCAACAACTCCAAGGCCCTGGAGTTTGATCTGGTCATGCGAATGCAACAGCATGACCACTTGTCGTCATAAAGTGAAGTATGTAATAGTTCTCTGAATTACAACTTGTGCATTCATCCAAAAATTTCAATATTTTGAGTCTTTCATCATCTTCTATAAATTATTTTACTGTTTCATAAACTCTTGCAATGAATGGCAAAACCATTTTAACTTTGGATATTTATGAGTGACTAGCTAAGATACCCGGCTTTGCTCGGGAATTCTTTTGAGGTTTAATGATGATGGTATTTTTTTTTTTTTTTTGGCAAGCCTTTATTTTCCACAATATTTTAACACTTCCTGATGTATACCCGTCGTTGCTCTGGATTTGTTAATAATAAAATTATTTGTTATGTAAGGCTACACTGTCCACAATATTTTTATATTTCCCGTCTCCTGTGCATGTAGTTTTTTTTTTATTTATAATTATTAAACTTCCTTTCCCTTGATATGGTACAAAGACCAACAGTCACTGAAAACCGAACAGAAAATGTAATATACTGCGAATTTTTATTTCAGGCTTCTCTTATAACCCCCCCTCTTGTTTGAACCAAAGAAATTTAATATATCAGGTAAGAAAAAATGCCTCGTTCCTTCACTATTCTTTATTCGTTGTGACAGAGCGCTTTCAGAGCATACGCTCCATCATCAGTGCCCTGCTGGCAAACAAATACCATAAAAACGTTGTACAATATGTCATTTAATTGAGAAATTTAAAAAATATATGTACATGTCGATGGTCAAGAGTTAAAACATACAACTTTAAATTACAACCTAAAAATTAGTGTCCCAGTGAATATTTACAGAAATAAGAAAAACTATTTTCACAGATTAAAATTAAAAATTAAAAACTTGTCAGTAGAATATATACACAATTTCAATGAATAGTTAAAATGAATATTTACAGTTAAAAAGTCTAAAATAGAATAAATAGTAACAAACGAATAGCCCAATTAAAATTAAAAAACACCAAAAATGAAAAAATGAAGGAACAACCACCGGAGGAGCTACAGAAAGCAATACAAACAAAAAACGTAAAAGAAGAAAAATAGAAAAGTGAGACAATGACTAACCTCTTCACAATGATGTGACAGGAACCAAGGATTCCCTGTGACTGAGGCCTTGGGACCGGAGAGAGGCTTCCGAGACATGCCTCAACCTGGTTCCTTCTCCTGTCTTATTAATATTCAGGCCTCCTTTTTTCATCCTATCTAGCTTTATGAATAGGTTTTCGGCTATACTCAGGGTCTTGCCTTCTTTTGCTTCGTAGAGCAGCTCATACTTTATAGCAGATTTCTCATGACCCTCCTTCTTGATGTGGGCATGGAACTCTGTGTCTCTGGTAACATGCTCTTTCAGCCGGGTTCTGATCTTTCTTCCACTTTGGCCGACGTACGATGCCTCACAGCTAGAGCATGTTACCCTGTACACTCCCAACTTGTTCAGTGAGTCAACAGGATCCTTGACCCCCCGCGTTGCTTTCAAAGAGTGTCGACTTTTGAAAGCAGTCGTCATCCCGAGTGTCTTGAGTTTATTTCCTATCTTATGAGACACAGCGCCCAGATACGGAATAGAAAGAGAATCACCCCTTCAGACCCATTGTTTCATTTAACTCGGCTCCTTCGGAAAACTAAGTAAACGATTAGTACAAATATTTAAAAATCTTACTAACTTCAAACCCACCCACTCAATATCCAATAGTAGTGAGCTTGTCTCTAAATTAAACAGTGTTTCTTTCATGGAACCAAGAATCTTGGCATCATTTGATGTTGTCAATATGCTTGGGAATATTCCACCCCCACACGTCATCAAGGTGTTCGAGAAATTTTTCAAAAACAAAAATGTCAATCCCTTAATTTCAAACGAATTTGTCAGCTTACTCTCGGTCTGTTTAGGTCAAAATTATTTCATATGTTTATGAACTACATGGAAGAAAGGTATATATTGTCCCCACGCAACCCCTACTTCAAGTTCATTGAGTTCTGGGGACGCTATGTTGATGATATTCTTATCATTTTTAAAGGTACCATGCTAGAACTTAGTGGGTTGCACTCGTACCTGAATAGTTGCCATGAGACAATAAAGTACACCCTGGAAGTAGAGCAGCATAATAAGCTGTGCTACCTAGATTTGGAGATAGAGAAGCGAGATAGTGGCCGTTCTTTTAGTATTTTTAGGAAGAGGTCATCAACAGACCTGATAATACCGGTGGATTCTTTCCACCACCCCCAATACAAGATGTCAGGCCTGATTTTCCTCGTAGACAGGCTGTTGAATGTGACGTTGGATGAAAAGAACTATGAAGCTGAGCTGCGCAACATCAAGTGCATAGCATCCAACAACGGCTACAAGGATGGGGTGGTGGACAGACTAGTCCAGAAGAGACTCCGTCGGAAGTTGGCCATGGATATGGAGGTCGGCGACGGTCAGATGAACCGAAATAAGGACGTACGTTTCCCTCTTTCTATTCCGTATCTGGGCTCTGTGTCTCATAAGATAGGAAATAAACTCAAGACACTCGGGATGACAACTGCTTTCAAAAGTCGACACTCTTTGAAAGCAACGCTCCCGAGGGTCAAGGATCCTGTTGACTCACTGAACAAGTTGGGAGTGTACAGGGTAACATGCTCTAGCTGTGAGGCATCGTACGTCGGCCAAAGTGGAAGAAAGATCAGAACCCGGCTGAAAGAGCATGTTACCAGAGACACAGAGTTCCATGCCCGCATCAAGAAGGAGGGTCATGAGAAATCTGCTATAAAGTATGAGGTGCTCTACGAAGCAAAAAAAGGCAAGACCCTGAGCATAGCCGAAAACCTATTCATAAAGCTAGATAGGATGAAAAAAGGAGGCCTGAATATTAATAAGACAGGAGAAGGAACCAGGTTGAGGCATGTCTCGGAAGCCTCTCTCATGGCTCTCCGGTCCCGAGGCCTCAGTCACAGGGAATCCTTGGTTCCTGTCACATCATTGTGAAGAGGTTAGTCATTGTCTCACTTTTCTATTTTTCATCTTTTACGTTTTTTGTATGTATTGCTTTCTGTAGCTCCTCCGGTGGTTGTTCCTTCATTTTTTCATTTTTGGTGTTTTTTAATTTTAATTGGGCTATTCGTTTGTTACTATTTATTCTATTTTAGACTTTTTAACTGTAAATATTCATTTTAACTATTTATTGATATTGTGTATATATTCTACTAACAAGTTTTTAATTTTTAATTTTAATCTGTGAAAATAGTTTTTCTTATTTCTGTAAATATTCACTGGGACACTAATTTTTAGGTTGTAATTTAAAGTTGTATGTTTTAACTCTTGACCATCGACATGTACATATATTTTTTAAATTTCTCAATTAAATGACATATTGTACAACGTTTTTATGGTATTTGTTTGCCAGCAGGGCACTGATGATGGAGCGTATGCTCTGAAAGCGCTCTGTCACAACGAATAAAGAATAGTGAAGGAACGAGGCGTTTTTTCTTACCGGAGATAATAATTCCTTCACCATCCAACACCTCAAAGATGGAAATTTAATATAGCTTGTAATCGTCGAGTTTTGTTAAGTTCCGTTCAATCGTTAGTGCCAAATACAATTGTCGGCTACCGTTTTAGTTTTCAGTGTATATCTCGTTTATATAGTATTTGGTATACGACAAAATTGAATATAACAAAAGTTACTCTAAATAACAAAATAGACCACTTTTGTCATATATATATTTGCCGAAAAAACAATATAAAACGAAATGTCACTATTTTTAATTTCAGGGCTCCCTTACAACCCCCACTCCTGCTGCTCCCTAGAAATGTTGGTACCACTTATTATCACGGAGGAGTTAGTGCTAACACACATACCAAGTTTTGTTAAGTTCCGTTCAATTGTTAGAGCCCAATATAACTGTCGGCCCCCGCTTTGCTTTTTAGTGTATATCTCGTTTATACTTTGTTATAAAACAAAAGTGAATATAACAAACGTTACTCTAAATAACAAAATAAACAGCTTTTGTTATGTGCATAATTGCCGAAAAACCAATAGGAAACGAAATATCGCTATTTTTAATTTCAGGCCTCTCCTACAACCACCACTCCCGCTCGACCCTAGAAATAATTGTACAGCTTATTATCATGAAGGAGTTAGTGCTAATTCACATACCGAGTTTTGTTTAGTTCGGTTGAGTCTTTGGTACCAAATAAAATTGTTTATTCCCGATATAGTTTTTAGCGTATAACTCATTTATACTTCCGTATACGGCAAAAGTGTATATAACAAAAGTTACTTTAAATAACAAAATAACCAACTTTTGTTATTTGCATATTTGCCGAAAACCGAATAGGAAACGAAATATTCCTATTTTTAATTTCAGGCCTCCCTTATAACCCCCACTCCTGTTCGTCTCAGAGAATATTAATATAGCCTAAAGTCTAAGTTGGGTTAGTAGTAATATACATGCCAAGTTTCATAAAATTTGGTTCAGCCGTTTATGCGTGAAAAGATAACAAACAAACAGACACCAACAAAACAAAATGCAGTTATGGTGCCTATGACATGTGAAACGAAAAGTTATCGTGAAATTTCGAAAAAAAAAATCAATGTACAGACAGAGGTTACAATTTTATATATATATATATATATATATATATATATATATATATAAATATATATATATATATAGATTTTTCAGAGCAAATTGAAGTTTTTCTTACATATCTTTCAAAATATTTAAAATCTGTCTTAATCTACCATTGTATCTTTCATTAACTGATAATGTAATTCTAAATTCATTTTTTTGCTGCACTTTTAGCAATCCATATTAATCTTTTACATAAAAAAACATGTAGATCCACTAAATCACTTGAATCAGATTCTGGAACCACTGGTTCAACTAAGTCACTTACTAAGAGTTTTATCAATTCGAGGAGCGTTAACTCAATAGTGCCGTTAATATTGTTTGTTTTACTAACGCTTTTCAGATTAAACATTACATGGATATCATAATTCAGATTTGTTGGCATCTTAATCACTCCAATTTGTTCTTTTACGAATCACATCCAATATCCGGTGCTTCAAAATTCATAAAATTGTAAAAGGCTACTAATCTTCTTAGCTTTATTTGTACTAGATAAATTTTCATGACAAAACCACTGTCTTCAAAAACTTCTTATTCACTGAATATATCCTGACTGCTCCACTGCTCTCAACTGACTGCGAACAAGCAAACCGTACTAACAGAGTAACTCACCGGGAAATCTAGACCATTCTAGGCCCCAACAAAATCTAGAATCTTCTAGAACCTTGTTATCTCTATATTTTTAGTTTACTTGGATATTAAGATGTAGCTGCAATGGTCATGTACTCTTTCTTTTACATATTTATCAACTCAAGTTCGTTAAACTTAGTTTAAGTTACTTAAATCCTACTATAACTCAATTAAACCTAGTTTATCAGTTTGTGCCTTCATAAATTTAAAAGGAATCTGAAAAAGTAAGGGAAATTAATAAAATAAAAACTATTTAATAAAAAATTTAAAAATATTCATCAGCAAAGGATTAATGAAGAGGAATATAAAACTAAAGCCTTTGCTCCAGTAACAGCAGCTATTGAGAATCTTGGTGAAACAATGTTACATGTAGATGACAGAATACAACATGCATCAGAACAAAAAATAATAACTTTAATTACAGATGTTGTTGAATTCTCTAGAAGTATAGCAGAAATGGATATTCCATCATCAAAAGACTATCATTTGATGCAGAATTATACTATGATTCATCAGCAGGTAAAAGTACATCATTCCCTAACAAAGTTACATTTTTAGATATAATAGAAGAGGGAACAAATGGGATCTGAAGGAACTAATTTTTCTTTAATGCTTAAGTTCCCCCATTAAACTAGGTCCCAAAATATCTGAGTGTGATCCCAAGTAGAAAAAATGATAATTATGGTAGTATTGGGATGAAATTAATAAACATTATAAACTTGGAAATAGGAAAATTGAAATAAAGGACAAAAATTTTAAGTATGGAGTATAAAGATACTGGAGGACTATGGATACTATTAACCCAAGATTATAAACAATTGTTCACACAGGAAAGAAACAAAAATCATGAGTATGAAGACTTCCAAACCTAGAGAAATGTTAATTAAGACATGCATACTTTGTAAAAACTAATCGAAGCATCAATAGACCTAAAGCTTTTAAATCAGAAAAGTGCAAATAATTATTAAAATCTATATTTGAAGAAACTGGTTAGAGAGAAATGAGTTATTAATTATAACCAACATTCTGTATTGTACATAAAAATTTAAATGAATTAATTTAATATAAGCATCTGATTATTTACTAGCTGGGGACAATAATTTCCCTAACGAAAAAGTAGGAAAAATCAGGTTTTTAAAAAAACCTTCAATGATAGTAACCTTGATGATAGAAAGGGAACTGAATGTCTTATAAGACTTGTTAATGCTCTGCCTCATAAGATAATTAAATATGAAACTATTGGATCTGGATTATTTAACAAAGTTTTAAATAATATAAAATTCCTGAAATGCATATGCCAGGATACAATTATTGTGAACCTTTTACAAAATTGGATGAGAGACTAGCTAGAGGAAATAAATCAATTAATAAAATAGATGAACCTTGTCAAGGTCATGATTTACATTAAAGATATTTTAAAGAAGCACTAGGCAGATATATTTCAGATAAAATATTAGAAAACAAAGCATTTGAAATAGTAATTTTGAAAGATGAAGGTTTAAAAGAAAGTGCAGCTGCAAAATGAAAAGAAAATTGGGAATAGATTTAGGTAGTGAATTTGATTTACTTTAGTAATATAATTTTTTTTCCTTAATAAATAGAGAAATGATAATGACTTCTTACAATTCTTAGAAACTATATCAAATTTCTCTTACATCAAAATCTAAAATTGTGAATGCTCTAAAAATCAATAAAAATGGATGTGACAATTCAAATAAAAAAAAAAGTCTGTCCCTCAAGGGCTTCGAAAAATAAGATTTCTTACTAATGATCTCATCTCACCATGTATTTTGTTGTTTTAAATAAAAAAAAACGAATGAGTAGAAGTGAGGATTTACTGAAGTCTGAAAACAAAAAAAATATGAATAAATCCCTTAATATTTGAGTTATGAAAAAATGTATAGAACAAAAATTGTAGAGCATCAATAGTTTAACATGATTCATTCTATAACATTTTTTTAATCAGACTCATAAAGGAAATATTTTGAATTTTCAAATTTCCCTACCCCACTTTAATTTAGCCATTAACAAAAGGATTCTTAGTGTTGACAGAAATGGTCAAATATCAAGTATGATGATATAGATTAAATAAACATTTTCAAATCAAGAAATACAATTTTAATTGGTTAATTGGGAAAACAATATTTTGAATATGAAGTTTCATGATATATTAGATTAATGATGAAGTGCAACGACTAAAAGTTTGGGTTTACTCCAGGCTGGAATTTTTTTTTTTGAAAATTGCTAAAAGAACCTCAATAGCTGGCTTTCCTTGAGGGAAATCAGCTAACAGCTGTTATACCTGTGAACCAGAAATCAAGATTAGGTAGCATAATAGAAAATAATATAGAATAAATAGATTTCATAAAACATTAAATTTATTAGAAGTGAAACATCAGCAAACCCCCAATTTTATTCATCACACTCTAACAATAGACAAAAATATCAAGAAACGTCTTATTCCAAGCTTAATTCCCAATATTGTTTTCAACACATCTTTACTAGATAAGATAAATGGCTGTGAGAAGATGTCATCAATTAAGATTTAATTGATCACCCACTTCTACTCCAACGGATTTTAGGTGGAAATAGAGAATATATTGTGAAATGAGATCAGTTGTGTGTTACGGCAGCATGTGGGAAATTGCTTAGTTTACGCAACCGCTGCGTGACACAATTTTTTTAACAAATGGTAAATAAACCATTACTACTACTAATGAAGTCTTACAATTTTTGTAACAAATTGTAAATAAACCATTATTATTAATGAAGTCTTTGTATTCTTTAATATACTTAGTTTTACTCTTAATATTTATTTTATTTCCTGCATCATATTTATCTGGATCATGAGAATCATTGTTATTAAACTCACTGATTAAGTCTTTTTCTTTAATTCCTTTCCGATCCTCATTTATTTTATTTTCACATAAAGGGTAAACATTGTATTGCAGAATTATTATTCAAATCAATTATTAAATTTGTTTTTAAAATTACTTTACTACCTAGTAAAATGTAGTAATTGGTACTAAAATCTAAAACATATAATTTTAGTAAGTCCTTCTACAGAAGAAAAGATTTATATTTGTAGGAAAGTTTATAATAAGGGAGATTCATGTTTGACTTGTTTAATTCTGATTGTCCAGAGAGTTAAAGACAATTGTCTATCTGGAAGTGTTGCATCACCTACCTAAAGGAAGAAAAATGGACGGGGTTGAGGGACTAGAGATTAGATTGGACCTTCTAACGTCAAAGAAAAACATTAATATTAAAGAAGAGGTTTGCCCACTCAAATTTGTACCAATTGCCTCCTTATCTCAACCAGCTGGGATGAAAAGCCAGTCCAGGTCCAAGAACCGTCAGGTCACATCGAAAACCTTCGGTAAGACCCTGCTCTCTTCTCCTTTGCTCCCCTTTCTCTTCTTTGTTTAAATAGTCAAGTTTAAGTTTTTCTTTCAGTTAGCTTTAATGTCCTACCTGTACCCACTTAATTTAATAAAAATTGTTGATATATGAAAAGTTTTATATGTTATTTAGTTCTAAGACAGATAAATTTTTTTATTGTTATATGGTATCTAAAATATTTTAATAGAAATGTAATTATTATTTTGTGTGTCAACAGGGCACTGACGATGATGCACAGCATCGAAAGCGCTCTGCCGTTTTAATAAATTATTATAGTGGAAGCGTAGCCTACAATTTTTTCATCCTACATGCATTAGAAGTCACTTCCACCTGCCAGAATACCAACTCAGAATATAAAATATATGGTCATTTATAATGGGTTTATGTAATGCAATGTCAGATTCATTACATCACCCCCTTCCCCGGGACCAAAAGTGTATTGATCAAGCACCAAGTCAAACTCAATAATAAATAATCAGAATAAATCATAAATATAACACAGGAAGCAATGGAATGTATACCCAATGGTGAACATATTGAATATCAAGTTATTATTGATATGCATATTTCCTACTCTAATAAGTCCTTGTCTGGTGTGTAATAAATAAATGGTGTAAGCCAATATATTCTAGTTGGAGGCAGGGCATCCCGAACGGCTTACAGCATGCTCAACACAATCACAATATTGGTCCAAAACCCCAAAAAAATATGGGATTCCAAAAATAACGCCTCCAATGGCTGAGGACCCAAAAGGAACTGTCCACTATAAAAGGGCACATATATGTCCATAAATAATAAATCAGAAAAATGATTAATCATAGTCAGGGTCCCCAGTTACACCAAGACAAGATGAATTATTCAGAACATATATGTGGAGACTCAGCTCATGTTCAATAAAATTTTGCCCATATTGGCATATGTAGGAAATATCAGTGTAAAGTGTGGTGTGCAAATATAGAATAGTGTTGACAAGGCACACCCTAATCTAATTTATAAATTTTATGACTACATATTTTCATATGTGTCAATTCACCAATATACATATATATGTATTAAATTAAAAAAATATGCTTCCATATGTATCCATCCCAAAGAAGGGATAGGAAAAGTTTAAATATGTGATGATCAATTTCAGGTAAAACATATCTGTAAAACTTTTCTAACTCAGGACCAATAAACTATCAAAAAAAAATTCCGATCAATAATCCAAAATTATTCCCAAAAAAAATTCAAAATTTGGCCCGGGAGGGATTGATTACATCAGAGACTTAACCTAAAAGGCCTACTTAGAAAATTGTATGGGATCCATTATAAGAATATCAATATCTACATAGTACCCAAATAGATACAAATTGCTTTACAATAAAAAAAAAATAAAACAGGACAGGTGCCTTGTGACAAGGCTGAACTAATGCAGGGGGGGGGGGGATTAAAGCCTTCACAACTGATATTAATTTAAAAAAACTACAATTGGGAACTAACCCTTAATAAAAAAAAATTAATGAAAATCCCTTGTGAATGCATAAACCAAAAAAAAAAAAATAACCTCTATACTTCTTGTCACTAAAATGGATCCTCATACTCTAAAAAGACAGGACAAATTTTCCCTAACAAAATACAATATAATGGGGAAAATAAAATAGTATACTACATAAATAACTGTTTCGATGTCTTCTCCCTCTTCTGGGACTTTGATGATGAGGTTGAGAGGACGGTGTCTTCATCTCCTTGAGAAGTTCCATCCCTAGACGGGAAGTTCAGGATATCTATTCCAATTGTATACTATCCTGTCAGCAAATATGCAGAGTGTTCTCTACATTCAGTCTCTGAAATCTTTTTCAAATGGATCAGTGTCTGTTCCATAAATTCAAGTCAGCCCTCCATAGATTTGGAACAACTATCCTCTCACGGCCTGGTCAAGCCTCAAAAATTAACTTTACAATATTTGAAACAAAATTCAATAAAATTGAAATAATGCTTAAGGCATCATTTTGGCTCACAGACAGCTGAGATTATGCCAATTCTATAGTTGACACAAGAATATGATGGAATACAATAATAAAAGTCTATCAATGAGGACAAATTTGTAAGCTTTACACTAATTCAATACAAGATTAATTCCAATAAATTTACTAATATTGCTTACAATAAATAATTTAAAATAATCCTCAATCAAAATTAAAAATTTTAGTCCTCTTGTTTAGAAAAACAAATTCACAATTAAATGATTATAAGTAATGAAATATTTTATTAATCATTAGAGGACTTCTAAAAACCTAAAGTGCCTTCTCAGAAAATTGGACACATATATGAGTCGTTCAGTTGACACTCTGACTAAGTCCATTTCCCTAACTTTTCAGGAGAGCTGTTTTTATTAATTTTTTCTATAAAAATTCCCATATCCCCCTTAAGAATTTTAATCTTTATTACACGGAAAGGGAACATTTTTGTAATTAAAATTCATAGTTTTTATGTTTATGGTTACAAAACCCCCCAATCCAAAAGGATGTAGTAATTTTGTTTGTATTTAAAAATGGGACTTTGTCAGAGTGTCAACTGAACAATTTGTGTAAACACTACAAATAAGTCCAGGGTTTCAATTAATTTTTAGAAAATTAATTATAAACACAGGAGAGGGGACATTAAATAAAAGACAATTTTACACAGTAAATATATTTTAATAGTAATCAGGTTACAACAAAATTTATAGACTACAAATGAAAAATCACCTTTTCAATCAAGAAAAAAAAATATTTTTTTTTAATTATATATTTTTTAATCATAAACAATATCTTCGGACTCAGTATTTATTTCAACAGCAGATCGATGCTTCAAGCTTCTGTAATGCTCGTGATAAATTGGTGGTATAAATGGCAAAAGTTGTAATAAATCTTTTTTTTTCCAAAGTAATGGCTCTGCATGTTTCATATAAAAGATTCTGTTTAATATTAAAGAACTCTTTTGGCCTACCAGTTCCTCTTTTTCTAATGTCTATTTCAAAAAAATTTCTTGACTTACATGATGTCTTGTACTGAATAGCAAAAGGTTTTGATTTCTCCACTCTAATCCATCGCATTTTCAACCAATTAACTAACCTTTTCATGTACGTTGTTGATTTTCCTATTTATGATCTCAGTTTCAAGCATATCAGTACTCAAGAAGTCAGTATGGCTCATTTCTGTCCAAACAATTTTTTTTGAATCTTTAATAATATTATACCAATCTTGAGGAGAATATATATTTAGAATCTTTTTTGGATTTTTTTTTTTTCAATAATGCCAAAGTCAGCATCATTCGGTAAGTAACTATGACCACTAACTAAGAATTTTAAATCAATTGTTGAAATTTGCATTGCCGCATTCATAACAAGCTTCATTAAGCTCAGAACTAATTTTATATTTCTGTTTTGCCCTGTGCAAGAGTCGCAATAGAGACCAATATTTTGATAAGTGCTTGCATAACATTCAATATGTTTAACTAAGCAAGTTGCTATTTCTTGAGAACCACGGCTTCCTTCAGTTTCAGGCCAGCTGAACATGAAATATAAATTTTGATTAAAATTATGACAACCAAAGTTGTATACATACATATTGCGTTTGTAATACGCATTTGATGTGCTGAGTTTAGGATAAGGTAAGGCCTTCTGTAAATCAAAAGTGCAAACATAGTAATTTTTATTCGCTTTAGTTTTATCTTCTTTTAGCTTTTCCCTTGCTAGTTCTACTTCTGGTAAATGCAACTTTATTATTTTTAGCTTCATCTTTTTCCTGGGGATAAGTTGCATAAATGATTTTGTTTTGAAGTGTGTCACACTTACAACACGTATCCTTACTTGGAATCTTAAAATGCAGATTAAATTTTGTACTGAAAATGTGATAGTACATTTTCTTTTTAACTGGAGTGATATTATTTTGAGTACAATTTTCTAAATATTTCTGGTACATTTTATTAATTGTAAGTAAAGGATTTAAGTATTTTTGGTGAGGGTTGTGTTCTCGAGTATAGTGACTTGAAAATGCGGGAAAAGATTTTATGTGTTTTATAACGCTAGATGCATCTACTTTGTTAATTGCCAATTTTTTTTTCCGTTTATTTTGTAACTGATTGATGCACGTTTTAGAAGTACAAGACTATATCAGTCCATCATTAATATTGAATGTATCTTTAAAAAAATTGCTTACAAACTTGTATCCTTTCGTCTCCTAAAAGCAAAAAGTAATGAAACACATGTTTTCTTGATTCTTTGGATTGATTTCTAGGTCTTTGCTTTTGGAGCTCCTTTCATAATTATATCTCTAATAAACAGTTTACCCTCATTCCTAAGTGCACTTTGTTTATTCCTAAACCAGTAGCAGAATTTCTTGTTCTCCGTCTCCCTCTCAAAGTGCTTAACCCTTTCCACTCCAAGGCTGTTTTTGTTTTTATTCCACCAGCTCCACGCTAAAATTATGTTTTTTTACTTTTAGTGTTTTTGTGTATTTTTTAAATCCCTCCTGTTTTAAAATTTTCCGCAAAAAGAGGTATTACACCATGTCGAGTATCACTCGACAGTGGAGCTAGTGGAACAAAATCAGTGTCGAGTGACACTCGACATTGGAGTGGAAAGGGTTAAAGAACCTTGAATAGAATACAATACACTTAATAATAATACCTTAAAAAAATTTTAGTATTCAAATAATAATAATAATAACCCGATGCCTACCTTCTTCGTCAGAACTAGTAATTTTCAATACTTGAAAGTAGTTTTTCATTTTAAGAAAAGAAAAATTTTCACTGGAATCACTGTATTCAACAAGTTTAATATCAGATGACATTTTCTCAGAGCTAAATAAGAATGGACTAGATGTAAATCATATCTAGTTCCATTATCTTATAACCTTTGTCCACTGATCTAAGAAAGGGATTAAAGAAGGAAGTAAGTACCTTTGTTTACTTCAACAGCCATCCCTCTCTAAGAATAAAGTTGCCAGAGATAACTTGGTGGAGGCATGTTTGGAGGAACTAGTGGCTAGATTCATATAATGAGAAATTATTGCCCATAATATATTTATTAATTCTCTAATTTAGATTTGCCCATATAATATTTATCAGTTTTCTAAATTAGTTTTTCCCACATAAAATATATATGAATATTTGGCTAATGTCCCATAATATTCAATGATAATTTTACTGACTCCACTTACTGAGCCTCAAATTTGTATATACATACACATATGCATAGCCTTTTAATATAAAATAAATTCTTTTTAATGACTCCCTTATAGTCTAATATAATTGCTAGCCCCCATGAAAACATTTTTCAATAAAAGTTTTCACTAAGTCATTTTATATGAGTTGCTATATTTTTAGCCCTTAAATAGTTATCATATCATGATTAATTAAATTATTAATAAATGGGCATTATATGATGCAGTTTATATCCTCTTGCTCAGGAGGTAATAATGGGCTAATAATAACGGGCAATAGTGGCTAATATATATCTTATGCCATTAGGTGGGATTTTTACACATAATTATAAGTAATTAACAGTTGGGTTGTTTGGACTAGACTTAGGACTATCAGTCAGATAGCCTGAAGAAGGGAAGTTTAACCTCATTCCTAGGAGGGATTTATATTTTTCAATATTAGGGCTAATATCATCAAAGCTGAAGGATTAGCGAGGTCTCACCGACAAGGGTCTCCTGTCCAGAAAATGCCAAATATGACTGAATATAATCCTTCGCTTTGGGGGCCTACAGGAACTTTGAACTACCAATCGAAATATACTCAAAAAGTGTATTTAACTGGAAATTATTATCGAAATTCATCCGTATTATTAATTAGTGTATCGACATTAAGAGCTGTGAATGTTATTATAAAAATCCATCAGCGTTATCTACGAAAATGATAGAGCACATGGTGGCTTAACTCCAAATTGGATATAACTCTTATTTAAAGGTAAAAACTATACATTTAAGCATTCATAAATAATAATCTTAATATGCTCTGTGCTGGGAATACTCAGAATATAAAATATATGGTCATTTATAATGGGTTTATGTAATACAACGTCAGATTCATTACAAAAGACTTTGCTTAGTCTTCTTTGATTTGTTAAATTAGTTGGTTGGATAGAAGAAAAGCTGTAAGGAAACTTAGTGGCAGAGGTCTACAGTTAAAATACTTGTGCATTACGCTGATGCATTATGATGATACGCTGGAGGTAATTTAATCACCCAATTTTGTACAAGGAGGTTCATTAAGGAAAATGGAAATTTCGTTGTTAATTCTGTAAAATTAATTTTTGTCTTGGTTGGAAATTACTAAAAAAATTATAATAATTTAGCAAATTGTTATTAGTATTAAAGTGATTAGAGGCATGGTATAATGGGTCATTAGTCAAATGAGAGCTTTTTCTTTTTGTGAAATAGTTGATCTAGTACGAATTAACACAATTCGACATGTCTTCATAATTCAACTAAAAGTCTCAGAGGTTCTCTGGTTCTGGAGATCATGATGTGGTTTGTCAGTTGCCAAGTTAGACAATCATAAATATGGAAAATAATATCTTTGTTAATTTGGAATATATTTTGTTGGAAATTTTCATCTTGGAGATCTTTTATCTACCAGAGCCTAACTGGTAGACAACTCTGTTCAGTAAAAATAGCACATCTATAATACTTCATTTCCTCTCTTTGAAACATTTCACTTGTTATCCTACCCATAAATACAGAATACTTGCATAGTAACAATCTTTGCAAGCCACAATTTTATATGGCATTTTTAAAGCAATGAAGAAGTGGTGATCGTAAGTATGGTGATGGATTAGAGCTATTTACCTTGACTATATTAACAATTTTACTTAGATGGGTAGAGATGCTAAAAAAATACTGGAATGAGTTAGAGAACGAGGCTTTTCTGAAGATTTATGCTTATTTCTCCATACCTTCTGGTAGTGGCCCTTGATGCCACATCTGCAGATTGCCTCCGTGGCTGGACACCCAGATCTATTGTGTTTCTGAAAACCAATGAATGCTGAAACTGAAAGAGGGAGGTTGAGATTTTTCTTCACTATAGCTTGCAACTGATTCTCTTTTTACAGAGTTCACAATCACAGTCAAATATTGTTGGAACTGATGTTCCATGAGTTGGAGATATCTTGCTTGAGCTAGTGTTTTCTCGAGTGTTAAAGTGTGGTTTATCTCTGATGTATATGAGATGACAGAAACCTGCCTGTGAATGCTGCTCTAGCAGATTTGTCCTTGCTCATTTCAGCACAAAGACCTTTAAAATTAAATCCTTAGCATTACGATTAAGAGAGTTGGTGTAGCTATCAATAGTCTCACTAGATTCCTGGCACCGAGTGCAAATTTATGAAGTGCAGAAATTTCAATGACAGCTTTAATATAGATTTTACAGTGCTATTAAACAAGCCAATTCACTAATGTATTCAAAAACGGAAGGAGAAATAATAATAATAAAGTTAACTAGTGCAAAACCACAAAAAGTCTGTGATGACTAAAAAGCCTATCACAAACAAACAACAGTAGTAGCAATAAAGTGTCGAAGCGTACTAAACCAATGTATTCATTCTTGTATATCTTCTTCTTCATTTAGATTGTTATTGAATTTCTCGTGGTGTAGAATGTGAACCATCACAAAAACATATTGCAATTAATATGAGAGAATGATATATTAACAACATATTAATAGAGAGAATGAGTCCTGAAACTAGGCTTTATTACACTGAGAAATGACGCATGATTAAACAAGTGTTTACAAACAGAGGTTGTTACAATTATTATAACAGATGGGCTGTTGGTTTCTTCGGATGTGGAATTATCTCTACACTCGTCCATTCTTGGATAATTACTACTCCTATTTTTTGTCATTGAAGAACCCTCCCCTTAAATTGCACTGGCAAGACCAGTAATAGGCTCCAGGATTGTGGATGAATGTATTATGAGGCTGGAACAAGTAGTAAGTGATAAAGAAAGTGTGACAATATACTGGCTACCAGGACACCAGAGTATCACAGAAAAGAAAAGTCCGTCACGCAGGGGCTGCGTAAACTAAGCAGATTTCCCATGTGAAGTTTTACAATAGAGAAATCTTTCAGATAATTTTAATAAATTCCCAACTGAAACGGCTTCTGAATTGTAAAAATAATTTATATTTTAATAACTCAAATTTTAGTAGTACAAAAACTAAAGAAGGGGCGGCGGCAGATGAACAGACTGTATTTGCATAAACCACACAAAGTAATGAAGGTAAGGTAAGGTTATAAACGACCGTAAGGTTAGAAGAAGCTTCCACCTGAGCCGAGTACTGACGAAAATGGCCGATCTAATCCGAACTATACCCGACCACAGACTTCATAAAAATGCAAATATCTCGGTTAATATTCAAGATAGAGAATAAATGTATATAACAATATTTATAGTAAATTTAATTTGCAATAAGATTGGTTCTATACAATTTTTCGATCCGATGCATAATAACGGAGATATTTCGAATTTTTGAAAATCCCCCCTCTAAACCCCCCCCCTCCCACTGGTCCGATTTCAGCCGTTAACGAACTTGATCTTCCTTTTTACATGAAACGATTAAATACCGAGTTTGGTGACGATTAAACAAAAATTGCGACCGCTAGAGTGTTAACAGACAAATATATATCTATGTCTATATATATATATATATATATATATATATATATATATATATATATATATATAATAATTTGTATGTTGCTGGATGTGGGAGTGCAGATCTGGGAAACAGGTCTCAATAACACGAAGTCTTCCCACCAATTTATTTATTCATGCACAAGGCCTTTCGGCACTAATGTGCCATCATCAGGTGCTTCTGCTGTATAATTGACGTTAACGCCACGGCTTTGGGGCCCTCCTAGGTAGTGGCCCCTAAGCCGTGGCGTTAACGTCAATTATACAGCAGAAGCACCTGATGATGGCACGTTAGTGCCGAAAGGCCTTGTGCATGAATAAATAAATTGGTGGGAAGACTTCGTGTTATTGAGACCTGTTTCCCATATATATATATATATATATATATATATATATATATATATATATACAGGTATAGATATACATATATAGTTTTGAACGACCTCATTTTCGTCATATCCTGGGTAGGATCGATGGACATTGGAAGAAATGTTTCGGAAATGGCGTCATGAGTACGACTTCAATAGCTAATTTCCCTTAAGGGAAATCTGCTAAAAATACAGACAAATTGGCCAGGAAAGGGTCAGTATACTATATTGGAGTATTTTCATCCTTTCTTAAGTATGTGGTTGGGCACAAAGTTACCCATTCCATTGGGTTAAAGGAGAGCAGAAACAAAGAAATTTACCTCAGACTGCCCAGGAAGGAACTTAGACATGTAGTGTGAGTGATATCGGGGTCATGTAAGTGCTGTGGAGAGGAGGATGACTTCTAAGCATATTGCGTTTAATTGCGGAAGGCTGGAGAATTTTAGATTCAGGTACTTAAGATATGGAGATGCTGAGTCAATTAAAAAGGGGGCCAAAGGTAAGAAGTTCCTTGACTTTATAACGATGATAAGGCTATTCTAATGGTGGTTTTAGGATTGCACAATAGGGCATCTGGACCACAGAACACTCCCTGATATTATGACTATAAATATAAAATCACTTAGAAAAATCTGAAGATTAATTGAACAGAATGATGCAAGGGTGAGTTCTGGACTGCGTCGAGAAAGGAGGGGCAACATATTCGCCTTGACAGTGACGCACAGATAAAGAAGAGGGAGAAGTAAGGGTCATGTATAACTCTCATAATACAGAAATAGACGAACATTTCATACCGTTAGAAGCTACTGTATATTTATTGATAAAAGTAAATGACATTGATATTTCATTAAAATTCTGTGAATGGATTCTCCTACAAAGAAGCATCATATCTCTAGAATTAAATAATTTGGGAAATAGTAACTGCTAATCTTATCTCTAATCTCCCTGAGTCTCATTGATAGACAACTCTATTCATTAACAGTAGGATATCTGCACTACTTCATTTCCTTACCCCTTCACTCATCGAAACATTTCACTTGTTATCCTACCCATACATACAGAACAATCACATACAAAAAATTTTATATGGCATTATTATTAAAGCAAAAGGTTTCCGCACAGCCAATTGTAAATTAATCTTAGATTATTATAATTGTACTGACTTAGTATGTTTATTTTATGTATCACTAACCTCCTTACTAACAACAATAATCAAAATTTTACGACATATTTCAAAGTATACAAACTTTTATCAAATACATAAATATAATAAACGTACGTAGAATTTAAGAAAACAATTGTAAATATAAAACAGTTCAACCAGATGGTCACCTATGCCTGTGCAGGAGTAAAAATATACCTTTTTTTTGTTGTTTTTTTTTTTTTATCCGAGGCCCAGTTATGCCTAATTCTTGGTTGGTATGGTTAGGCCTGTCAAGCCTAGGGGAGTGAAGATAGTTTCCCTTTTCCTGAACTTAACAATCTCTTATAAGGGATTAAGGTGGATTATTGTGGGTTGTAATAGTGTTTGTGGGATTGCACAGCAATGGGCAGTGCTGGGAGGGGTGTAAGGATAGGAGAAAACGAAAGAAGGGATAGGGATAGTAGGAGAGAAGATAAGAAGCAGCCCTACCAGGCCAGGATTACCTATGTACAGTATAATAGGTCCCTTTTATTATTTCTTCTCCTAGAATATTGCCATCAGTTAGTAAGACTGATCCCTGGAATGGGAAATTGAATTCAAAGTTTCCTCTCTCTCTCTTTACATATTAAACTTTTATATCTTCTTTCACTATCCATAATTTTTCTTACTATAATATATATTATAATACATCAAGACGTCTTAAAATGACATTCTTCAACTTAGGTGAAATTCGGAGGAACTTTAGCTCCACTTAATATTTATAGTGTTACAGTGACTAATGTAGAGACAACCAAATTCTGCTCAGACCAGATCATAGACCTTTCATGGCCTAAGTACCAATTCACTCTTATTTCATTTGGTATTAGGAATGGAATACTATCTTTTCAAAGAGCTATAGCAAACATATCACTGTCAAAAGTCTTGAAGGAATTAAGATGCTTTCGGCTGATGTAACAAGCTGTGTTCTGGATAAATAAGAACATGATCAAAATTTAGATCAATTATTAAAAGCTGCTGTTGAATACAGTATCACAATAAATCTACAGAAGAGGGCATTCTCATTGACCACAATTAAACTCTTGGGATTCACCACTCATCGTAAATCAATTAGTTCGGATCCTTAACAATTACAACTCCTTTGTGATTTACGTATCCCATATACCTCACCATCGCTCCATCAGGCATTTAGTAAGTTCATCCATTTTGCACCATTCAAACCCGTTTCCTGAGAAAATTCAAGTACTGATAAAAATTTCTTTACTTTTGAATTCACTAGCAGTGTGAATATTTGAAACCATCAAGATATTCAAAATTCTGAGGTATTTTCAATTGAAAACAATTCTGCACTAACTACTGAAACTGATGTTTCTGATTTTGACATTGAGCCAAATTATTTAAGACAAGAAGGCCCCAGTTGCTGTCTTTCAAGATCTCTCACCAAGGGTGAGCAGTGCCATTCATAGGAATCTTTGGTATAGCAGAGACATAGTGGAAATAGAAACATTACCTCCTTGGTAAAAAAGGTTTAACAGTAAAAGCAAAGGAAGAATAAAAACGAGAAGTTAAAAAGGAAGAGACTGGAACTGTCGACCAACAAGTATGAAATAATATACAGACCAGGAAATGAGAACAATATTGGCGATACTTTGTACTGAATCTGTTCTTTGGTAGGTAATTCTCTTCCCAAGATTATGAATATGCATAAAGTGCTAAAGCATCCTGGACAAACGAGACTGTATCATTGAGTACAAAGTAAAAAGTCCGCACACAGGGGTTGTGCAAACAAAGCAGATTTCCTACGTGCTTGTATGACGACGGTCTGATTTTAGTCACTAATGACTATGAACTTTAGAGATGAACTAAATGGTTATATAGATTATGGGATAGGCGTAAAATCTTTCAAATGGAAGAAGACAACTTACTTTTAAAATATAAAAATCCTTTTAAAATATTTTCAGAACATGTTTTTAATACAATTAATAGGTTGAATACTTATTATAGCTGATGCAACAACTATACTTAAAGTATTTACAGATACTCAATAATTCTTCTTCTTTTTTTCAATACTAATAATCTTCTCTTTATATGTTTTTATTTTATTCAATGTTATAATTGTTAATTTTTTATATATAACTAGTACTCTTGAAATAATTTATACATAAATTATTTGTAATACACTACAAATGCATGTGATATGCTGACTTGCATGGGACATGCAGAAAAAAATAAACAACCTTCTTATAGGGTTTTTGTAGGAAGGAAACAAATTATATATATATAAAATGTCATATTGTTCATGACTTCTTCAACTGAACACACACACACATTTCCCGGAAATAAAAAATATTTTCTTCTAAAGATAGCCATTGTCCACTCAAGTGATGCCTGGAAAGGACACTGTGGTTTCACATTTGCTGTTTCTCGTCTTCAAATTTCCACCATGAAAGCTCCTTAATCATTCGCTTGCAACAGTAGTCAAATATGAAGACTACACCATAAACAAGTAACTTGTTAGCCTTTTTTTTTTTGCCAATGAAACCACAATAAAGTTCAAATCTGGCCTATTTAATCCAAATGCTCTAGGGCGAGTCTAACATGTATAATAATTTATTTTAGATATTTAATAATAACTTTAATGTAAAATACTTTTTATCACTATCTGTTGTTCCCCAGTATTAACTTGAGATAATTAAAATATATATTGAATATGGTAATGATGTTTAAGCCAATTTTAATTTAAAATAAATATAAATTTATCTGCACAGAGAGTCTCAATTTCCCTTTTTAAACCAATTTTAGAAATTAACTATCTTGTTATAATTTAATAAAATAAAAACAAATTATAATAATCTCATTATAATTTAACTTGCCAGGCATAAATTTGATCATCAGTTAATTATTTAATTTGATTAATGATAGTAATATTTTAAGTGGTACATATATCCACTTTTTAAGTTCTTAGAGTTAGAAATGTTTAATAAATTACTAATTTTTGTACCATGAACTTAAGCCATGGCACATGTTACCTTATTATTGTTCTTGTCTATAATGGCATTCTACTAACTTCAGGAAACTGTGGATACATTTACCCAAAGGGATATATATATATATGTTAATGTAATATAAAAATAATTTATTTATTTATTTTATTCAAATTTTTCTATTTTATTACAATATAAACACACACACACATAAAAGCTACTAAACAGTGTTACAATTTTAGCTTGCTTATTAGATTCAATAAGTTTTTAACTTCTTCGTTTTCTGGTGGCCATTGTTTCTTTATTTCTCATATTCATATATCAGCTTTTTTATCGGTTCAAATTTGTTGTAGTGGGTTGTTCAATCTTTTAAGTTTGAGCACGTATAAGTGTTTAACTTCTTTCGTTTTGTGGTGGCCACTGTTTCTTTATTTCTCATATTCAATTATCAGCTTTTTTATCGGTTCAAATTTGTTGCAGCGGGTTGTTCAATATTTTAAGTTAAAGAACAAATAAGTTTTTAACTTCTTTCGTCTTGTGGTGGCCACTGTTTCTTTATTTCTCATATTCAATTATCAGCTTTTTTATCGGTTCAAATTTGTTGCAGTGGGTTGTTCAATCTTTTAAGTTAAAGAACAAATAAGTTTTTAACTTCTTTCGTCTTGTGGTGGCCACTGTTTCTTTATTTCTCATATTCAATTATCAGCTTTTTTATCGGTTCAATTTGTTGTAGTGGGTTGTTCAATCTCAGAGTTTTATCACTGACGTCTTGTACATCCTCTTCCATGTATATGTCCATTCTGAAATACAGCCAGAGATTAAGTGTTAAAATAAGTAAATCAAGGTCATCTGTTTCCACCACCTTATTACTTAAGCTTCCTCTCGAAGAGGTACAGGATGTAAGCTGGGAGGTCTAGAATAAGGGGGGGTAAATCAAAGATGTTCAGACCCCCCCCCAATAAGCATTGACTGGATAATAGGGGGGATTTATAGAAGCTCACATAACTAGTATTAAATCGCACCGGGCAATACTGCATTTATATTTATTTTGAAGCCTCATTAATCCCCTCTAGAAATCAGTACTTGACTTATCACTTAAGGACAAACAATAAACATTCTTTGTGCTATAACCAAGTCAGCCTTTGTGCCAACAAAACACATTTGCGGGAATCATTTCTTTTTTGTTTTCATTCGAAGAAAAATGCAGATGGACATTGACTTCTGTGAAAAGCATAGGGGGGAGGCATACTGTATAAAAGAAACATGTGAATACTGGTGATGTTTTAAAAGTGGCGATTTTGGCACCAGTGAAAAAGTACGTGAAGAGAGGCCAGTAAAGCAAGAAGACGAGGTGGAAGCATTATTGGACAAGATTTATGCCAGTCTCTAGTGGAGCTTGCTGAAACCTCATTTTCATCATCTAGAAAGAATCGATGGACATTTGTGGAGATTTTTGAAAACCGCATCATGAGTACGACCTCAATAGCTGATTTCCCTTAACCCATTAGTGCCCACGAGCAGCTTAGCTGCATCAGTTTTTGAAAATCCACAAGTAGTGTTGATGTTGTTATTTTACTAAGTAATTTGGCTTAAAGTGAAGGGGGAACATTCCTTGAGACAATAGGGGTGAGAGGTGGGGTACCTGTTACAAAGAAAAGGAGCTGTGACTACCTGTTTCACCCTTTTCCCATCTTAGGTCAGTTCTCACTCAATCCTCCTGCTGGAAAGAGGTAAGTTGTACTTGTAATCATTATTATTTTGAAATTTGGATTATATATATTTTGTCTATAATACTGGTAGTTAATATGTGTAAAATATGAAGAAGAAGAAAAAAAAAAAAACTAGCCCAAATTTGATGTTGAATTTTGCAGCGTCTAAAGCTGCTCGTGGGACATAGTGTACTAATTATTTTCATATTTCTTTTTCAGACTAGAAAATTCTTTAGCAATTGCTGCTCAATAATATTTAATAGTCAAGAGGATATTTAACACATCTACAAATAAAATGTAAGTATTTTTCATTATGCAACTATTCTATAGATATTTTATTTTATTTATATTTATATATATATATATATATATATATATATATATATATATTTTATATTATCATTTATAATATAACTAACCAACATTTTTTGAAGCATTTATTCTATATTATCTTTATGGTATACCTTAGTGATATTGTATATTTTGTTTTTTTAGGAGTCATTCAAAGAATATAATGTCAGTCAATGACATCATTAGTATGTTGGAGGAAAGTGCAGCTGAACGAGGTCTGGAAACAATAATCATAACTGGGCCCGATGAATCCGGAGATGTAATATCTGATGAGGATTCAGATTTGTCTGATGGGGAAGCTGCTGGGGATCCTGTTCATCTCCTGGCACGAGTACTTCGTGGAGAAGGGTTTCTCGCTCACCATGACGATGAGGAGTTGGCTGCGTCGATACCTGCATCCCAGCCAATTGAGAAAACAATTTTGACCACGACAAGAGCTGGCAGTTCTTATTCTGATAGAAAACGGAGAAGACCTGTATCACCTTCCTCATCAGCACCTGTATCATCTACTTCATCAACACAAGTACCATCTACAAGTGCAGCGAGCACTTCCCGTAGAGGAAAATTGAAGAATAAAAGCTGCAAATGGACTGATGATGTGAGTAATGTTTCATTTAAAATTCCAAAATTCATTGAAAAACCTTTGCCCAGTTCTTTGTCACCAAAAATAAATGCTTTTGAAGCATTTCAAATATTTTTCAGTTCAGATCTCATTGATTTTGTTGCCGAACAAAGTAATTTGTATGCCCAATTTAGGGGGAAATCCGATTTGAATGTCACTAAAGACGAAATTTACACAATTATTGGTATACTATTGTTATCAGGTTATACTCTTCCAAAAAGACGTTTATTTTGGAGTACAGATGAAGATGTCAGTGTCCCATTTGTTAGTAATGCTATGAGACGTAATAGGTTTGACGATATTCTCAGATATCTCCATTGTGCTGATAATTCTAAAATAGTTCCAGGAACTGACAAGCTATTCAAAATTAGACCTTTATTTGAATATTTGAACAAAAATTTTAAAACCATTCCACCAGGTCCATTTTGCTCGGTTGATGAATCAATCATTCCATATTATTGGTGGCATGGTTGCAAACAATTTATAAGGGCAAGCCCATACGTTTTGGTTATAAGCTATGGTGCCTTGCTGACTCAAATGGGTATTTGCACCATGCAGAACCATATGCGGGACCTCATACTCATTTAGCCAATTCCGGACTAGGACAAGGAGGGGATGTCGTTTTAGGGTTAGTAGATAAATGTCAACTCTCACCTGGTACACAATTATTTTTTGATAATTTATTTACATCTGAAAAGTTGCTGAATGAACTTAACGAAAAAGAAATAGGTGCCACGGGAACACTAAGGGAGAATCGGGTTTCCACTAATTACTGCCTTACTGACAAAAAAGCTTTCAAAAAACAGCGTAGGGAGACTGTTCAAATTGCCACTAACAGGGATTTACTAATTATAAGATGGAATGATAATGCAGTTGTCACGGTAATGACTAATACCATTCAAGGAGAAAATAAAACAGCAACAAGGTACTCATCCGAATAAAAAAAAAAAATTAGTATTCCTATTCCTCTCGCATTATATGAATACAACCAGCATATGGGGGGGGGGGGAGTTGATCTAAATGATCAGTTTGTATCAACGTATCGGACTACAATAAGAACTAAGAAATGGTGGTGGCCATTTTTTGGCAGGGCAGTTGATGTAAGCTGTGTGCAAGGCCTATTGCAGCGACGGCTAGGTCGCAATATTCCGTACTTAGAACATTTTGGGACACCAAGAACTGGGCAAGGTTTTAAAAAATTGTATACAGCTCTTGACAGTATTCGAAAAGATAGGACAGATCATTTGATTATAAAAGGTATTTCCAAAAATAAACTATGTGTCCAATGCAAGAGAAGAACCGTATACCTCTGCAGAAAATGCAGCGTTTCGCTTCACCCTGAGTGTTTTGCCCCTTATCATGAGCAGAAGAATGGGCAAAAAATGTATATATTCAATTTGTTTTATTTTACTTCCTTCGGTTATTTGTTTAAATATGTTTTTTTTATGTGATTTATAATTTATTTATCCATATTTGATTGTTTTATTATTAGATAGAGTATTTGTTGTTATTATTAGATAGAGTATTTGTTTATATTATTAGATAGAGTATTTGTTTCAGGTTATTTATTTATATATTTTTTTTATGTGATTTATTATTTTTTATACATATTTCATTGATTTACTATTAGACAGAATATATATTATTTACTTATACATATTTGATTGTTTTATTATTAGATAGAGTATTTGTTTCACCTTAGTTTTGTTCCAAAAACATCTGAAAATTATAACATTGTATTATTTGAGTTTCTTATACAATAAAAGTGTTTTAAAAATTATATTGTTTTAATGAAAATCCTAAAATGCTTTTTAATGAGGCAATAAATGCAGGTAGTTCCAATCGAGTGTACCAAGTGCCCACGAGCATCTTTAGCTGCAGCCTGATATTCAGCACTTCCCTTACCATAATTTTTTTAAATTATTTTTCCCATTGTCTATAAAGTAAAACAATAGTAAAAAATAAAAAAAAAATAAAATCAAAAATAAAAATTAGGCACTAATGGGTTAAGTGAAATCTGCTGAAAAAAAGTGTTGAATCAAGAATGCACACTAAGTTAGAAAGCTACTTTTTATTCGATGAATAAATTTTTCTTTCATGGAAGCTGGGTGGTAGAGGAACAAATCAATTTGGATGTACGCAGTAGGCCTGTTTTCCTCTACAAAGCGTTTTATTTAGGCAAAGTGCCTTCAGAGCAACAGCTCCATCTTCAGTGCCAGTTGACATACACAAAAACCAAATGAAAAAGCATGCAGTCAACATTATTTAAAATATAAAAAAAATCTTAGTCTAAACAAGAAATAAAATACAAATTAAAGGTAAAATAAATAAAACTAAAAAGCTCAGAAAAACTGTCGTCACTTAAAAGACTACTTCTTAGCAGTCAATAGATACAATTTAAGATAGAACAACTAAAATTAACTACTAAAGGTGCTAAAAATATGTAACAGCTTAAAAACTGAATAATAGAATTTTTTTAAAAACAATAAACCCAACATAAAAAACTATTAAGCCTAAGACTTATTTAATAAAACATAAGCTAAAAAGAAGAAATTGAAGAACAGTATATCAGAGGAAAATGTCCACGAAGGAAACCACATAAAGTAAAACCAAAGATGATAAGAATAATGGAGTGTCTAAAAATATTTGGATAAAATAATGTACATAACTGTTTGTGATGGAAGATTCTAGTTTCAATTTGCCGCAGTATTTTTGGAGATTCAGAAATAAAGTTTATCTTCTATAATTCAGAAACATTATTCTTCGCTAATAATAATTATATCCATGAGCAAATCCCGTCTTCGGGCACCAGTTATATTATGCAACAACCGATTTTGCTTTTTAAATACGGTTTATTTTTATAGTTTAAGCATGGAACATCTTTATGATCCAAAACATTAAATACATTCGTGTGTGATGTAAGATCAACATGATAAATATCACATTTAAAAGATTTGTTTTCTTTATCCTTTGGTAGATATACCAGCATAAAACGGAAGAGACCCGATTGTCTAAAGACTGGTTAGAAATTCTGTTTTAAATTCTGCATCGGATGTTTTTGAACCCCACAAACGTGTTACTATCCTAGACATATCTGTATGTTCTATGGCAGCATATGTAGGATTCATTCATGTAATTGAATTAGCTGTGGTTTTACGGTTTCTTACGGTGAGATATTTATGATTTAAACTAATAGAGCTTATACCAAATAACTTTTATTGATTATATATTATATATATAGAAGACTTCTATATAGTGGTATAGAGAGGTAGTCCAATTCTACCTGTCATAAGAGCCCACTCCACCATTCGTAGCCAGAATGCATTGCCACAATTCCATCACCAGATTCCCGCTCACCACGTCCTCTAGGACCATCGTCAGAAACTGCAGTGTCCTCGGAGCTCTGCAGTTCTTAAATAAGGGGATCTTTGGACGGAAGTCCACGTAGCCCTACATGAACATAACCAATTTCTGACATTCTGTAGAAATGACAGTCTCCTCTACTAACTCCTCAATGTTTGATAACACCTCTTCTGAGTAATTGTGAGATAAGTAATTGTTGTTTTTGTGTCAACAGGGCACTGATGTTGATGCACTGCATCGAAAGCGCTCTGATGTTTTAATAAATTGTTACAGTGGAAGCATAGCCATTTCTTTCATCCTACCTACATTAGAAGTCACTTCCACCTGCCAGAATACCAAGAAGAAGGATTTTTTTTTTTTTCATTTGGTTCTTGCGTATGTCACAGGCACTGAAGATGGAGCTGTTGCAAGTGCACTTGGCCTAAACAAAATGCATTGTAGAGGGGAAACTGTCCTACTATGTACATCCAAATTGAATAAATATTTATCCAGCGGTTAATTTTTCATTGGCGAGATAATTTTATTTCACGGTTAATTTTTGATTGTTAGAAAGTGGCATAGAGTACAAAATTAACCCTTAAGCAGGATTTTAAAGTTACTTAAATGAGCATCTACTGCAGTTTGGACAAGAATTTCAACAGATTATAAAGGGGGCTCAGGTTAGCCATGTGAGTTAAAGCGTTGGGCTTAATGTCATATGGTCTAGAGAGACGAGTTTAATTCCTACCTGGACAGTAGGAATTTATTTAGTGAATTCATTAAATAAAATCCTTAGCCCCACCCTGGCTAGAAAGGGTGGTAACCTATAGATAACACACCCCAATTAACCGTAGTAGCACAAAGTGGATGTAAATAAATAACAATAATTTGTAGGTACTAATATTAAGAGTTTGAATGCTCATTTGAATAAAAAAGCATAATTTATTAATTGTATTTTTTAAAACAGTAATTTTATATAAATAAAATGTACCTGCGAGGCCCATGCTCGCCCGAGGGTTAATCTCAGGCCAGGGGGCAAAACAAAAGAGGAAAGGTGGTTTCAACAAATTCTAATATTATACCCATTGATTTATTTTACATATACCATAAGTTTTAATTATATTCGCCAAATGTTTTGGAGAAAAAATAACAATAATGAATAAAAGATGAAGGATTACCAAATAATGATATAATAGGCAATAACTGCTTATTTCGGATAACAGATAATTTATCATCCATGATTTCTTGTGTTACAGATAATGAATTAACACTTACTTATTGTTTGTTCTTTTGATAATAAATTATCCAAATACATCCAACTCTGAATGCACTTACCTATCCATATGTAATGTGCATGTAACATTAGTAAACTCCTCTTCTTTGAATTTTTGATAAAAGTATGATTTTTCTACTTCTTTACAAATATCTATAACAGTTGGGTGAATGAATGTTATTCGAGTTTTCTTCTATGCCCAAATGCACTAAAGCAAGTTCACCTAAAAAAATAATGCCGATTATTAGAATAGTAAGTAGTATCACTCTTAAAATGTTTATTGAAAATCAAAATGTGCAGCTGCATCAATCACTCTGAGTAATATAACAGATCCGCTGGTTGTACCGCCAAAACACCATCTAAGGAGAAATACCTGAGAAAGGCATCCCCAGCTTACCTGGAAAGTAACTATCAAGGATTTGCATAATGTTTCTTGAGAAACCAGTCAGCAGCTATGTAGTTACCAGGGATAAACTTAAGTGAGGAAATATAAGAATCACGAACCTCCTGGGACTTTATTGGGTTTTACCTAACTTAAATGTTCTAATAAAAGGCAAGTTTAGATGGGAAGAGAAAGGACTCAAGGCCCACAAATATGAGTGTGAGGAGTAAGTGGAGACAATTGTGGACTGTTTTAGGGGAAGTGATGGGAAAAATGAATAAGGGGCAAATTCAGGGAAAATCACAAGTTGGTTTACTGGATGGTAAGTAAAAAACTAAGCTTGCCTGGTGTCAGCACATCACAGTAATGCAAATTATGAATAAATTTCACTTCGAAAATTATAGATAACGACAATATATTTCTAAAAAGTAATCAAGTTCACTTACTACTTTAAAACATGTACGCACAGGTAAGGGGTGGTTGAAATCAAGCGGATTAAGCGGAAGAATCGATTTTCATTGAGGTTTAAATTCAGGCTTATAAAAATAGGCAGGGCAGTTTGGCGAATAGTCAGTCAGAATGAAGCAAGCTTGCTACGTCACTCAAAGGACAGAAGTCAGTTGAGAAGCATGAATTTTCAGAATAAATAAATAAATTAAGGACATCCGAAATGGAATTTTCATGTTACAAAGTATAAACACATGCATCAAATACTATCCTTCAAATATATAGGAAATAATGGAACATTTATTTTAGTTAGAGGGAAGTGGGTTACAGACTGCATTTTTTTTTAAATGCCACAGAAACAATACACCCAGATAATGTTTTAAGAGCTAAAACCTTTACCATTTACTTTTTGTTACCTAACACCAAATTTGTGCTGTGGATAATTTCGGATGGCAAATCTTTTTCATTTCTTCTTTCACTGACAATGTTCACCTTTTTCTTCATTAATTTATAGCTGATAATTATGACTAGAGTCTATCACCTTTACTTTCCAAAGTATTGTTTTGACGTTATAAACATTTTACTTGACCTCAATTTAATCTTTGTTGAAGGAGAAATGGCCGAAGGTCAATAAATGAAACACATGTGAAATATCTTCACTGATATTTTCCTCTTCATGTTTCTCCTCTTCAAGAGTAATAATAAAAATAATCAACATTACCATCTCAGTAGTTCCGTCAGTTAGTAATAACATTGCATTAGCGAGGACTTCAATTTAAATTCATCTTTAAAAATTGTTATCAGTAAGAGGGTAAATTCATTTTAATCAACTTGCACATCTTGAAATCTGCTAATAAATTATGGTTGGCGCATCTACCGAATAACCCCCCCCCCCCCCACCACCCCAAGCTGGTACTAGTATCAGCTATTAATCCAAGAGTAAGCCCAATCTTTTAAAGCTTGCACTAATATACTCTCATCTGTCGAGTTCTCAGTAACACAATAGAAGGTGATAATAAACCAAAGGCTTCAAATACTCATGCTATAGGCGGACAATGTCATATAATTCATTAGAATATTGAGTTATTAGCCAGTATTGAGGAACTCCAATAAAAGACCGCCACGCAGGGGCTGCGAAAACTAAGTCGATTTTCTTCGTGATGACATTACTGATCTCATCTCGTTCCCTTAAGGGAAATCAGCTATTGAGGTCGTACTCATGATGGAATTTTCGAAATTTTTCTTCAAATGACCCGATGGTCATCTGGCAGGATCGATATCCTACCTAGTAGATGACGAAAATGACGTCCGTTCAAAACTGTATATATATATATATATATATATATATATATATATATATATATATATATATACATACATATATATTATATATATTTGTCTGTTACCGCTCTAGTGGTCGCAATTTTTGTTCGATCGTTACCAAACTCGATATTTAGTCATTTTATGTAAAAAAAAAAGATCACGTTCGTTAACGGCTGAAATCGGTCCAGTGGGAGGGGGGGTTTAGAGGGGAGGACTTTGAAAATTCGAAATATCTCCGTTACTATAGGTCGGATCGAAAAATTGTACAGAATTAATCTTATTGCAAATTAAATTTACTATAAATATTGTTATATACATTTATTCTCTATCTTGAATATTAACCGAGATATTTGCATTTTTATTAAATCTGGGTGGCTAACGAACGAAGTGACTTTTCCGCCAAAAGCTAGTTCGGCCGTTTCATTAACTGTAGTTTACGCAGCCCCTGCGTGACGGACTTTTTAGCATTGCACCTCTACTACGCCAACGTACTTCGGTATTAAAATCACGTCGCCATATTCAGTTTCTAAATCTTTCAGGAATTCTTTAAATTCACTGTGATTTAACGCGCGCGACTTCATAAAACTGATTTTTTTAATTATTGGTACTGTTGGCAAACTCAATCTTTTCTCACACAGATTTTCCTGGTGAATTATGCAGAGGTAAACGAGTGTTTCCCTTCTTCCGGCCTTCTTAATGTCTTGAAATAGCTATCCTGTTCCTTCTATCACAGTGCTTGCCGTTGCTCGTGCTCCATCTGTCGATATACTGTCGATAAATTGAAAGGTTTTCCAAAAAAAAGACTTTAGTTCATTCTACCAGTTTTAATCCCTTGCATTGGAATCAGTGAACACAATTCTTTGGTAATATTAAATTTGGTGACAATAGAACGTAACAATTGTACAGAACAGTTGTGCTGTACCAGTAATATTGCAACTCTCTTCAAGTGTCAAAGAACAGTATCCGAATTTTGCAATGCGTTCAAGAAGCGTTGTTGCTATGATCTCGGACAACTCTTCAATTCTCCTTGCAAAGGTGAATCTTGATAAACTAATGCTTGAAATAATATTTATTCCAGTAGTCAGACATTCTTTTATCATCTCTCTATCCACAAAGGGTTTCTGTTTAGTATGTACTACCATTAAATTATAATTAATTTTTTACAATATATTGATGGGAGAAAATCGATAAAAGTAAATTCAATTTTAGAAATGCTTTGCGGGCCGTATAAACATGTTGAAAGGGCCGCAAGCGGCCCGCGCGTTGCTCATCCCTGTCCTATAACATTTTTCGAGTCAACAAACAATAACAGATATTTTAAATTTTTGAATTCCTCTTCCTCGAACCCCGTCCCCTCTATTCCAGGCCCAAATTGAGCTATTATGAAATATGAAAACCGTTTTAATGATACGGTTAAGTATCCAGTATGGTATAGATCATATAATCATTTTCGAGTAAAGGAAAAAAATCTTAATTGAATATGTCATCATATACCGTTTTTCATGTGTTATTCACCTATTGAAAACAATATTTGCTGTTTAAGCTTAGAATAAGACGTTTCAGGATATATTTGCTCTATGTTAAAGTGCTAAAAGTGGCAGCTTACTGAAGGCAGAAAACTGAAAAAATTATATTCTAGTTTAATATTCAAGATAGAAAGAAAGCTTACGGAGTGATTTAGATAACATTTATATTCATTATTTCTTTATGTATATTTATATTATATATATTTTGTCCGCCAGCTCCCATTCTAGAGCTGCGTCTTCATCTTTTGGCTTCCTGATCTTACCTGATTCGTAACCTAGCGAGTCATTCTTCATTAAGATAGTGTCGAAGTGTGATGGAAAGCATGAAGGATCTAACTACAGAAGGTCCCAACAAAATAGGCGTGTTCTAACAAAGTCAATTCTATTGTATCAATATAAAAATAATCAAATAAAATTCGATTTAGAATCAAATAACTTCATAATAAAAACATCAATTAAATGTGTCTAATGCTTTTGGTAAAAAAAAATAAAATAATGATGATAGTTACTGGCCACTCTTGGTGTGTTGAACCTCTTTCGTACAACTGTCGGGTTGAAGGTATGGGTAATAAGGCTAATTACTTAGGTGTAGAAATAGATAAGAACGAAAACGATTGTCTGATCATCACGGAAAGTAGATCAGTAAGTTCATGAATTCAGCTCGAAGGACGCTATACCAATAAGAACACCAATGAACGCAATCCAAGTGTGATTTAACTGTTAACTGACATTAAGAAATACCGATAAGCTCCCTTAAAAATATGTCTGTAACTTCTCGACCAGACAAATCAGCAGCAGTGGGTATCCTGCCTAGACGCGTGGAAACCCCTACCAAGAGTGGCTGACTGGAATACTTTGGAGTGTACGCATAGAGGCCTCAATACGATGACAAAACCTCCAAACTTGGAAATTACAGTATAAAATGGAGGATTTTTCGTATAATGATAAGAACTCATTCAAATGTTTATTTTGGAACCCATAAACTAATCTTAAGTGGTAAATCTATATATAAATAAAATTGTAACCTCTGTCTGTCCATTAATTGTTTTCTTGAAATTTCACGATACTTTTTAGTTTCACATGTCAGAGACAGGATATCTGCAATTTGTTTTTTTGATGTCTGTTTGTTACCTTTTCACACATAAAAGGCTGAACCGAATTTTATGAAACTTGGTGTGTATTACTACTTACCCATCTTAGACTTAAGGCTATATTAACCCAAGAACTACCAAGGGGGGGGGGGGCTCCTTGAGCCCACAACTTTTTGTTTTTGTTCCCTATCACCCAATTTTAATGGGATATTTTTGATATTTTATGTATTCCTCAGAAAAACATCCTAGAGTGAGGGCATAACAATAAAATTAAATAAAAAAATTTCTATGTTGAGAAAAATTTTTTTTTTGACGTATGGGCTCGAGGAGCCCCTCCCCCTTGGTAATGCATGGGGTAGTTATACACTTAAGTACCAAGGGGGGGCTCCTCGAGCCCACTGATATTTAATACTACTTTTAACTAGTAATTCAAGTGTTATTAATTATATTGCTCAAATAATAATTACTTTGATGTAATTTTAACATACACAAACCTTCTCAAGTTTTTTTTTCTCAACAAAAAAATATATATATTCTCCCCATATAATTTTTTTTCATATAAAAATATATTACTGAGATGGTTATAATTATTGCTCCTGATAGGTACTTTTTTAGAAAAGAGAAGATTTTCTAGGTTGTTCCCAACTAGGGGAACAGTTAGTCCATGCTGCATCCTGGACACAACATGGAGAAGAAATAGTGCTGGCCGAAGAAAGTACTTTTTATTTGAACTATCTGAGAGTTTAGTAAAATTGTGTGTTGCTGAAAGGAGTGAAAATCTTGTGGGCATTCCTAGATCTTCAGTGAACGCCATAGAGCATCTTCTAGGGCGAGAACTGACTTATCCCCAATTGGAGGAACAAGGTTCATCAAAAAAAGAAAAATACAACAACCTATCAAAATCTAAGCAGTGTTGCTTCAAATGTAAACGTTCAGTGTATAACAAACACTCGGAAAAAAAATTATTGTGCAAAAGCACCGATAATTGCATTATGAATCTGATAATTAGATTTTCTTAAATTATTATTCTATTATGTTATAATAACTTAGATATAGATAACTTTTTATTCTAACAATGTTTAGATATGATCCTCCAGTAGAATAAAATTACATTTAATTTAAAATCATCCTTTTTTCCCCATCCGAACTTTTTTTTTTAATTTATTTTCATTTTTCTATTTAATTTTTTTTTCACAGGTGTCATAAGAAACGTTCATTAAACATAATTCAATAGAAATAAAAATTTTAAAAAAATTATAGAACCAAAATAAAAGGTTTTTAAGGTTGTGGGCTCAAGGAGCCCCCCCCCCCCTTGGTAATCCATGCGACCTGGGAGAGGTCGGTCGAGGGTTAATACGAGTATTCTCTGAGACGAACAGGAATGGGGGTTATAAGGGAGGCCTGAAATTAAAAATAGAGAAGTGATATTTCGTTTCGTATTCCTTTTTCGGCAAATATACACACAATAAAAGTTGTTTATTTTGTTATTTAGAGTATCTTTTGGTATATACATTTTGTCATATATCGAAGTATAAATGAGCTATACGCTAAAAACTATAGCGGGAGTCAACAATTCGATTTGGCACAAAAGACTCAACCGAACTAAACAAAACTCGGTATGTGTATAAGTACTAACCCCTCGATGTAATAAGCTGTATCAACATTCCAAGGGCGATCAGGAGTGGGGGTTGTAAGGGAGGCCTGGAATTAAAAATACCGATATTTCGTTTCCTATTGGTTTTCGGCAAATATGCACATGAAAAAAGTTGTTTATTTTTTTTATTTAGAGTAACTTTTGTTGCATCCTCTTTTTTCGTAAAATGAAGTAAACACGAGATATGCGTGAAAACTATTGCGGGAGTAATTAATTTTATTAGTACTTATTTAAGTGTTTTTAATAAATGCATATTATGACAAATAATGGTATGTTTTAGACTTTTAAGATAGTTCTAAGTATGATTCGGATTAGTGAGGTTATAAATCTCTGTCGCCCCCCCCCTCATTTATTTATTTTCCGTAGAAAATGATCTTATGTTGATGTTTTTTGAAGTATTTGTTTTCTTTTTAATTTCAGAATCCATTCCTTTCCCCTGTAGACTTTACAAAGATAATTTTGTTGACTACAACTTTTGTACCACAGCATTTTCCAATAAAATACGCCGTTTCTGAACTAAAGATTTGTGCATTTTACGGCTAAAGGATGCGTCAAATCATAAACTTCACCGATAAACTGGTTTTAGAATTTGATTTTCTACAAGAATCCACCATTAGAAAAAGTGCATTCCATTGGAAAGAAAGTTATGGTCGCTGGAGAAGTACTGGAGAAGGTTACGACATTGAATATGGGCTGAAAGGATTCTTCAGGGGTCCCAATTATGGCTCACCAAGTCTCAGCCTTGTATTAAAATAATTGGAGATTTTAAGGGGGTGGCACGGGAACTTGGGACACCCTGTATATACTCGTACATGTGTTAACGCTCTAGCGGTCGCAATTTTTGCTTAAACGTTACCAAACTCAATATTTAATAGTTTTATGTAAAAAGACAGACCAAGTTCGTTAAGGGCTGAAATTGGACCTATGGGAGGGGGGATTTTCGAAAATAGTAAATATCTCCGTTATTACACGTCGGATGGAAAAGTGTATAGAACCAATCTTATTGAAAATTAAAGGTACTATAAATATTGTTATACATATTTATTCTCTATCTTGATAATTAACCGAGATATTTGCATTTTTCAGTTTTCAGCCTTCGGCAAACCCCCATTTTTACTCATGTTACATAAACTCTACTTTGTTATATAATAAACCTCATTAGCCCCACATTAGATTATTGTTAATATCAGATGAGTAGGAGTGGGGGTTTACTAAAGGCCGAAAACTAAAAAGTGCAAATGTCTCGGTTAATAATGAATATATTGAAAAACCGTACATAACAACATTTATAGAAAATTAAATTTGCAATAAGATTGACTCTATACAATTTTTCGATCCTACCTATAATATCCGAGATATTAAGAATTTTAAATTTCCCCCCTTACACCCTCCCCCCCCCTACCCCCTGGTCGGATTTTAGCTGTTAACGGACTAGATTTTTTTTCTTCAAAAAAACGTTTAAATATCGAGTTTGGTAACGATCAGACAAATATTGCGACTGCTAGAGCGTTAACAGACAAATATTTTATACGTATAGACGTCAACAGGGAAGCGGAAGAACTGATAGGACAAAGAAAGTACCCCCATACCTCTCTAGGATTAGTGGTGTCAACCTACCACTCATTTAGGATCTCAATCCTATAATACATTAAATTATATTAACAAACTGAATACATTATCTTCACAACACTAAAACTGTTTGTTCAAATAATTTTCACGGTTTAATTAAATAAAGTATTGAATACACTGAAGGGCAAACTGGCGTTTCTCATGAATTAATGTTTGGGAGAAGAGATGGGGGGAGGGGGGGGGGTATACTTTACTTTGTGCAATCTGTTAGTGGCGTTAAAAAAATAACATATATTTGAATTATTCAGGATAAAATATTAGCATAGATTTGAATTAATTTATCCAGGCGAGGTGCCTGTTAGTTCATATTGAAAAGAATTGTTGAGCATATTAATATTTCTAAGCAAATTACTTGCCTCATACACTGTTATACGAAAAAATGTTTAAAACAAAAGTTACTTTTAATAACACAAAAAACAACTTTTGTTATGAGCACGTTTGCCTTAAAAAAAAAATAGGAAATGAAATATGCCGATTTTTTATATCAGGCCTCCCTTATAACCCCCACTCCCGTTTGAACCTAAAAAATTTAATATAGCTTATAATGGTGGAAGAATTAATGCTAATTCACATAACGAGTTTTGTTAAGTTCGGTTCAACCGTTAGTACCCAATAAAATTGTTGGATCCCTCTTTAGTTTTTGTGAATATCTCTTTATACTTGGCTATACGACAAAAGTGAATATATAAAAAGTTACTCTAAATGACAAAATAAACAACATTTGTCATGTGCATATTTGCCGAGAAACCAATAGGAAACGAAATTTCGCTATTTTTAATTTCAGGCGTCCCTTACGACCTCACTTCTGTTCATTTCAGGGAATATTAATATAGCCTAAAGTCTAAGTTGGGTTAGTAGTAATATACTACCAAGAGTGACCTAATTCTTCAAGAAATCAAAGTAAAGGAAACAAGATGACCAACATATACTTAAACTTCCTATCTTCTTTGTTAAATCCCAAGCAAAGGCAATCAAAAATGTAAAAGCAGTGCTTAATTGTAATTATACTCCCATTATAAGATGGGGAATAGACTAAAAATAAAGGACACTGTGACCTAGTGTTTTAATTGTTTATCTTATTTTCACATATCAAAAATTGCCACCGAAAACCGAAGTGCATGAAATGTGCCCAAGACCATTTAATCAAGGCTGCTCTAAAACTGAAACTACCTGTGCGCCAATTGTGGAAAACACCATCTAGCGAACGACCAAAATTGTAAAACCAGAATAAAACAACAAGAAATAAGGATCAGAAAATTGAACGCTTGGAGATCACAGAAAGAAGAGCCAAGAAGTGAAAATGTCGAATACAATGAATATAACTTCCCTCCAGACTAACTGTGGGGTAGCCAGACTAACACACAACCCAGCAGCACAAACAAACAAGGTACATGACTATCAAGCTTCATTACCGAAATTAAAAGTCTTATTAATATGTTAGATATTCAAAAACTTATAAGAACATATTCAGAAACAATTAATAAATTAAAATCAGCTCAGGAACCAATAGATGAAATTGCATGTGTAATTGAAGGAATACTGAAATATTTTGACCAGAAATATGCCCATAAACAAACAATGAAATCTAGCCCTATTAATTCTACTTTCTGGGATGCTTGTTCTATTAGAAATAAAATACTTGAGTTTAAATATTTTCTAAAAAAACAAAAAAAACAATAAAGTACATCTAGCAGGCCTGTGCAAAACTAAACGCAATGTAAACATAAATATATCGATCCCAAAATCTATAGGAAAGACAGAAACTACTCCGGTGGAGGAGTAGCGATAATAATTAAAAAACTGTAAACACACTCCCATAAAATTACCATATTTATCTAACATTGAAGCAATAGGAATCAAAATACAATTGAACTCATAATATTCCACTTTAATTACTGCAGATTTGCCACCAGATAAGGAACTATTAATTACTTATCTTAATAAATTATTTAATTCAGATCAAAGAGTTGTACTCATGTGCGACCTTAATTAAAAATATATTTACATTAATTACATTTTAAATAAAAATATAAATCTAAAATCTCCAGATTTACCGACCTTCTATTCATCCGCTACAAGAAAGAGGCCTGACATATTAGATATCCTACTAACAAAAACACAAGTCCTATCTATACCAAATTTGTCATCCAACCACAACGCAATTATCTTCAGATTAAATTTTGACACTAAAAAATGCCGAAAGAAAGAACACCAAACAATAAACATACCCAAATTTCGTACAATCTTCTCTCAAAATATCAATAATAACACAGAAATTAATTCTCCGGCCACATTAGAACAGTGCATTGACTCCCTACCCAAGGCAATAACACAATCAGCTGGAAGTTCCATCGTCATAAAAAAAAGATAAAAGCAAAAAAAAAAACTCACACGACTCCCGTCATTGAAGTGATTTTTAAATTTCGAAACCAATTCAGAAAATTTCAGAATACAGGACATAAATCTTTAATATAATCGAAAAAGCTCTCTCAAAGCAATCGGCAATTATTTGTGGGAAAATAAAAATCAAAATTTCAATTACCACTTAGCTCAAATAAATTGTGGGTCCTTCATAAAATTGTTAAAAACAAAGAAAAACGTATCTCCCCCTGTCACATTCTTTGAGAAAACTGAAATAACCTTAGTGGGTAAAGCTAATCTTATAGCTAATTATTTTGAGTCTGTGCACAAACAAAATTTAAACCTTCACAGTAAATTTATTGCAAACAAAATTATGAAAGGCTTCAAAAAATCATAAATGATACAAATCTGCCAGTACCTCTAAAGAAGCCATAACAACCTACTCCGAAGTGTATAAAATTATTAAAAAATCTAAGTTCCAAAAATCATCTGGTGGAGACAGGATTAAAAATATCGAATTAAGAATTTACCACCTGAAGGAAATAAATGCCTCCAAAAATAGCTCACTCCGTAACCAGGAAAGACTTCTCGGAAAGCAGGAAAGAATTCACATGTTCACAAACATTTATTTTTATATATATATATAAATATATATATATATATATATATATATATATATATATATATATATATAATTGTAACCTCTGTCTGTACATTGATTTTATTCTCCAACCAATAGGAATTGAAATATCACTACTTTTAATTTCAGGCCTCCCTTACAACCCCCAGTCCAGCTCGTCCCTAGAAATGTTAGTACAGCTTATTGTCATGGAGGAGTTAGTGCTATTCCACATACCGAGTTTTGTTTAGTTCGGTTGAGGCTTTTGTGCCAAAGAAAAAGTTAACTCTCGTTATAGTTGCTAGTGTATAACTCATTTATAATTGGGTATACGACAAAAGTGTATATAATAAATGTTACTCTAAATAACAAAATAAACAACTTTTCTTATGTGTATATTTGCCAAAAATCCAATAGGAAACGAAATACCGCTATTTTTAATTTTAGGCCTCCCTTATAATACCAACTCCTGTTCGTCTTAGAGAGTACATTGGTTTTCCCTAGAAAATAACTTTGCTATTTATTTCCAATAGAAATTTCAACTATAAGAGCATTTCCATTATTTAATTTGTATTATGTATTATTAAAACAAAATAATGCTGAATTTTCTCAAGGAGTGATTGCGGTAGTGGTAGGGAATCAAACTCTTTGGTTCTGGTAATATATTATTTCCGATATCTTGATGTTATTGAAACAAATATGTACTATCATAACAATTAAACGTTAATGGTAATGTCATTATGACAAAAGACAATATGCGTTTAAACTCGATATGACTGTTTAAAGTAATACTTAGGTTGCAGGGAAATGAAATATAAATAATAAATTAATTTATTTTTAGGGGAACACTATTATTTAATTCCATCAGGTAGATAAATTATTAAAATAATATTTTGAATCAATAATTTAAGGAGAATAATGTTGATACCTCTAATGTGAGAGCGGAAGATGACAGGAGGGGGGGGGGGGCTAAAACAGTTAATTGAGTTTACTTATTCCCTGTGAAATGCTGGCATTAATGGAAGTGATTTCCACTGAAATTTACTATTACGAATACAATCCTACGTGCAAAACTATGCTTAAACTATATGTGCTCGAATTGGTTTTTGAAATGAATCCTATGTTCATTATAGATAATATTTAATTGTAATAAATGCTACCCATGATTATGGTTTGAATCATTCAAAAACGGTGAGTCAAAAAGTGCAGAGGGATAGATTAGAAACACATTTTCATTTATTCTTCATCACTAAAATTTCTATCTTATTAATACCCTAAAGTTACCCGTTAGGATAGGCTATTTCCTGATAAATGATTTCCCGAGCGAAGCTGGGTACCTTAGCTAGTATATATATAAAATTGTAACCTCTGTCTGTACATTGATTTCTTTCTCGAAATGCCACGATACTTTTTCGTTTCACATGTCATAGACACCATAACTGCAGTTTGTTTCGTTCGTGTTTGTTTGTTACCTTTTCACGCATAAACGGCTGAACCGAATTTAATGAAACTTGGTATGTATATTACTACTAACCCAACTTATACTTTATAGGCTATATTAATTTTCTCTGAGACGAACAGCAGTGGGGGTTGTAAGGTAGGCTTGAAATTAAAAATAGCGATATTTCGTTTCCTATTGGTTTTTTGGCAAATATGAACATAACAAAAGTTGTTTATTTTGTTATTTAGAGTAAGTTTTTTTATATACACTTTTTTCGTATACCGAATTATAAACGAGATATACGCTAAAACCTAGAGCGGAAGTGAACAGTTTATTTGGAACAAAAGAGTCAACCAAACTAAATAAAACTAAGCATTAAGCATAGATTTGAATTATTAAGGACAAAATATTTACATAGATTTGAATTAATTTTTCCAGGTGAGGTACCTGGTAGTTCATATTGGAAAGAATTGTTGAGTATATCAATATTTCTACGCTAATTACTTGCTTCATACATTGTTCCCGAAAAAATGTATAAAACAAAAGTTACTCTAAATAACAAAGTAAACCACTTTTGTTATGTGCACGTTTGTCGAAAAACAAATAGACAATGAAATATTGGGAATTTTTATTTCAGGCCTCCCTTTAACCCCCACTCCCGTACGAACCTAAAAATTTTAATATAGCTTATAATCATGGAAGAATTAATGCTAATTGACAATCCGAGTTTTGTTAAGTTCGGTTCAATCGTTAGTGCCCAATAAAATTGTTGGCTCCCGCTAAAGTTTTAGCGTATATCTCGTTTATACTTTGTTATAAGACAAAAGTGAATATCACAAAAGTTACTTCAAATAAAAAAATAAACTACTTTTGTCATGTGCATATTTGCAGAAAAACGAATAGAAAACGAAATACCGCTATTTTTAAATTCAGGCCTCCCTTACAACCCCCACTCCTGCCCGTCCCTAGAAATGTTGGTATGGCTTATAATAATGAAGGCGTTAGTGCTAATACACATACCGAGTTTTATTTAGTTCGGTTGACTCTTTTGTGCCAAATAAACTGTTCACTTCCGCTCTAGGTTTTAGCGTATATCTCGTTTATAATTCGGTATACGAAAAAAGTGTATATAAAAAAAGTTACTCTAAATAACAAAATAAACAACTTTTGTTATGTTCATATTTGCCAAAAAAACCAATAGGAAACGAAATATCGCTATTTTTAATTTCAGGCTTCCCTTATAACCCCCACTCCTGTTCGTCTCAGAGAATATTAATATAGCCCAAAGTCTAAGTTAGGTTAGTAGTAATATACATACCAAATTTCATAAAATTCGGTTCGGCCGTTTATGCGTGAAAAGGTAACAAATAAACAAACAAACATACACGAAAGAAACAAATTGCAGATATGGTGTCTATGACATGTGAAACGAAAAGTTATCGTGAAATTTTGAAAAAAAAAAAATCAATGTACAGACAGAGGTTACAATTTTATATATATAATTCTACTGTACGTGTTTATGCCACTGAACTCCTAAAGGGCTGGCCCGATTTGAATGAATTTTTTTTTATGCGTTTGGGGGACCCCCTGGATGGTTTAGATTCTCAAATCAGCCCGGCAGATGGAGGAGTGGGGGTTGTAAGAGAGGCCTAAAATTAAATATAGCGATATTTCGTTTCCTATTGCTTTTTCGGCAAATATGCACAGGATAAAAGTTGTTTATTTTGTTCTTTAGTTTAAATTTTCGTATATTCACTTTTGTCGTATAACAAAGTATAAACGAGATATACACTAAAAAAGTAAAGAGGGAGCCAACAATTTTATTGGGCACTATCGATTGAACCGAACTTAACAAAACTCTATAGGTAAATTAGAATTAATTCTTCCATATTTATAAGCTATATTAAATTGTTTAGGTTTGAACCGGAGTGGGGGCTATAAGGGAGACCTTAATAAAAAAAATCCCCGATATTTCATTTTTTGTTTGTTTTTAGGCAAACGTGCACATAACAAAAGTTGTTTTTTGTGTTATTAAAAGTAGACATAATATTATTAAATTTAATATCCTAATCGCTTAAAATATCATGCAGGACATCGTCTGTCGGGTCTGCTAGTGTATTTACATGTTTAATTACTGGAATAGGATCATTGTTCGTCGTTAACTCTTGTTATGTATTAAAGTGTCAAACCTTAAATTCTCTAGATGTTTGCAACAGTCATTTTGTAATCATTTGAGAATATCTTTTTGTCTGTGTGGTTTTATGGTTTGTAAATGGTAAAAAGAATTATTCATTTCACGCATAATCTGTCTGCAGCCAAATTATTAGTTAGAACAGAACATAACGTGCTTAAATAATTGGTGTCATCCTGTGAATCAGAGAAAAGGGTATAATAGCTTGAAACGCTTGTTGATATCGATTTGGAAGCTGTTGAAGTCGGAACACGGTTAGCTATTGGAGTAAACGTCGTGGGATGCACATAAAGGATCCTGTGCAGATCACAAGACTAGGAACGAACTAGTGCTTCAACAATGGCAGTGCCCTCATGTCATCAAGAAAGTCGTGTCTTGTATTATTTACCAATAGAGAGAGACCCTCCCAATGTAACCTCATTCAATCCCCATTGAAGGGGAAATATCTTCTACTGATTTATTTTATCTCTACGTGTTTCGTGTACTCCTGAAGATGCATCATAGAATAGAACAGAAACAAGGAAAGACTAGTGACGTACTTTAACTGTCTCAAGAATGTCTCATAGGCATGGGGACATATTGTCATAGGAAAGCGTAATGCATAGAGTGCACGCGTCGAGAGAATAGAGTAGCACATATTCAATTTTAAAATAGAGCATGATAAAAGTAGATACAAGCAATGATAAAATTTGCATGTGATTATCATACAAATAATAACATTGTTTTAATAAAGTCTTAACTATTCATTACAGAGGTGACCCATTAAAATATTCCAAGCGCCCTTCCACAACGTTTAGACCCCCAATGTAATGGGTTTTACAAACTTTGGGAAGTGGCTATTGATAATGAGAATAGCCATGTAAAATTGTATGTCATATTTCAAGAATTTACGCCCACTAAACTATTGTGTCTACTACAAATGTATTAATTCTCACCATTATTGTGGCATAATACCGACCATAATCTATTGAAAAAACCCTCAAGTCTTTCCAACAAATGTGCTTAACCTTAGAGGAATGATGGATGCAAATCGTCTGTTTTAAGAGAAAAATTAACCTCAAGAGCTCCTATTTTCTAAAACATAAAACCCTCTAAAAGACTGTCTATAAATTCCGGAGGAATCGATCTTATAAAAACTTCTGTTCCTATAAAAAGAAATAATATGGCAGGGCTTAATTAGGAATAAAACAAATTAGCTGATTAAATGGGACATTCACTGGAACATATCAGTTTTTGAATATCTATCTATCCCAAAGAACATTCACAGTAAAAACTGGAAATTTAATGTCAGATGTACTCCAGCTTGAAAATGGAGTCATCACGAAAGTGTCCTCAAAACCACCATCAGCATCATCACGCACCATTCGCAGAATCTGTCACGAACCATATCTAACAAGGGTTATTATGTTGCTGATATGGGTCTTGACCTGACCATACTGGTGCATTTATCTCCTAGTGTTGAATACCGGGCAGTGTTGTGGATGCCTGCACTGTAGCCCTCGATCAGGGATCCTGGTATGTAGTAATAATGCAGTGCTACCTCTTTAACTAATTGGGGTAATAGTAAAACAAGTATAAGGTAATTGGGGCTAAGTATTGCATCACTGAATTGAGCAGAAGGTAACGGGAAACCACTGCCCGGATGTTTTGCCCTTCTTAGCGCCATGGAAGTTACGAAGATAAGAAAAGAGGTGGCCCAGAAAGCCCCTTTTTTAAAACGTCAAATATCGCTGGGTTTAGTTGGGTAGGGGAGAGTAGAGTAAAAGCGGGTAGTCGGGAGCAAACCGGGAACCTCCTCTTAGCCGTTGTATCTACTGCAATCGGATTGATAACGGCGGAACTGCAATCCACCTTTGAAGAAGAAGCAGCGGTCATTACGCCAAATCGTTAGTCGTGCTTGTTTTGTGTCAGTGACAATAATTCAATTTTCGTGGAACCTGCTTATGATTTTGGTGGAAAAAGTTTTTGATTGTACTGCGCTCCTATTCCAATTGTGTACTAGAAATGGGAAAGGCTGAAAGTGCCAAAAACATTTTTTTCCCGATTTTGCGTGAATTGTGTTGTAAACGACATCGCCAAGAACATAGAGAATGTTGTAAGTGCCCGAGAAATACCTACTAGTTCCTAGAGGAGTCGCAAGGAACAGCACTGTGAAAGCGCCCGCTGACCGGAAGACGAGAAGGCTGTAAGTGCCGGCTGGCATGATGAATGTGCCATTGCATTGCATGTATACGCTTTGTGCAAAAAAAAAAAAAAAAAAAAAAAAAAAAAAAAACAAAAAAAAAAAAAAAAAAAAAAAAAAAAAAAAACCTTCACTGTTGTTTCAATGCAAACTGAGGATTTTATTGACTTTAAAGTGCTTGCTAAAAAGTACCTGAACACTAAAAATCTTGGAATAAGTGAAATTTCACATTTTCGTATTTCACACAAGAATCCTGGCATTGTAAAAGTGGCTTCAGTTTGGTCACTGGACGGTGATATGGTAACTAAGAATAAGGTAAACGTTTTAAAGAAGAATACAAATCTTGATGGACTCCCTGATGTGGATAAGTTACCAAAGATTCAGTTCAAATGCAAGATATCACAAGAAAAGAAGAAGAATATAGAGGGAATGATTGAATACTTGGAGAAAGAAGAAGACAAGGCGTTCTACAGGGGCATGGACTTAATCATCCTGCCGTAGAGAAGCACCCTGCCGTGGACGAGCAAGAAAACGACTTCTAGAAGACAGTGGAGAATAGGAGACAAGAGAGAGATAATATTTTAATACATATGTTTTAATATACTGTACATATGTATTTAATACATATACACCTTATAATACCTCTTAAAAATAATGTAGCCTAACAAATAAATTTTTTTAATGTTTAAACTCATTTTTGTAACATTTTTTTTCACTATGGTTAAAAAAAACAAAACCTAAAAAATAGATGTTATGCTTAAAATGGCAACATCACTATGAACATCCATCTTATTTTAGTAGTGTGCGCTACACTTAAAGACTTCCAACTAAAAAGGCATGGCACTTACAGCGTTTCGCAAAATAAGATACGATGGCACTTTCAGCTTTTCCCATACAAAATCAAGTAATATATGTTCAAATAAATAAAGAATTTTATTAATTAAATATAAATATATAATGTATTTTATAATGAATTAATTATACAGATTTTAAGTATACATTATAAGTTTTATAGTTTTTATTGAATACTGGATATTTTACTTCGTGGCACTTTCAGCCTTTTCCATTTCTAGTACACAATTAGAATACAGGCATGTAGTTCCCTTAGTACAAGTTTTAATTACCTTTATTTTAGAACTAAGTAATTGTCTTTAGCGTTTGGTATGCCCGAATGACGCAATGTTTTATTTAAACTTTACGCGCGGGGTAAAAACGATTCTGGAAACATGAAAAGTATAATTTTACCTAATTTTGTTTAATTATTTCACCGTAAAAGCATGTATAATGACAAACAATATGATAAATCTTACAATTATGAATTTACTTTTTGAAATATATAATTGTTTTGACATAGCTAAAAAGATTCATGTTGTCTTTGTTCCCAAAAGGTTGGATTGTTTTAATGCATCAAACAACATTTTTTTATTAACAAAAAAAGCATTAATTTGATTAAAAATCTTTACATTTGTATTTTCCCATAAGAAAAACATATTTACCCGGTTTTACCCTACTAGTGGAGTAAAAGCGGGCAAAATGAATTTTAGGGTATAAAAATAGGGTAAAACTTCTTTAAAAACTTAGATTTTTTTTTTGAAACTGTAGTTACGTTAACAGATAAGTAGACTTTATTTCAACAAAACTTTATTTATTTGTGGTAAAAATTGTGGTTTCTGGAAGCCTTCAAACCTTAGCTACCCGGTTTTACCCCACTTTCCCCTACTTTATAAGAAAGGAACAGCTTCCGAAAGAACCGAATGGTTATAACAAGGCGTAACCTTTTGATTATTATCATGATGCTATACTGACAACCTCTTTCTACGTTTATCAATTTATTTTACCGTTTATTGGAGACAGTACAGTTTACTCTGTTAAATATGGTGTCCCTAAACAGGTTTTAAATTGTCAATCAATAATTCGAAGTTAATGTATTCACGAGGAAGAGACAATCATTAAAGTTAAACATTAAAAACGTGTCTCTTCGGGTCTTTCTCTTCAGAAATTTCTGAGACTAATGTCTCAAAGAATATTAATATGATTGCAGGTCCTAAAATGTCTCCTTGCAAAAAAGGCAGGAAAAGTTTGAACTTATTGAAGATATTCGTTGCTGACTAATGATGGCAGTATATGTAGATCCAATGCTAGGTCTATGCTGTCGTATTGTTTCCAATACTGTCGAATTTGAGACTGTAAAATGAGTTATAACTTAATATTGGGAACATAGAGAACTGAAAAATACTGCTAAGCAAGGGTTATTTAAGTGTTTCATTCTCCTTGAGAACATATAAAACAAATTGCAACCTGCAATTTCATGAATTACATACACTTCTCAAATACAGTATTACAATGTTGTGGATACTCGCACACATGAACATTTCACGAAGAATGGACATTGAAGGAATGTCATTACGTTAACTCCTCAAGATTTAAATTATTTATTAACGTCCAATTTATGCAACTAAGACTAATTGAGAAGAGTTATCTTAATGGTTACCACCATTTTCTAGCCAGGGTGGCACTCAGGATTTTATTTAACGAATTCCGTCACTAAATAAATTCCTTTGTCCAGGCGGGAATCGAACTCGCCACACTAGGTTTACCATGTGAGATTAAAGTCAGCGCTTTAAGTCACATAGCTAACCTGAGCTCTTCCTCAAGATTTAAAGAACACAATACTGCTTAATGCTTACCCAAAATCACTAATTATTAAAAACAATAAAGTAATGACATGCTTCGATTAATTATTATTATTATTTATTAACGCCCACCTGTTGCAACTAAGGCTAATTGGGACGGGTTTTCTACAGGTTACCACCCTTTTCTAGCCACGGGTGGGGCTTAGGATGTTATTTAATGAATTTCGTCACTGAATAATTTCCTTTGCTCAGGCAAGAATCGAACTCGCCACTCTAGGTTTACCATGTGAGATTAAGGTCTACGCTTTAACTCATATGGCTAACCTAAGCCCCACTTCAATTAATAAAATGGACAACCGAACGTTGGAAAAACGAGCCCTGCATGAACACGCGAAATTGAGCTCATGAGACTTAGGACCGGGCTCTCATCCATTACAAATTCCTATTTAATGCATCGATTGCCTGTATGTATAGTTTGTGGGAAAATATTGTCAATTTAACACTTACTAGCTGAATGCAAAAGACGGTAATACTGTATATATCACATGTATATAAATAAAATGCATTGAGAGACATTTTAGCCCGCATATTTGAACTAACATACATATCTTAAATTACATAAAACTGTACAATAACATTTGAAATGAATTTCCGTTAATTATCTTTGGTTTTAACTTTATTTTATTGAAATTAAAATATCCTTTTAAATGTAAGTATGCCTTTTTTCTAGTGGAAAATTGAATTTGAGTCTTTTCGTACTTTTATTTGTAAGTTTGTGAATTTTGTTTTTGTTTTCATTTATTAGAATAAATGAGTAATGTTTTGGTTCATAGTATCATGGTAATAAATTAAATTAAATGATTTAAAAAAATATTTAGTTTAACCATAAATGAAAAAAAAAAAAAAACCATAAACAGATATTAGAATAAATAAAAAACCTATGCCCTCCATAAAATACCAAACTTATTAAGTTATAGTTTTTCAGACTCTTCACTTTTATATTTTACTATTAGATTTGTGCCGACTTTTATGATTTTCATTACCTGGACGCCAGGAGTTTTAAGCATTTAGGAGGATGTAGTACATGTTGACTCCCGAGCATGTAGCTTTTACTATCACGTAAGGTGGGGGTGGGTGGAGGGGTCCAAAGAAAATTGGGGAAAAATAAAATCGTTCAACTCTTCTTTATTATTCATCGGACTAAGGACATATGTATATCTAGGAATTCTGAAAACAATTTGTTAATATACCAATTTGAAGTAACTAATAGAAATGGAGCAATTTGTGATTTTATACTTCTTTTTCGCACACACCCGTACTCCCCTTAGCCAGATTTTAAGTACTGGCCGTAAAAGAACTTAGATCTAAGAATTAAGAAAAAAAGCCTATATTTCAGAGGTAACGGATTTTAATGCGGGCGTTATTCTTACATACATACATACAAATATAAATTTCAACAATTCCTATTTTCGGGAACCTACTGGTCAGATCGAAGGGGATTCTTAAATTGTGGCGCTTCGCATTATTACGCCAATAATAAGGAAATAGTGGGCTTCCATTAGGGCGGAAATTCGTTAGACGAACTCCGCTGGCTGTAACATCATCTACTCGGAAATTATCACAAGTTATATAACGTTCTTGGACACGTAGGCACACCATAGATATACATCCACCTGTAACAATATACGGAGTCATTCACGAGACTAAGGATCCTTGTCTGCGACAAAGGACTCTAAAACCAGAAGCAATCATTCTAATCTGGCGGTTTGATGATGTAGGAGGTGTTATGAAGTGGAATTTGTCTACTTTTATTCCAAGTATCCCGGGACAAGTGTGGTTGAGAAGTGTGCAGGATTGTAACTGGATGAACTCAGTTTTAATCCCAAATGTACATGCTCATGAGGAGCAACTCGAATAATGAACTACCAAATTCTTTGGAAATATCACAATCTGAGAATGTACGATTTAAAGTCCACATGTCATCTCCCGAAAAGCTCTTAATGGCACGCCTTGGCCCTTCAAGGGCTGCTTTGCGGATTCAGCTATTTATTCTTAATATGGACTCGATGTTAGATTAATATAAATGCATCATATGTGAGCCACATTCAGATCGGGATCGAATGCAGAAGTCAACCAGTCAAACAAGGACAATTCAAATAATGACAAGTTTTAGGTTTGTAAAAGGGAAGGGGTAGGTTGGAAACAGGGTCGGCATTAATAAATGGGTCCGTCCAGTGGGTGCCGTGCATAGGGGGCGTGTCCAGGTTGATACCAGCTGATTGGCCGCTATTGCGCATGTCCCATCTCCCGCCCACATTACTCTTTCCCGCTCTCTTCACACTCCAGTCCTGGCAGGGGTTCTGGTCCCATTATTTTTTCTCTTCGCTCTCTGTTAGACTTCGTCAAGGTAAATTTTTTTCTAATGCTACTATTTTCAAGAATCCATACTATACTCATTACATCATTTATTGATTTTTTTTGTTTTCAACATTTATATACTAATTCATTATTACTGCCATCATTATCTTAATTTTCATTGAATACCTTCAAAATAAAAATCATTTTCTTGAATATGTGGTGTATTTTACTGTCGTGAAAATAAAAAAAATTAAGAAGTGTGTAAAACGCTCTTGTGCTAATGAAATTTTTTGTTTATTACTTGTCAACTCTAATGATTTTGCAGTATTTTAATTCAATTATTTTTAATTTAGCTGATTTCTTCTCATAACAATGAAAGCTTAAGTAAAATTGAAATATGTAGATATATATGAATTCAAATTATGTATACTTTTGGGCCCCGTGAAGAACCAATTTAGGTGGAAGCGTAAGTAAGGGGCTTTAGTATATATTTTATAATACATTATCTGACTAATGAATTTATGTTGGTCTCTTATAATCCAAAGGGTTTATAAAATAAATAACCGTTTGAACATTCCATATTAACTGAATGTGTATTACGTTTTCTTTAATAAATCCTTTAATTTAAATCTTATTGACGAGCTAATTTTGATTAGTCAAGTGGTCCGTAAACGGTAAGATTAATCTATATTTATTCTCGAAATAAATTTATCAATGTTACAATGAAATCTTTGAGTAGCCTTTTTACTCACTCCATAACTAATAAAGGGATATCCTAGAACAAAATGAATAATCTAATCGACATTATTTCATTTTCTTTTTTTTAACAATTGGGTATACTAATTTCCCGTTCAGAATCATTTCATTGAAGTTTATAATTTACTATCTATGTCTATACTATATAAATAACTTTCTTGAAATTGAATTCTTTAACATCAACAATTTCAACAACAACAATTTTAATCAAAGGTCTCCAACAACAACAATTTTAATGATGTCTTTAATTGTAATTACTGTTAAATTTAATCAGTGGTTTATTTTAATAAACTGCTAAAAGATGAATTACATAGCTCGTAAAAGTTAATGTCCGTAGACTAATTTATATTTTTAAAATCTTTTTGACTAACTACTTCTAAAATCCCCTTTAACAGCAAAACCATTAAAATTATTTCTTTTTTTTTTTTTTTTTTTTTTTTTTTTTTACAACTGGTTATCTTAGAAACCCCTCTTTAAGAATTATATGTGTAGAAAACCCTTTATACGAAGTAGATAAGTGAATAATCCTCTAAGCATGAGCTACTTTTAAATGGTAACATGTAACAATGGGGAAATGGGAGATTCATAGTTATTGTAAATGGATAATCAGTTTCTTTGTTATTTTATTTACCTATTAATATATATTTCATTGCGGGTTCAGCTGTTTCAGTTGCCCCCCCCCCAAACACACATACACCCCAAATGCTCTCTCTCTATATCTATATATATATATATATATATATATATATATATATATATATATATATATACATACACACTCTTTCTCTTTCTTATATAATAGAAATATAATATAGTAACACATATACTGCTTGTGTATTTGGAACATTCTCTTATTTACTTGCTTATATTCTGAAATTAGGAAAAGAGCTGTATTTCTGCAAAGATCTTCAATTAGTTATTTGAAAGCAACAACAAACAATCTATTTCTGTTTCCATAATGGGCCTAGAAACCAAGCCTATGAAATGTGTATGAAATTGTAGAATAATTTGGAATAATTGTGTAATTTGGAAGTCAACATACATTAGCGTTGGTAATAATACTTAGTCTCAGGAAATATTTATTCATTAGAAAGTCAAAAAAAATGCCCATCCTCGTATTAAGAAACTCATATTGATAACATTTAAAACACACATTTTAAGCATATACATCCAAATTAAATTTTCTCTAATTAGCAATTTTTCTCAATATCTTTTAATAACCTCATAAAGGCTAATTCAACTTTTATTTCAAACTATATTAAAACATAGGTTAGTCGGTTTTGGAAATCGGGTTTCTCTTTTCACAAAATGTTACTCAGCGACATTTATTGTAGTAATTTTTGTTGGAACTGTTGTTCTATAAATACGTGGATAATAGCAATAGTAAGTAAACACTCTTGTAGAGTTCCTTTACAAATTAAATTAGCTTTTTCATTTCCTTTTTATTTAAATGCATTTAAAAAGGCATTGTGTTTAAATATATTTATTGTAGTTAAGATGTTTAAACATTTCCTTACCGAATTCTTTAGAAATAAACGTAATTGATAGACTGTAATGTATACCGTATCAGAATTAATTCAGATCTAAACACCATCAGATTTGGTAATTCAAATAAAGGGTTGGCAACACCGAAAGCTATGACAACACCATCAGATTTAATTGTCTGTCTCCCTACATCCTTTCATATTAAAAAAAATTATGTTTTAGTGTTAGGTTTTTTTCATGGTTTCTTTAGTTTCGTTTTTTTTTATTATTTATTTTTGTAGTCTAAATTTGGTGACATTTTCCCGAGCATATCGTATTTTGTAGCTGAGCTGGAAATAAATAAATTATCGTTTATAAAAGTGACCGTGCTACCCGTCGTTGACGTTGAAATAGAAATTGGCTTCCCGTGGATTTCATCAATAACACAAAAGACCTGTAACATGAACTGTAAAATTCCTGCCATTTATTTGTTTCACCGGAGATATAAGCAGTTAGACAAATTTATGATTAGAATGGCTGTAATCCGGAAATTAATTGTAATAAAAGTTTCCCGTCGAAATATAAATATTGGATAGCCCTAAATAATCTATTTATTTGGTTCAAATTAGTTATATTTTTAGTTTTAAGTACGAAGCGTGAAATGCCTATTGAACGTATATTCACGAATTTATTATCGTTCTTTGGATCAAATAAATCTAGTTTCCAGTCAAAATAACACGAATCTTAGCATAAGGTGGAAAAATATGATAACATTTTTTTCAGGCATTCTACTGTAATACCATAGAAAAATGTATGAGAAGTAATTAAAAACCTTTTTACCCGTCGTTGGCGATTGAACTAAAAATGGTTCCCCTCTCCTACAGGAATTTTGATAATACTCATATTACGAAGAATTAGGAATTTGTTTTAATATGTATCAGGGAAGATATTAAAACAAATTCGTAATTCTACTTAGCCAAGTCTCTTGGAACACTAATGAATTTTATTTAGTGACCTACTAAAGTCGGAAATCAAAATTTGAAAATGCATATATCTAAATAACGTTTTAGATTTAGTGACCGAAACTCGGTAGTAAAACTTGAAAATGCATAAAACGAAATAACGTTTTAGACATACAAATTAGTGGCCGGAAGTTAGAAGTTAAAATTTGAAAATGCGTAAAACTAAACAACGTTTAAGGACATTAAAATGTATTCTAAACGCAATTTATTCTTTACATTTTCCCGACAAAATCAATATTAACTAAAATATTAACGAATAAATGAGTTGACGTCGAAGTGCACAGTCCAGGGGTGTCAGTAAAGTATCAAATCGCTCAAATTAACAATGTGCATTCCTTTAGAACATATACAAACAATTTCCCGATTCTATTCAAGGATTTTTCATGAAGCACGAATAAAGTCTTGGGCTACTTAAGGCGGAAGTCAAAACTTCTGAATTCATAAATGTAAATAACGATTTAGATCCAAAAGCAATATTCTAAACACAATTCGTTCTGTACATTTTTTGATGAAACCAATACTAATTCAGATATTTGATATTTTGAATATGTATTTCCAAGTCGAAATAAACCCCCAAATAGGAAGCTGAAAATTCGGATTTTCATATAGCCTATGTTGTACCATGTGATAAAAATACATAGAAATCTTCCGAGCCGTTTTTGAGTGATTGAGTTACAAACGGGCGGACAGACAGACAAGATTTCCAATTTTCATGTCATTGTTCTTAGAATGGTCTGAAACGTAAAAAAAAAAAAAGTAATCCCCGCCTAATTTAAATAGAAAATCAGACAAACTTTCGAGTTTTATTTTTATAGATAAATTTATAGTTAAATTATTGGCTAAATTACTAATCTTTTTTCAATTTTAGTATATGTACCGCCGTAGCGAGTACAGGAAATAAAATAAATAGGTTTTCAAAATACATATATTACTTTAAATGAGTTTTGAAGATAATATACTCACGCGTTCTTCTTCTTATCTAAACGTTTCATAAAAAAATAAAGATCAAGTTCCTTAATGACCAGCATAAATAAGACCAGTGAAGAGGGAATGTAAATTCTTAAATATCTTCGTTGTACAATTGCTGCTCTATACATTTTTCTCTAAATTCAAAGCACATATGAACCGTAAACTTTAGTAGTATCTAGGGTAATGTAGTAACATTTAATTAGTTAACTATTAACTACATTTATAGTCTATTAGTTATTAATGGCTAATTACTAAGCTGCATTCCATTCTATTTAAATTGATCAGTCTATCTCTAAGTTCTGTTATACGTTTTTATTTAAATAATTAAGAAGGTCTAATGACTTAAGTACACTTGTAGGTTACTCCTTATTTTTTAACAAGCAGGTAGGTACCTACATTTCTAGTTATTAATTTCTTATTATTTAAATAGACGTGTAGTAAAGTAGTTAAGTATTCTAATTACATCTTTAGTTTAACAATTAAAACGACCCAACTGTACTTTTAGCAGATTTCCCCTAAGGGAAATCAGCTATTGAGGTCGTACTCATAACGCGAGTTTCGAAAAATTCTTCAAATGTCCATCGATCCTACCCAGGAGATGACGAAAATGAGGTCCGTTCCAAATTTTATATATATATATATATGTGTGTGTGTGTGTGTGTGTGTGTGTGTGTGTGTGTGTATATATATTTGTCTGTTAACGCTCTAGCGGCCGTAATTTTTGTTTGATCGTTACCAAACTCGGAATTTAATCGTTTTATGTAAAAAGGAAGATCAAGTTCGTTAATGGCTGAAATCGGACCAGTGGGAGGGGGGGTTTAGAGGGGAGGATTTTCGGAAAATTCAAAATATCTCCGTTATTATGCGTCGGATCGAAAAAATGTATAGAATCAATCTTATTACAAATATTACAAATTAAATTTACTATAAATATTGTTCTATACATTTATTCTGTATCTTGAATATTAACCGAGATATTTGCATTTGTATTCTGCATTGGTCGGCAGGAGTGAGCTGTTTGGTACTTTCCGAAGAGAGCTCTGGCGGCCGTTTTCGTAACTATTCGTCCCTCGTATATAAGTTTAGTGATCCCTTACTACTTACTACACTTGTTTTTGGGCAGATTTCTCTATTGTAAAACTTCACGTGGGAAATCTGCTTAGTTTACGCAGCCCCTGCGTGACGGACTTTTTAACTACTAGTCAACGATATTAGTAGTTGACAGCCGAAAACAGAAAAATGCAAATATCTCGGTTAATATTCAAGATACAGAATAAATGTATATAACATTATTTATAGTAAATTTAATTTTCAATAAGATTGATTCTATATAATTTTTCGATCCGACGTATAGTAACGGAGATATTTCGAATTTTCGAAAATCCTCCCCTCTAAACCCCCCCTCCCACTGGTCCGATTTCAGCTATTAACGAACTCGATCGTTATTTTTGCATAAAACGTTTAAATATCGAGTTTGGTAACGATCAAACGAAAATTGCGACCGCTAGAGCGTTAACAGACATATATATATATATATATATATATATATATATATATATATATATATATATATATATATATATAATTTTGAACGGACCTCATTTTCCTCATCTCCTGGGTAGGATCGATGGACTTTTGAAGAAATTTTTCGAAATTCGCGTCATGAGTACGACCTCAATAGCTGATTTCCCTTAAGGGAAATCTGCTAAAAACAAATCATAAACCCATTTCGCCCAAATTTATATTTACTGTGTGATTTTCTTTTCTTTTTGGGTGAGTGTGGGTAAAAGTGAGCTACAAGATAAATTTCCCCCTTCTATGGAGTCAGTTCAGCAAATTATGCATTGCATGTGCTATTATCATTATTTAGAATGTAATGCCTATAATGCCCAACTTATGAGAATGAAACTTGGTATTTAAATTTTTTCGAATAGAAAACTAACAAATATTTGGATTTGGAATTTATCATCCCTTTCTATCTACATGACAATGGAACTTCTCTAATTCTCTATCTCCTGCGTGAGGGACTTTTTAAAGTTTTATTAAAGTTGGTAAGTAAGTTTAAACGTGACTGAGAGAGCGCTCCATGATCTGTCATTTGAGCTGTGTGTAATAGATTGTATGTAGCGGGGATGTGTTTGGTGGAAAGGGACCAGTGATTATGATGACTTATAGAGTGTTGTGGTCGGAAGTGGTATGGCACACGCCAATTACCGCAGCTGATAGGCCATAAGCCTGCCGAGCACGCTCCCAGAGGGACCCTCGCAAATCCCTGCTGATGGGGGACTCCCCCCCTATCAATTTGTTTTTGTCACGCTTTACGGCATTAGCCTCCTTCATATTCCCTCTTACCGACCCACCTTTATACAGAGTTGTAAGGCTCACCTGATCTGCCCTTGTCCGTTCAGTTATTGATTATTAGCGCACTAAGAAGAGTACAACAATCTACTAAAAATGCCAAGAAATTACCTCTGTATCACAAGAAAATACATCACACAGGGTGTGTAAACTTAGCAGACTTCTACATATAATTTTAATGTAGACGATCTTTAACATTTACAATGGTCGTCATAACATATAAATATCTATAACATATAGGTGACTTCACAATCTTCAGGCACTCGAAATTGAAGCTGTTTATAAAATAGTTATTGACCATCTGCCTTGGCTTGAAAATTGAATCATGTAGGAGTGAGTCTTAACTAATGTCTTAAATCGAATAATGTTCTAATAATATTGTATTCCAGTTACAGGATCTAAACAAAATTTATACTAAATACGTGTACATTCGTCAATGAGACTACTCTAAGCTCCTACTCTAATAGTCTTTTTTTTAACAAATAAATTCTCACAAAAATGTATACCTTCTATGTATACAATTCTAATGCATGTTAAAAATTCTATTTAAATGAACGTGGATACTTTTTTTTTTTTCACGTATCAGATCATTTTGAGAAAAACAGCATCAAAATTTTGGTCTCTTAAAAACTGCCGGACGTTTCTTACTTTCATTTAAATTCAACTCAAGTGCTATGAATTTTAATATTTATGCATCATTTATTCCAAGGCATAGCAGACAACCCCATACGAGAATGATGTGGCCGGAGTCAAAAGATAAATTCGACAATGTCTTTGGGTTTGTTGATAAGAATGTGAAAATTAAACTGTGTTTAAACAGCATTTCTAATCTTGAAACGTTGCTTAGATTTTGTTGAGTCTTGTTGTTATGATTGTTCTATAATTGACTCATTTTATAATTTATTTATGAATCCTCCTCATTTAGGGCGATAAGCAAGCTACTACTGTTGAATAATAATATATAATAACTACTTAAAATTCCAAAATCTATTTCTAATATATTATCCATAAGAAGGAAAGTGAGTAAAATTAAGTTAACAATATCATTCAGGTGAAAAAAAAAAAACCCGTGGTACTCCTTTTACATTTATTCTCACTAAACGTTAAAAGCATTATCTCGAGAACTTAGAGTGATGTAAATAGCATGGTGGGAGTTTGAAACCGTTGAAAATTGTGTAACAATACATATGATAGAAGAACTACGGATTTTTATGCATCTAGGAATTAAGACAGTTTCCTTGTGCAGGGATCATTCAGTCCGTTTTCAAATACTACATAGATTTATAGTTATCATTAAATATCTCTTAAAATATTAAGACTTTGAGATATGTGAAGATTTGTGATATTCATTGCTACCGCCCGCCAAAATATCTGTTATGTCCTGTGGAACTTTTATTTTAAGTCATTTTTGGCAAGTATAGGCGCGTAAAATTGTGTATGATCTACTTTAAGTCTAGAATTAATCCTTTTCAATTCACAAATTCCTGAATCTCGATGGCAACCCGCAAAACGTATATTTTTACAGCACATAATTTACTGCCCGAGCTTGTGTTTCTCTAATTATACATTAGAGACTACTAATTGGTTGTTTTGCAGGTGTTGTTTCATTTTCTCTATTTCATGTTCACATTGAGTCGTAACTTTTTTGGCTTCCAAGTCAGCAAAATAATCCATTCATATGCCATCAGTCAGTATAATGTAGCCCTGAACTGCAAAAGCTTTAGATTTAGATTTTTTTCTTTTAATTGCAGAGGAATGAGGTGATGGGTATAGATTTCTTGTTATGAGCAGAGTGAGTTGTTCTAGGCATAAAGTGCTTTAGGTGTGTGTGTGGTCTTAATATTCCAAGGAGTGCAGCTCCAAATAATGCTACCTGTCGTTTTGTCTAATAATTTTTCCCTGACAGACAGCTGCTAAGTCAACTCTCATAACAGTTTTTGTCCCACCCGTACGTTACAAAGTTGTGATTTTGTTAATTGGACAGGAATTTCTAAAGTGTGATTTGTATTGTACCTGTACATTTGAATTACGTCAAAAATTGATCTGCGATGCATTGAATAAGCCAAGGCAAGGATTCTATGTGACTCTATCTGAGGCAATATATATCATAAAGCTAAAGGAGAATCCATTTATGAGTGGCGTATGGCTGACGGGGTTGTTCTTCATAACTTTTTTTTAAAAACAAATATGTGGTCGTTCTGGTATACGTTACTTATTCAAGGTGAAAATGGTTTTATTTTTGTTCTAATATTAGTCTAAAAGAAATGCCAATCTACATTAAGGAGAAGATGCTTCAACATCCATTGGAGACTGTCCGTAATTCAGAAGTAATAATCGATTAATTAATTAATCATCTGAAGTACTAAAATCATCATTTGAATAACCCCAAAGTGTGTCTCATTTTCATCTAAAAAGAGTTTATTTACTATTCAATATATTTTTTTCATTTTCTTAATATGTTTGTATACCTGTCACAAAGTTGAACAAATGAGTAAGATTGTCAACCATAGGATCAAGCAAGGATCCATCCTGTGGCTTTCCAACAATATAATTGGATGTGTTATCACGATGCAAGAGCGACATATCCTCTAGTTGGACCGTAGAATGTCTATTCCAAGTGAAAAATTCAACCCTTTCTGTACCAACGTTTGTTGTTGGAAGTGACACTGTCATTTAAGACTGAATGGATAGATAGATTCAGGCGCTTTTTTATTAATAAGTATAACGGGATAAGAGCATCTGGATAATTAAAAACTCTTATTTAGAAGTTTTAAAGTTAGCCAAGAAAATTGCGTTTTTTAAACAATGTTAACTCTTTAATACATGATTTAAAAAAATGATTGGGGTTAAATACTTCTGGCTTTCAATTTAAAAATATTTCCTTATGAGCTTAAACACTATTATTATTAGCTTATGTGCGGTCTAAACACTTTCTCTGGACCCTTTGGTTCCTGATCGAGTGGGACCTTCTTACGGGGAAAAGTCTCTTCCTTTGGGTATTTTAATGAGCATCTCTTATTTTGATGAAATTCATCTTCCCATGTCATGTTATATTCCTATCCCCAAAAAGTAAGCTGGCAATTGTTAGTACATGTACAAGTAATCAAGTATGTTTCTTGGTAAGTGGATCATTTTTCACCACCTCACTTAAACAGGTTCAGTGGCCGTGTAAGGCTAGAGTCGATGGCCTAAAATGTTTTAGTCCAATCATCACACAGCTATGCCTATTTCAGTTTCAGTGTTACTTTAAATATTTCTTTAATTATTTGTTGTATTTATTTATTTTCATATTTTTTTAATCGTATTTGGAGGTCAGCTGATAGTACGAGACAGGTGGTTCCCATTTTTAGCAATATTTGGGTTCACTATATTATAAATAATTTAATAAAGTGTTATATTCTACATATATAACTGATGTTTTTTAAAACATTAAAGTGATTTCTGATGTATCAGCTCACAAAAAATATGAATTTAGCCGAGAATTTAGGTTTTAAACAAGAGTGTTTCTTAGTAAGTAGACAAATATAATTCACTCAATAAATATTTCATTATTTTATTGGTGGTCTCATATTTTATAAGAAACCCAAAAAGAAACAGGTCCTAAATATACATTTTAATATTTATGTTGACGGTAAGATATTACTCACATTTACCGACGTCTAAAAGCTTTATGGAATATGAGAGGCGACCTTTGACAAATAGGATGCCCATAACTAATATCTATTTGACGGAGTGCTTTTTACATAACGACTCTCCATTACAACATAGAGGTTGTAATGATACTCTATATAAGCCCAGGGAGAAATGTAATACGGTATGTAATGCATTAACAAATAGGGGCAGCTCGATATGCTAAATAGGTTCTGCCCAATACAAAACATCACTTTCATATTTATTGACTGAGTGCGGGACCTTATATCTAGAGCGTTTCCACTCCTCTTACTAAATGAGAAGTGGTTATCTTCATCTCACATTCAAAGTACGTCACTGACAATTCTTCTATAATTCAGAAATTCTGTAAATTATGTTGACCAAAAAATTATACTCATCAAGAATTGGCGACAAAGCCAGCTAATAAAACTTACTGATTTACAACTTCGCTGTTATAAAAGTTTCCCCCAGGATATTTTTTTCCCCAAATGTCCGGCTAGAGGCCTGAGGTGCATAACAATAGTCGTTAGATAAAAGGACCACTTCGAATTAGGCCCTAGAAGCTTTGGAAATTGGAGCCACAAACATTTCGGGTAAATAATATTTGTGTAACATACTTCTAGAATTAATCGAAATGCTGTTCAGTCACTTTAATAATACACTGATGGCGTAAGATTTCATATCTCACCTACAGCTTTAAATTTATTTTTATCATTTTTTTCTCTAACATTTAGCCACCTTATCAAATCCATTCTGGTTTTGTTCGAATTGATTGGCCATTAAGAGCTTCTTTCTAATAAGGAGAATCCGCTAAAAACCTCGTAAAAATGTTTTCGTCTCCAATGAAGATACTTCGAACTTAAACTAACATTGGTATTAAAAAGCGTTCTTTGTAATTTCAATTAGTTGTATGTATGGCTTCTAATGTGGTGATGGTAGTAGCGGCAGATCATAAACCTAGTAATACCTATATGCCTAAGAGGGATGACCCTTAGGTACAACTCGCCAAAATTCTATCAACCTGCGTATATTGTAACCTCTGCTACTAGTCCATGCAGAGCAATCTTTGTGATAATTTTTTCTATTAGCCTTATCATAACCTGGACAAATTGTAATATTTGAAATGATGTCAGCCTTGATAAAATCTTAATGGTTCATTTGATGCACTTGTTATTTCGATTCTCTATCTTTCAAAATGCCCTTTACATGGCTAAACGTTTTTTAATTTTATCATTATATATCCAGGCAATTTTTCTTTAAATTATTCTGATTCTCTTCCAAAATGATATGATTTTATTGAAAATTTAATTAATGAGTATTATCCTTTAATGACTTCTTATAACTCTCTTAAATTATATTGATTCAAGGTATGCCATTGTTGTTTATTTTCATATTGTCATAATTAAACGTATTATTACTATCTCTTTGAAGGAAATTGTCTATTATTGGTTGCTCATCGGCATAACTGTTGATCTGGTTAGGATGTATTCCGGGGGCTATAAGATGGTTGGCCAAGAGTTGCGGTGAGCTACCAAAAATTAGTGTTATTGATTTTTAAAAACATTTGGTCCAGCGAAGATGTCTACGGAACTAAGTCTACGGGGACAAGTTATTGCATTCAATATGACAATACGAGTAATTCAGTAATAGCATTGTTGTGATTCCTCAAAGAATTCTTATTCGCTTACGAAAAACTTTGTGAGGAACTACAAAAAGTTGTAACATAATCATTTTCAACCTGTGAGAATTTTCGGCGGCCAGGTGAATGACTGGTATATTCAGAGATGTCCATTTTGTACAATAAAGTTAGGGACTGATTTAGATCCGGTACAATAGGCAAGAGGCACTAAATTATCAATTGGTAAATTATATTGTTGACCTTTCTTCAGTAACTGCCCTAAATATACTGTTTCTCCAACCCATTTCAGAAAGCTTCCCTTGAGAGAATACTTCGCTTTCTTCACTGTTGCAGGGTAGTATCCAATAAGGTCAGCATAATACCTGATTCCTTTCCTGCTGCATTCAGTTCCTAAATCGAATTCTCAAGTTCGGTCAGACAGAGAGAGGACACTATCAGAACAACATCATCTACGAGCCATATGGATAACTTCTTCCCGGTGGTGGTGTCACATGTCTTGCCATCCCAACATGAAACACACCTCTTCTAGCACCCAATTAAACATTTCTAGCTAAAGAGAATCCCTCTGCCTCGTTTCCTGTTAAAGAGGGAATTAACTGCAGGTATATCCATTTTCATCTTGCCCATGCTATTTTTATTCCACCAACGGAGAATTCCTGTATGTATATCTAAATATTTACACCATGTTTTGATAAATATTTAAGTAAGGTGACGTGTTTAAGATGTCAAATGCTTTACTATAGTCTATAAAAGCAAATTAGATATTAATCTGGTGATATATATTTTTATTCAATGAGTGTAGATTGTCTATAGTAGAATAGTCTTTCAAAATCATTGTTAATGAGCTGGTCGGTTGCCCTATATTTTAGGGTTTTCTTATTTGGAAACTTTAGAGAACAATTTTCATATAACTGAAATTTAACTAATAACTTTCTTCACGGCTGCGCTTCTTTAGACCGCCTCTTCAATGATTGTCCAACTGTCTGATCTTATACATCTTTTCTAATCACATGTTTAGCAGTTTTACAAAATTGTATTCCACATGTTCCAGGGCAATTTTTTTTATTGACGCTCTCCTTTTTATTACGCATAACTTGACTGTTTTTTTCTGATAGTTCACTTCCTTTCCTCAGCCCTCTTTGAATTCATGGCAGATGACATTATTCTTTCCTGAACTTTTTTTTAGTTGTGTAGATGTCTTCTTATGCCAAGAGATATATTTAGGTGAGCGAAGTCAGTATTTCATCTTTGAATTTTTCCAAGTTGCTTGCCCTTGGTCGGTTTGGGGTAAAAGGTCTGATTGGCAGTATTATATCTGGTTTAAGAAAGCGTTTAGAAAGCGATCCTGCTGGTTGCCTCGACATTTCGGAAGGTTTTTCAATTGGGGATAAGGAAAAAGTCTTTTTTGTTTAATAATAAATTTATAGAAATCATATATATTAGTGTGCTCAGTTGCACAGTCGAGGGAATACTGAACACCCAACAAGGATCGGGGTAGGTGATTAAGCACTTCACTGTTATGATAATCCTCTTTTATTTTAGCAGATTTCCCATTAGGTAAATCAGCCATTGAGGTCGAACTCATGACGCGACTTTCGAAAAAATTCTTAATTATTGATACCTGTTTGTTTACATTTCAGATGATTCCCGTCGGGAGGTTTCGTATTATGGTTTGTATTTATTCACTTAATATTGACGGTGATGTTGGGTTAGCATTATGTAGATTTATCTATTGTTAAACTTCACGCGGGAAATCTGCTTAGTTTACGCAGCCCCTGCGCGACGGACTTATTTCTTAGCAATATGTTGCAGTTAAATCAGATGATCTCTGCTCCAATGGTCTAAGGGTTGAGCAGTGTTGAAAAAATTTCTTCTGGGACATTACGTTGTTTGTCCCTTTACTTTAAACTTGTGTCCTCTTTGCCTGACCAAACGGTTGGAAAAATCTCTACATACAACCTTATTAAGGTGTATGTATGATGTTCATATTTAAAAGTATCCTTGCTCATACGTACCCCAGTGACAGGCTTTTTCTATATGTTGTTTTTACATTATTTATAGAAAGTATATTACAAGCCCTTTCAGAAACCCTCGCGAGGTAAAATAAAATTAGGTTAGGCGATAAGATAAAATTAGGAAACGTTCCTCTAATGAATGTTTTTCTTTCCTTTTTGTCGTAGAGGGAAGTGATGAAATTTACATGGAACCCATTCGGTGTAGGCCTGTGGTTAATATATTGAAACAGTTAATTATGATAGTCTTTGGGATTGATAGACGGCCGTGTAATGAATACCACAGTTTTCTTCTTGAAATGGCCCAGTTCAATAGATCTTCAATCCCAGCAACATTTCAAATAACCTCAGTAAAATTGCATCTTTATAGAACAACGGTTACATAACTTCAGCAAACAATTTCCTACATGAAATGCTTTAGTTCAACCGGCTTCCTCGACCTTGGTCATTAAAATTCTTTAGTTCAACATGAAACGGTTAAATATTTGGAAATACATTCCGAAAATTGCTATTTGACAATCTGATAAAATGCTTAAAAAGTGGGGGGGGCATCTTTCTAAACCAGACTCCTAAAAGAGAAGGTAACTCGCGAAGACTAGATTCTATGTTTTAATGTGACTTAGTTTTGGGGATTTGGAAAACAAGCAGCCTTTTATTTCAACCTTACATGGAATTTTACTTCAAAAAAATTCAACGATCTATAAGATAAAAAAAGTAGTAGTGCCATAAATATGCATGCAGCTTCAACCAAAAATTATTAATGTTTCACTTAAAAGTGGATTAAAAATAAGACAATAAAGAGGAGGGATTGGAAAGAGAAGGGAAGAAGGATTGACAGTTTAAATTCAGTCCGAGTTAACGGAAAGGATCTGTCTAAACTAAACTGAATTTAATTTCTACTTGAGGGAGATCTTAGATTTAAAAGAGAGCTGCCTGCCCTTGGGATAAAAGAGACCAGGCTGGTGGATGTGTTTATTTAAAGGAGAAACAATGGCAGCCAAGATGAGATCCGTCATCAGAGTTGGCTGTTAGCCGAACGGATTACCAGACCTATTGTCCCGCTCAATGGAACTGATGAATTGTTAAAGCTCTCATCGCAGGCCGTGTTAATTGCTAAATCAGGCGATTACTTTTATATAAATATGGGGGAGGGAGAGCAGAGATCCGCCCCGCCATACTCTCACTCTGCAAATTTACTCCGCATTGTTCCACTTAAGGGAGAATTTAATATTAATTTCCCACTTAGGATTATAGGAGGCCTGTTCAAATATGCCCTGTAGGTGCAGTAATAAACTCTGCTGTATATTAAGGGCTGAATGCCACAATTATTCCCTTATTTCCCTACAACTCTGTCTCTAGGGCCCTCAATACTAACTCTAAAGAATTAATAAACTATACTAGGAGAATACTGTAATTCTCATTCCTAATAGGGATTGTTAGAAACATAAGAAGGATTATTAAAAAATTATTATTACATTACTTATAACAATGACATAAATATTAAGATGAAATAAAATGAAATGCGTATATTTTCACACAGAATTACTTTATCGAACAAATTAATACAATTTGCAGGGGGGGTTGCCTTCTAAAAACAGTAAGCAGTATATAAATTTATCGAGGGTTTTATACACATAAAAACCTAAGACTAAAAATTCCAATTATAAAATTGTAAGAGATAAAGAATAATAAATACAATAAATAATCGGTTGTAAGAGTCAGAAGTAGACATTAAAACGTCTGTGGCATAGCTAAATTCTGGACGGCTATTTGCAGAAACCGAAGGGTTTGTGATGGCTGTCCAGGACTTGGTATTTGCAAATAGATCCTTCAGACGAAATGTGTTGAAAGAAAATATGAATTTTCTCATATCGACAGATGTAGACTTTGTAATAAATCTTATGAGTCTCTTCAACATATTACGGGAGGTTGTGAGGCGCTGGATGGTTCAGAGTACTTACAGAGACACAATAATGTAGCTAAGATATATCTCGGTAAGGTGGGCAGTGAAGTCCCATATTATCGCGATAATCCTGAAGAAGTAATTGAAAATAGTTATTTATTATACAAGTGACGAAAGTAGATCATTTTACAACTCGAGTGAAACGTTTACCCACACGAGCGAAGCGAGTGTGGTAATTTCACGAGAGTTGTAAATTCTACTTTCGTTACGAGTGTAATATTAATTTTTTTCTGTAATCGTGTAATACATGATCAGATCTAACCAGAATATGAACAAAATTAGGATGTTGTGAACATTATGGTATGTTGTTGGTAGGTTATAAGCATGGTTGTGAAAGGTTATAAGCATAGTTATAAAACAACTAGTGATGATTGTGAAGTAGTGCAGTTATAAACAAGTGCAGGTTATAAACAAGGAAGGTAATTATTATTATATTTAAATTTTAAAATATATTATTTCCACCAATAATTCATTCACATTTCAATTTATTTTGTTAAAATAAATTCTTACAATGTTAAGAAACATTTAAATGCATTTAATTTCCAACTTCAAATTATTTTTTAATTTATACTTATTACTAATTAAGAAGGCAATTCACTTTCTTCACTTGTGAAGAAAGTGATTACTTTCTTCACTCTATTGCAAAATGTTTCACTTTCTTCACTCATTTCAGTTTAGTAATGTTACCATTATTCAACGATTACAGAAAAAAAATATATTGAAATGAATTGGGACGGAGCGATGATAACAGACCATACTGTCCACAATAACAAGCTGAACATTCTCGTCATTCAATGATTGAATGTGTTTATTACTTTTAAAATTATGCAATTTTATAGAAAGCGTTCAACCATTGACATATTTCCATGAGTGTTTTTTTTTTTTTTATAAAAAAACAAACAAGACATAAATGAAAAATAAAACGCTATAACAATTTTATACATTAACAACATATAGTAACAACATAAACAGAGATTTAATTTTACGATACTTTATACAATAATTACTGAAGGAAATGAATAAAAAAAAGAAATTATAATATCTATCTATTTTTCGAACACAAGACATTTACTTCATTTTAATAATTATAGTATTTTTTTTGGTTTTGAATTAAAGATTTTTATATGAGAAGGTATATGTAAAAATAATTGTATTCGTGTCCATATTGTCAAAAATATTGTCCATGGAGATTACATCTTCTTGCTGTGGAATGACGAGAATTTGCCACAGGTTGTTTCTTAATTTTTCTAAGACGGGGCATTTGACTAAATGCCTTGCTTGACGTATTTCAATTAAGTGCATCTTCTTCGTAAAGGGAGCATGCTTTTTTTTGGATTGAATGTGCGAAATGTCTTCCCAACTCCTAATCTTTGACTTTTAGTAACTAACAAACGGACTTGAGCAACAACCATAGTCTTATAAAATGTTATTTTTAGGTTTTGCCAAAGGAGCTAAATTCTTCTGAAGTACAGGTTGTTGGTGCTGTTTAGAACTCTGCCAATATCTAAGAAAATTATTTGGTTTTTCTAAGCGTCTAAGTAATTCTTCATTTTTTTTTAACTTTTTTTTTTGCCCTTTCTAATTATATTAAGTTTCCTTCTATTCGAGCAAGATACGCTTCTATTTCATTCGCCCAGTTAAATGACAATGAATAATTGTCAGATAATTCCTTTAAACACATGTACCACAGTCTTGACAGGTCATTTGTCGAGTTCTCTTGTAAAACCCTCCACCAGTTCAATATCCTCTTGAAAATTTTCAATTTGGATTAAATTCTATTCTAATATAAGCATTAGGAGTGTTTTAGGAAGACACAAACCCCATTTAAAGATGTTTAGTTGAGCTTTTTCAATCACATCCGAATAAGCAGAACCCCATATTTCAGATACATACACCCACCCTAAGTGCATCCAAGGTACGTATATTTTCTAATAATAAATTCTAATATTTTAAGGTAAGTTAAAATTTTTTATCTCTAGGCATAAAAATATTCTTTAACAGTTTTCTACGTTAGAACTATATTTTCCTTGTGCTTGGCATTGGATCACTGACGTATATTTCTGTCATCAAGTTAGCAATTTTATTGCGGATGACAATGGTGTTGAAGAGTAGAATGTATTTTAATACTACATGATACTTTGCTATTCTCTTCGATCAAATACGAGCAGTCTCGAAGACACTTGATACAATTTTTAACTTGATGACTGAAATTACGTCAGTGATCCAAGCATAAGGAAAATATAGTTCTAACATAGAAAACTGTTAAAGAATATTTTTATGTCTAGAGCTAGAACATTTTAAATAACTTTATTTATTGTACAATAAAATAATATCAAATAAATTGGTAAATATAGATAAAACCGTTGTATTAATAAAATATCTACGTTATTGTTGATAATTGTTATATACATACGTTTTCAATTAATAATATATTTCTTGTATAATATTAAATATTTCCTTATACCAATTCAATTTATGGAACTCCCTAAAAATTAAAAAAAAAATTTTATTTATTTATTAATAAACGACCTAGAAGTAAATAATCCAGAAAAAAAATAGTCGCTCCCGGCGAGTTTTGATCTCCAGATTTCCGGCTACATAAAGAAAGCGCTATCCCCTGAGCCATAGGGAACTCCTTGAATACCTTGGGAACAACGCAACACGTTCAGGCAAACTTTAACAATGTTTTTTAGACGAACACTTGAGAAGTGCGTTCTCTCGCTTTAACAAAATTGGTTTTTCATCAGGTACTAAACACTAAAAAGTTTTCGTTCGAATCAGTGGGGGCCGTGCACACCCCTTTTAAGTTGTATGAGATTCATTATTACACACCTTTTTAAAAACCAACCATGTAATAGGCAGGTAACCTCTTTCATGCATAAAATTTATATAGCTTAGCAACAGTTTGAATAAATTACTTCAACCTAACAACTAGAGTCTTTTTAATTTTCATATGATCACTGTTACTTCTAAAAGTAGCTGGTTAGGGTAAAGTAAAAAAGACCCAATAGTTCCATTAAGTGAAAAAGAAACTAAATTGCCATCATTAATATTCAAATATATTAAAGGGGGCCGTGCGAGTTAGGGCGTTGGTCCTAATCTCGCGTGGTAGACCTAGTGTGACGGGTTCGATTCCCGCCCTGGGCAGTAGAAATTTATTTAGTGACGGACTCATTTAATAAACTCCTTGAGCCCACCCTGGCTAGAAAAGGGTGGTAACCTGTAGATAACCCGTCCCGATTAGCCTAGTAGCATAAAGTGGACGTAAATAATAATAATAATAATAATAATAAATATATTAAATAAATTGTTCATTAGACAACAATGAGCTAATTCCAACCCAGCCGATATCTCCCGTTACCTAGCAACCCGCAATCCCGTTCTATTTCCACCCCTAACCACTCAATGCTCCCTTAAAATAGGGCAGAGTTCAGCAAAAGAGGAACCATCAGTAAACAGTCAGAAGGCTTTAAAAGGTCTCCATTGTTTTCATAGAAAATCTTTTATCAAAAACTGGGTCCTACAAAAAAGAAAATGAACAAATTAATAAGACATCAAATAAATGTGGGTATTAAATACATCTTATTTTTGGTACTTATTGACTTTTGTACCAATCATTCATTAAAATAACATATGCCACATACGATTACGCAGGAACATATGATATCATTATTGTGTATTTTTTTTTAAAAGAAAAAGGCAATAGTATGTAAATTTTCTCATATAAATATATATATATATATATATATATATATATATATATATATATATATATATATATATATATATGAGAGAAAAAGAATGTTTGTATGTCCTTTATAGGATCGTAAACGGCTGAACCGAATTTTACGAAACTTGGTCTGTATATTACTACTTACCCAGGTTAGCTTTTTGGCTATATTAATATTCTCTAAGACGAACGAGAGTGGGGGTTATAAGGGAGGCCCAAAATTAAAAATAGCGATATTTGTTTCCAATTGGTTTTTTGGGAAATATGCGAATAACAAAAGTTGGATATTTTGTTATTTAGAGTAACTTTTGTTATTAAACTTTTGTCGTATACCGAAGTATAAATGAGTTATACTCTAAAAACTGTATTGGGAGTCAACAATTATTGTTTTGTTAATTTCATTTGAGTTTTTTTTTGTTATTTAAGTTTTTGTTTAGAGCAACATCGCCAAAGCTGCGAAACTCCAATAAATAAATAAAATAAAAACAATTTTATATGGCACAAAAGACTCAACCGAACTAAACGAAACTCCGTATGTGATTTGGTATTAACACCTCCCTGATTATAAGCTATATTACAATTTCGAGGTACTAACAGGAGTGGGGGGTTATAATGGAGGTCTGAAATATAAAATCGCGATATTTCGTAATCTATTCATTTTTCGGTAAACGTTCATATAACAAAAGTTGTTTGTTTTGTTATTTAAAGTAACAATTGTTCTTTGCACTTTTGCCGTATAACGAAGTAAAAATGAGGTATACACGAAAAACTATTGAAGGGGTCAACAATGTCATAGGTCACAAAAGACTAAATCGAAATAAACGAAACTCCGCATTTTTGACTATAAGCTATATTAACATTTTTAGGACCGAACAGGAGTGGGGGTTGTTAGGTAGGCAGGAAATGAAAAACGTCATATTCGTTTCCTATTTTTTATTGTGAACGTGCACATGGCAAAAAGATGTTTAATTTGATATTTAGAGTAACTTTTGTTATATACATCTTTATCGTAATTTATAAAACAAATAATTTGCATAAACGTTTTGTTATAGTCATCAATGCGTATCCATGTATGAATTTATTCAACTTAGTACCACGATGGATTATTACACATTCAATAAACTTAACAGCCGTTATTAACAGGTTGAAGGAAGGTAAAAGTATATTGTCATGCCCCCCGCCCCTGTTTCCCAAACATTAATTAATCAGACATATCAGTTTCTCCTTAAATGTATTTAATAATTTATTTAATTAAAATAGGAAAATTAACTCAACAAACACTTTTGTATTGTGTAGAACTTGTAATAAGAATTATTAACATAATTTAATGTAAACAAACTGATATCTTAAAAAAGTGGGATGGTTGTTGACCAGTGAGCGTAGGGAGGAGAGGTGGGAGACTTCCTTTCTGTCCTCTACACTGCTGACCTTATATTTCAGTTAGTTTTCTAAGCTATTAGATTTTCCTGATGATTAAGATTACTTCAATATTCTGAGTGTATGTATATACGTCTTGGTTTTTAATACTGGTAGGATATAAAGTGAGGAAAAATTATTTTAGTGTAACAGGAGAAAATATACAACTGGACGTATTTTGGTGGGAATGCACAAATATGTTACAATCACTTCTGCCCCACCCCTCCCTGCCTCACATTGGCTAATGTTTACATGGGATTTGATGCTTATGCTTTTAGTAATGCAGAGTTTTTCTCAGAAATGTGAATTTTTTTAAGTCTCAGAAATATATAATTTAAAAGAATGATCGCTGGAGAGGTACACCTAATTATTTCTGGAAGTTATTAACTATGCACCGTTAATATATTGTTGCGAAAATTAAATACATGAATAATACTTCAGAGAGAGAGAGAGTCGCGTATTTGGAAATTGTGACGTAGATCAAAGAAGCCGACAGAAAGTTCTAGCTCCTTATAGACTCGTCCAGCCCAGCGTCGAAGGAACCAAACAATTCCCCTTTGATGTATGCCGACAACCTATATAAGAACGGCCAGCCGCGAGCAGTCAGTTTTATTCTCACCTGGTTGTGGTAATAAAAACGTAACAACTGGTGTCAGGAGTGGGATTGCAAAATTAAAATAAACAAAAATGAAGTTTGAAGAACTAAAAGTAGAGCATCTGAAGAAGGAGTTGGTTAAACTGGATCTTCCAACAACAGGAAATAAGGCTGAACTACAAAGGCGGTTGACAGATGGACTCCAAAGACGAGGAATCGATATAAATACACACGAGTTTGACGATAAAGAGGACATTTCTGTAAGTACTCCTATGGCAAGCAGCAATTTAATTTAAATTCAATTTTGGCCGCCATGATGGAAAAAATCACAGATAACAACCAGAAACTCTTAGAAGCTTCTAGAGCTAAATACGAGAGATTAGAAGAAGCTTCTAGACGTAACAGTGAGAAAATATTAGCGGAAGTCAGACAAGAATTTCAGGAAGCTTCTAGAAGTAACAGTGAGAAAATATTAGCGGAAGTCAGACAAGAATTTCAGAAAGCTTCCAGAACTAATTGTGAGAGACTCGAAGAAAAATTCCAAGAAACTTCAAGAAGCAACAGTGAGAAAATGTTAGCGGAAGTCAGACAAGAGTTCCAGGAAGCTTCTAGAGCTAATTGCGAGAGGTTAGAAGAAAAATTCCAGGAAGCATCTAGAACAACAAACCAAAAACTCCACGAAATATCAGAGGTGTTGTACAAACAAGTGGGAGCAATAGAACAGAGGGTTGGCGAGTTTGATGAAAAACTGCGGCATTAAGAAGAATGTTGAAGAGAAAATGACCAACCTAGAACGAAAGATAGACGATGAAATACGAGAGCTACAATTCCAAATGGATAATCTACATGTTCGAGAGGGTCCGGTGAGGCTCATTTCAGAACAATCCAGCAAGATAAATACCCCAACTTTTGACGGTAATGTACCATTTAATGTTTTTAAATTCCAATTTGAGACGGTGGCCAGCAGAAACGGATGGAATAATGAAGAGAAAGCGGTAGAATTGATTTTGGCACTGAAGGGAACCGCTGCAGAAATCCTGGAGAGTTTACCGGCCGCTTGCAGGAATAATTATGAGGACATTATGGTGACATTACAGCGGAAGTTTGGTGGTGAGCATAAGCGAGAACTGTACAGGATGGAGTTACGGGGCAGAGTGCAATAACCGAATGAGACGCTCCAAGATTTTGCCATGGAAATCGAACGTCTGGTGCAGCTGACTTACCCAGATGAAAATCATCCGTTCCTAGATCAGTTCAAAATTGAAGCATTTGTTAATGGTATACGAGACCCAGTTTTAAATTTGGGGTGTGTGCTATGCACAAATCATCCTTTGCTGAAACCATCTCTTATGCGTTAGCCCAGGAGACCACTAAAGTAATTTCAAAACCACAAGTCTACAAGGTGCGACGTCTTGAGGCTGATATTCAAATTGATGCCCAAATGTCAAGAAGTGATATAGAAGAATTAGTCAAACGAATAATGGAGGAGCAAAGGAACAGATTACGCTCAAAGTGCTTCAACTGCGGCAAGACCGGCCATTTTCAACGTAACTGTAAATCACCGAAGAAAAGGTCAAGATCTGTTTCGCCACTAAGAGAGAACAAACGGACGAATAACCCCAAATCTCAAGAGACACCGTTAAACTAAAACTAGCTAGCACTGAGGGGCAAGAGCGAGCTCCCACAACCGCTGGCCCCACAATCTCCATTTCCATAATACAACAACAAAATAGCAACCTTACAGCTCGTGGACTCATTAACGGAAGGATCCTCACCATAGACACAGGGGCGTCGCAGTCAATAATTAAACCCGATTTGGTAAAAGGATCAGTGGAACCATTAAACGAAGTTCGACTGCGCACTGCTACTGGGGAATCAGCCACCGTCTATGGAAGAGCCAAGGTTCGACTGACTATCGCCAATACTAGCGTCGATCATGTATTTGTTGTCGCCGATATAGTGGACGAAGTGATCATCGGTGCAGACTTCATGATAGCCCACGGTATCAATCTGCACATGGGTCAACAAGTTATGATCTGGCGCAACGTCGAGATACCCTTGGATGTTAGATATGAGAGCAAGACCACAGTAAGGAGGCTATTTACCGTCGGACGCCAGAAATTACCACCCCAGTCGGAAACCTTAGTATGGGCACGTGTGGAAGAAGATTGTGAGGATAACCGGTTGTGGGTAGTAGAACCAAAAGAACTTAAAGATGACATTATAACAGCTAAAGCCCTCGTGAAAACCTGCGTCGATGGACAAGTTCCGGTGAGAGTACTTAACCTATCCAACAATGAGAAGATTATTAACAAAAATTTTGAAATACGTCAATGTGAGCCAGCAGAGGCAATAATTAACTGTGCCAAAAATTCGGGATGCCCGAAAATGACAGCCAAGGAACGCGAATTACTTGCAGAAGAAGAGGAAAAATGGATGAAAGGACTGACATCACCTGAAAGAAACAAAGCAAAGGAGTTGCTAAGGACACATGCCTCTGTCTTCGCCCTAAGCAATAAAAGCCCAGGTAGAACAGCTGTAGTGAAACATGAAATAAATACCGGTGAAGCGAGACCTATAAAACAAGCACCCAGGAGTGTTCCCCTAGCGAAGCGGAACGAAGTTAAAGAACTTGTCAACGAAATGGAGCGGAATGGAGTCATTGAACCATCTTCGAGTCCGTGGAGCTCGCCAATAGTTATAGTAAAGAAGAAGGACGGTAGCACCAGATTCTGCGTCGACTACAGGAAACTTACGACGTCACCAAGAAAGACAGCTATCCGCTGCCAAGAATTGACGACACCTTAGACACGTTGGCTGGAACGAAATGGTTTTCCACCTTGGACTTGCAAAGCGGCTGCTGGCAAGTAGAGATAGTCGATAAGGACAAAGAGAAAACTGCCTTTAGCGCAAGCAATGGTTTATGACAGTTCAAGGTGATGCCATTTGGGCTCTGCAACGCCCCAGCTACTTTTGAGCATTTAGTGGAACGTGTGCTAAAGGGTCTCAATTGGAAGACGTGCTTGGTGTATTTAGATGACATAATCGTTATGGGGAAGACTTTTGAGGAACATCTTAAAAACCTGGATGAAGTATTTAGTCGCATAACAACAGCTGGGCTGAAGTTAAGCATTAAGAAATGTGCTCTGTTTCAGAGGAGGTCAAATACTTGGGGAATCGGGTAACAGCAGAGGGCATCTCCACTGACGAAAACAAAATACGGTCAGTAAAGGACTGGCCTCAACCACGAAATCTTCACGAGCTGCGTAGCTTCCTGGGGCTTTGCACATACTACAGGAGATTCGTGCAAAACTTCGCTCAGGTAGCTGCCAGCTTGCACGAGCTAACCAAGTCGCGACCAACCACTGGAGTGAGGCAGCGGAAGATGCGTTCCAGATGCTCAAGGAACTCTTGTGCACAGCACCTGTCCTTCCCTATCCAATCGCTGGACAGAAGTTCATAATTGACATGGACGCCAGTGGCTATGGAATATGAGTGCTTTCTCAAGTAGTTGATGGGGCAGAAAGAGTCATTGCCTACTACAGCAGGGTACTCTCCAAGCCCGAAAGAAATTATTGTGTTACCCGACGGGAGCTTCTGGCAGTGTTGGAGTGCGTCAAGCATTACCACAAATACTTGTATGGTCAACACTTCACCTTAAGAACAGACCACTCCGCACTACGTAGGCTGCTGCAGTTCAAGAACCCGGAAGGGCAGCTGGCACGATGGATTGAACGTCTGCAGAGCTATGACTTCAGCATTGAGCATCGAAAAGGGGCGAAAGACAATAACGCTGATGCCCTTTCAAGACGGCCTTGCAACGTAGAATGCAAACACTGTACTAAAGCCGAGAAAGAGGAAAGCGTGATTGATGTGCGACTTACCCGTATTGGCTCAGACGAGGACTGGTCGAAGGCTCAGAAAGATGACCCGATTCTGGCGAAGATTATATCGGCTAAGGAATGCAACAGAAGACCGACCCGTAAAGAGACATCAGCTGAAAGCCCACTTGCGGAATCATACTGGGTCCAGTGGAATAGCCTAAAACTGGTTGCGGGCTGCTTATATCGGTCTTGGGAGAGTACAGATGGCAAAACCACAACCGACCTTATTGTCGAGCCCACTTCCAAGATAAATGAGGTATTGAAGCAGTTCCATAATGGTCCCAGCGGCGGCTATCTAGGCATTACAAAAACCCTGGAAAAGATAAAACAACGATTTTACTGGGTGGGATGTCAGCAATATGTAACCGATTGGATAGCCAATTGCTAGCAGTGCATTGCAGCCAAGAGTTCAACGAGAAGAAGTCGTGGCAAACTTCAGCTGTACAACGCAGGTGCCCCTTTCGAGTGGATAGCCATCGATATTGCTGGTTCATTCCCTGTCAGTGAGGCTGGAAACCGGTATGTCCTAGTTGTAATGGACTATTTCAGTAAATGGCCCGAAGTGTATGCCATCCCAAACCAGGAGTCGAAAACGGTTGTAGATGCCTTTGTAAATAATTGGGTGTGCCGATACGGGGTTCCAATAGAACTCCATTCTAACCAGGGGCGAAATTTCGAATCGGCCATATTCAAGGAAATGTGTGAATTGTATGGCATCAAAAAGACAAGAACGACACCGTTTCATCCACAATCTGATGGCATGGTCGAAAGATTTAATCGGACACAGGAGGAATATCTCAGAAAAGTGGTTAGCACCTACCAAAGGGATTGGGATGTGCACATTCCAAAATTACTACTGGCTTACCGGTCGGCCGTCCATGATTCCACCTCACGTACTCCGGCGAGAATCTTATTTGGAGCAGAATTAAGACTCCCAGTGGATTTGGAATTTGGAGCCAAACCGGGACCGTCCTGCGAAGACAATGGAAATACTCTTCAGGCACAGGAAGACCTGCATGAGCTCCATGAGTTTGTACGCAACCGTATTAAAATGACAGGTGATAAGATGAAAGCCAGGTATGATCGAGCAGCAAATACGGAGGGATTTACTGAAGGGCAAATAGTTCTACTATTCAACCCACAATGAAAGAAAGGACTACCCCTAAATTGCAAACGCACTGGGGGGGGGGCTTACAAGGTGATCAAGAGATTGAACGACGTTGTGTACCGGATACAGAGATACACAATCCGAGGTCTAAAATGATAGTGGTACACCTAGAGCGACTAGCCAAGTATGGCAACGGCGATATTGAGCCTATTCAGGACGAAAAGGCTTAAGTGGGCGGCAGTGTTGCGAAAATTAAATACATGAATAATCCTTCAGAGAGAGTCGCGTATTTGGAAAGTGTGACGTAGATCAAAGAAGCCGACAGAAAGTTCTAGCTCCTTATAGACTCGTCCAGCCCAGCGTCGAAGGAACCAGACAATTCCCCTTTGATGTATGACGACAACCTATATAAGAACGGCCAGGGACAAGCAGTCAGTTTTATTCTCACCTGTCTTGATGTTCACATCAGTGCTACAGTGCGACTTAGTGCAGTGCGGTAAAGTGTTTTTATAAGAAGAACAGTGTTGTGCTGTGACTGTAAGTAACAGTTTAGTGCCGTGTTTAAGACAGTGCAGTGCCGTCTTTCTGTGAATTTCAGTGGCCGTGAGTGAATTATTGGACTGTGTAATCTGAAGAACAGTGATGCTATCAGTGTATACTGTGAGTAGTAATTAAGAATAATTACCAAGTGTATTGTGATGTAAAGGTTTTGGTAATAAAAACGTAACAATATGTTATACTTTACTGAACACGCCATCTACCATTCAGAATAGACAGTTCACTTTTCAAACATACAAAAGAGTATTTTTAATACTGGTTATTACTTATATAAAACAGCTCGCATCCAAGTGGTGCCTTCAACCACGTGAATGAACGTTTATTCATAGATGGTTCGGAATGCAGAATCCTTTCTATGATTATGAATAATATCGTTAATACGATAATCTTTGATTATGTTACACAAAAAAAAAGATACATGCACTGGAAACGGGTAATATAAAAATATAGTATTGTAAACAAAATATTTATATTTACAAAAATAAAAACACAAACACATGGTACGTACATCGTAACCTTTTGTCCGGTAATAACCTCGCCCAGGTTGTAGTGGTCCAATGTAAAATATAACTCACGGCTTGGACTCCTGAGTGTGGTTAACACTCTTATGGTGACTAATTGTTGCACTCACGTTCATTACTGTTCGATAGTTAAAGCGGGCACATAACTGTCTTTTTAAAATGTTTTAAGAGAGTCACTCCCGACATGCACATTGTTTGAATGGTAACCAAGCACTGTAGATTATATTAATTAAACATATGTTTTTAAAATAACCGCTACAGTATATTCAGTAGAATTAAGTTCATAACAAATACTTTTATTATTAACACATCCCCAGTAACGCCGGACTCGGGGGTAAATCCTAAGCATTGAGACGGGAAAATGTAAAAATATTGTACAAAGTAAAGCCCCCAAAAAAATACCATCATCATTCAGCCTCAAATGATTTCCCGGGCGAAGCCGGGTACCCTAGCTAGTAAGTACATAAATATCAAATTCCAAATTCTCTTAACACCCAAAATTACATTAGCAAACAAGTAAAACATACACAACACAACAAAAACAAATTTAATTTATTGTTTTTAGAGAATAAAAGATATACTTTAAAACATGTAACACAGGACTAGAATATTCTTGAATGTGTAACCCAAGAATAACCTACTTCGTTGTATTAAGCGTGTATAAACTTTAACATCTATATTTGGAAAATAAAGATGTTTTAAATATAAGCATTTTTTGAATGAGATGTTTGACTCATAAGTCTCAAAAATATATTGATAAGTAGAATCATAGAACTAAGATAAAATCAATGCACATATAAACATATATATATATATATATATATATATATATATATATATATATATAAAAATTCGTTGGACCTCATTTTAGAGATCTGCTAAGTAATATTGGTATACATTAGAAGAAAAAATATTGAAGAGTCGGAACAGGATTACAACGTCAATAGATTATTTCTTTGATGGGTAGACGTGAGAACTTTTTAAAAAAAATTGGCAAAATTTAAATAATACGCCTTTCCAGTTCAGTATTGGACTAAAGCATATGTGGCCAACCACCGGCCCGCGAGACGTTTTGAAAGCCAATTAAACAAAAATATTACACACACTCCTTACTCCAAATGAGGAAGATGTGGAGAGATATTTGCGTTTGACAGTACTTATACAGGGAACAGTTCTTTTCAATTATGAAAATCCTTTATAATCCAAATATCGATGGATTAGTTTCCCAAATACAAGCTCAAGTTTCTCATTGTTTTTGGTTTGATATTTAATTTTCGTTGTTTGTAATAATTCCAAATTTTACGGCTTAATTAACCTTCATTAATTATTATTAATTAGTTAATGATGTACCTATTTTTTTTTTCATTTCATTTTGTTATTTTAGTAAATTGTATTATAATTACATTGTCTTATAATTTCATCTCTGATATCATTCGTTAAAAATTATGAACACTTCTTTAAAATGCACTACTTTTAAAAGTGGCCCGGGAACCTATTGGCACACTAAAGTTTGGCCCAAAACATGTCAAAGGTTGCCCATACCTGGACTAAAGCCTCAGAAGGTCATAAAACGTTCTTATGCATGAATTATTAATGTAAGGTGAAGTATCATTAATCTTTAAGTATTAGTTGTAGAAAGACAGTTTTCAGCAGTCTTCAGAAAATAGATGTGGTTCATATAGATTCAGTGCCGTTACTATACATTGGCAATTGATTAGACCAATAATTATGCTGTTTTCATTATCAGTGATTTATGGTATTAGATAAAGTAGTGGTATCCTTATGGAAGGAGGATTCCTAGAAAGTGCTGTATGGGAGGTGTTTAGGGGAGAGGAACTATGTTGTGCTACAAGTTGAATACAATGGCTTTTAGTGGTTGGTACATTATATTTAGAGGAAGGCGGCCTGAGCTGCTTAGAGAGACCGTTGAATAGTTAGACCGCGAGTAGGGCTCACTTGCCTTCCGTTAATGTTAACCTTTGAAGAGCCACAGAGAGACACCATGAATAGGAGCCTAAGCCCCAGGCTAAGGTGACTGACGAGTTACCGACACCGCTTAATTACTACCATACTCCTCCAAAGGGCCTCTTACAGTCTCCTCTTTGCCCATATTTCAAACACTCTCCTTTACATCCCCTAATCCCCCTTAATTACAATTTACCAACGCCACACTTATTTACTTTAGTTGTACTTTCCTCAGAAACCAAAATAGCATGTGCGAATCGTCCATGGCTGCCGATGAAAACTGTGTTCAACCTACCTCTTGAAAGTGCATATCTTCTATGGAGTAGGAGACGAAAAGTAATCTCCTTGGTTCATAATTATGTATTTTATTATCCATAACTTTCCCTTATTTGCCAACAAGACCAAATCCTATCCCAAACAACACTTATTGAAAATAACTTGAACACAAATTCTGTAAACATGACAAAGACAATACTTAATAATTTGTGTATGCATTTTTTTGTGTGTGTAGTCTTTCTCGCGCGTATAGTATTTGTGTTGAAATTATACTGTATAGGTAAGTATTATGTAGTCTGGGTTTGGTGTTGAAGTAAGGCGAATAATTTGGATGATACAGTAGGCCTGTTTTCCTCTACAAGGCCCATTTTACAGCTTCCCTGGAAGAATTAAGGCGAATAAGGCAAAGTAAGGAAGTACACAGTTGGCCTGTTTTCCTCTACAATACGTTTCATTGTGACAGAGAAGGAATAAGGCAAAGTTATAGATAATAAAATTCATAATTTTAAACTAAGTAGTGTATTTTTTGCATCCTACTACGTACAAGTTATGCACTTTCATGTTTTTATACGACTAGTAAGTTTCGAAAAGTTATTATTCACTCAAACCATGCGCAAAGTCCGTTGCACGTTCTTGCTTAGAACAAAGCCGTAACATGTGGATGACTAATAACCCCAATTATATTCCCCCATTCCCAATTATATTGGTATGGGTATGGAATAAGGTCTAAACATTTCCTAAGTACAGGTTATTTTTTTGATGAGCTAGCTGTTGCTCTTTGATTACTAGGACCATCCTTAGCTGACCCCTCGTGCTTCATTCCCTCCCCCGAGTTAGCTTGGAGCGGCTGCACTGAACAGGGCCTATCTCTTGAATTTACCCTGTTGGTGCAATAAAGGAGGAAGTACCAATACTGCGCAGATGTCTTCCCCCGATAATGGATCTCCAGCTAGTTAGACACTGGAAGTATCGGCTAGTTTCAACATCCATATCAATTCTTATCTCACTCCCTCATTAACACACATTTCACAAATGTACGATGATTAAAAAGCAGTTGGAAATTCTGATATTTTTTAAATTAGTTTGCACTCAGACATGTCCCTGTGAACAGTAGTGCCTCTCAAGGAAAGTAATGTGGAATTTTGACTGAAAAAAATCATTTACGGCATGGCTGATTTAGTGGGCAGTCATTATTCAAGGTTTAACCCAAATACAGTTAAAATCCTTTAAATTCAGTAAAGCTAAACACTAAGTTGAATCGCTGTTGGTATGAAATATATCAGTATCCAATCTAGAGCCATGCTATATCGGAACATAATATTATGGGAGGATTGAGGTGATAGGATTATATGAAGGGTGGATCGGAGCAGGAGGCAGAGTCAAACATGGATTCTGGAGATAGGTGTGTAATTAGCGTTAATAATTAGTATTGTGATTGGTCTAGGGATGATGGAGTAATCAAAACGGCTTTAACTTAATCCTCCTACCGAGCTTCGTCTCCATTAGTATGCATATTGGAGCTCTAGATGGATTGTCGGCCCGCCCGACCCACTTGTAACTAAATTTCTGGCACTTGTTAGCTCATAGTGCCCTGTTCACAGTGCTTAACGGGAATTAGGCCATTTGATCAGAATTCTGTTTACCTTTTTAAACAGATGTTAACCATTTTAGTTTAGTACTGTCCATCCGAATCAAGCTTTACCTCTCTCCTGACTCGAATCACTTCAATGTATTATTCGAGAGTACAAATTATGACAACGCTCTTTAATTGTCCCCTTCGAATCAGTCTGGGAGAAATGCACACAACAATTAGATTATAATGATTAAATTGTCACCAAATGCCATTTACTTCCAGGGTATGCGTATCTCCAAACTAGCAGTAGTATAAGGTATTTGTATATAAAATCCTGAATCATAGTGTAACTGCAGCGCTAAAGTAGCCCACCAATTGCATATCGACAGCGAAAATAATGGAGGTGCACTGGCTGGGATCATATGACAAAACCAAACCAATTGAATTAAGATAATATAACAACTACACCTAAATTTCATTATTCGTAGAATATTATAAGATTTGTAACATTCCAATAACTTCATCCGTAATCTAAGTTTAATATTCCAACATTAAATGTTTTCTTAATAATTTCTATCATAATTCCATGCTTCAGTTTTATTGAGATAAACGATTTCATGCAATGCCTACCTATATATTAATCACTCCCTAATGTATATATTCAGGAGAATAGGGTATAGAAAAGTATATACAGCGGAATACAAACATATTTAATATCGGGGGTAAGAGACAGAACTAAGGCTGAGGAGAGTGGAGAAAATAGTGGATTCATTTAAAAATTTATAAATTATATTATAGACGAAATAGAATGATGTGTGAATCATTAGCCCTTGACAGAACAAAACTTTAGATCGTAAAAAATAGTCCTATTAGAACTAGTCATTTATTATATTCTATTAGAGTGAAGTAGGTTGTTTGCAGGTGAGCAGATGGCTGAAGATTAGGGATGGGTGGTTCTGCTTAAGCCAAGCTGAAAGGGAGCATAAAATTGATCCTGGCTTAGACCAAATGGCCACACACGCCACTTCTCTTCCACCCCCACCCTATTATGTCCTACAAGATTTTTTATCAGCTGCTTAATTAGTTGAATGAGTGATCAGGAAACACAAATTAATCTTTCATACTCTCTTAAGATCACTGACCAGTTACAGGAACCAGTCAAGGTACATATTGGGGATGCCTTACTGTACGGCCGGCATTCTTTAATAGCTGGAGTATATCTCATTCCCTTATTTGACAATATTTCGTCAAATGTTTGTTCATATTATACAAAATCTTGCCATTTTTTGTAAATTTAAAACCACTGTTCACAAAGATACAAAAACACACGGGTCGATGGTGAAACAATACGGTCCTTGTCGGAAATAACCGACCCTAATTAACAACTCATAACGGCTCAATTATACATATTTTTTTATTATTTTTTTTTTTTACCCGAGATCCAGTAGGGAATTAGATGGCGGTTGGGAGTCAGAGTGATCTGCCGTGGTTGTCCCGACAGTTCCCCTTCTACTGAACACTCTTCTATTCTGTTCTATTTTAAGGGGGTGTTGTAAGTTGGTATGGGGGTAAATAGAACCGGGTTGTGGGTTACCCGGCAACTGGAGGTGCCGGGTGGGTTGTGAGGATAGGATAAAACGAAATAAGAGAGGATATGGATAGTAGGAGAGGAGGTAAGAAAGAAGAGAAGAAAGACTTAAAGATAAAGCTCAATTATACAAAGCTTCCTAAATACCATTAATGCTGGACAATAGTACTTACTAACAAATAGGGGGGGGGGTTAGAGATTCAAAATATCGCCCTTATTATGAGTTGGGGCAAACATTGTTACAGAACTAATCTTGATAAACTATTGGTCCTCTATAATTGTTTTATACATTTTCCAATAATTGTTTTATACATTTTCCA